>WOXC01005943.1:0-500258 GCA_011680675.1 Gymnobelideus leadbeateri | reverse complement strand
ATCACCTCCTGAAAAAGATCCCAAAAAGAAAACTCCCAGGAATGTTATAGCCAGGTTCCAGAATCCCCAGATCAAGGAGAAAATATTACAAGCAGCCAGGAAGAAACAATTTCAATATTGTGGAAACACAATCAGAATAGCACAGGACCTGGCAGCTTCTTCACTGAGGGATTGAAGGGCATGGAATGTGATATTCCAGAGGGCAAAGGAACTGGGAATGAATCCAAGGGTCACCTACCCAGCAAAACTGAGTATTTTGTTTCAGGGGAAAATATGGTCATTCAGTGGAATAGAGGACTTTTAAGCATTCTTGAGGAAAAAACCAGAGTTGAATAGAAAATTTGACATCCAGACACAAGAAGCAAGAGATGCCTGAGAAGGTAATCAGGGAAAAGAAATCAAAAGGAAGTTATCAAAGTGGAACTATTTACATTCCTATATGGAAAAACAATAACTGTGACTGATGAAATCTTTCTCAGTATGAAAATAGTGGAAGAAGGGTGTGTGGTCATATGAATACATATGTGAATGTGTGTATATATATTTACAGTTATACATGGATAGAGGGCACAGGTTGAATTTGTTGGAAAGGGATGATACTTAAGGGGTGAAATTATGAGGTGAGAGAGGAAAGTCGCAAGAGGAGATGGGGAGAAACAGGGTAGGGTAAACTATCTCATGTAGAAGAAGCAAGGGGAAGTGGTTGTAACGGGGGAGGGAAGAATAGGAAGGCAAAAAGGCAAAACCACATTCTCATTGAATTTGGTTCAGGGAGAGAATGACATACATACTAAATGGGATATCTCAACCTGCAGCAGAATAGGGGGAAGAGGAATTAGAGGAGGGATGATGGATGGGAGGGCATCCTTGGGGGGAAGGGAGGTTAGAAGTACCCACTATAGAAGAGGGACAGGATCAAGTAGGGAGTGGACCAAGTGGGGGGTGGGAGGAGTGGGAAGGAATTATAAGCTGCCTTGTACAATATATCTACTATGGTAATGTTTAGCGTAGCTAGACATGTACAACATATACTGAATTACTTATCTTCCCAGAGGGAATGGGTGACAAGAGAGGAAGGAAATGGATCTGAAATTCGAGGTTTTAAGACTAAATGTTTCAAATATATATAAATACTGTTATTAATACTCTTTTGCTTGTAATTGGGAGATAAGATGTGCAGGCATTGGGACACAGAGATTCACCTTCCTCTAATGGAATAATTGAAGGGGGTATGGGAGAAGAGAGGGGAGAGAGCAGATTGGAGGGAGCAATATCTTTTGGGACTGCTATTCTGGGAGGGTGGGTAGGGGAAAAAAGGGGGAAAAAAGAATTGTAACTCAAAATCTGGCAGAAATGAATGGTGTAAAACAGAAGTTAATAAAGCATTTGTTTAATAAAAAAAAGAATCCAACCATAGAAAGATAGTATGGGAATAGAGATGACTGGGGTTCATCTTCTGAGGAGGATATTGAAGTAAAGAAAACTCTAAAGAGTAATGTTAAATGGACACCAGCCCCCCCAAATTATAGATTTTTTTAAAAAGACTGTAAAAATCAAATGACAGAGATGGAGGAAAAACTAGAAAACAAAACTAATCCAAGAAAAACAAGAAGTTTTACAAAAGGTATGTCAACCAATTAGGAAGGGAGATCCATAATCTTTTTTTTTTCTTTTTTTTTTTTAATAGTATTTATATATATATTTGAAACATTTAATGTTACGACCTTGAATTTCAGATCCATTTCCTTCCTCCCTTGTCACCCATTCCTTCTTGGGATATAAGTAATTCAGTATATGTTGTACATGTCTAGCTATGCAAAACATTATCATAGTAGATATATTGTACAAGGCTGCTTATAATTCACTCCCATTCATCCCACCCCCCACCTGGTCCATTCCCTACATGATCCTGTCCCTCTTCTATAGTGGGTACTTCCAGCCTCCCCTCACCCCAAGGATGCCCTCCCATCCATCATCCCTCCTGTCATCTCCCTTCCCCCTATCCTGCTGCAGGTTGAGATATCCCATTTAGTATGTATGTCATTTTCTCCCTGAACCAAATTCAATGTGAATGTGGTTTTGCCTTTTAGCCTTCCTTATTCTCCCCCTCCTTTGCAACCACTTCCCCTTGCTTCTTCTACATGGGATAGTTTACCCTACCCTGTCTCTCCCCATCTCCTCTTGCCACTTTCCTCTCTCACCTCATAGTTTCATCCCTTGAGTATTCTCCCTTCCCAACAAATTCAACCTATACCCTCTATCCATATATAACTGTAACCATATACACACACATTTACATATGTATTCGTATGACCACACCCCCTTCTTCCATTATTTTCATAGTGGGAAAGATATCATCAGTCACAGATATTGCTTTTCCATATAGGAATGTAAATAGTTCAACTTTGATAAGTTCCTTTTGATTTCTTTTCCCTGATTACCTTCTCAGGCATCTCTTACTTCTTGCGTCTGGATGTCAAATTTTCTATTCAACTCTGGTTTTTCCTCAAGAATGCTTGAAAGTCCTCTATTCCACTGAATGACCTTATTTTCCCCTGAAACAAAATACTCAGTTTTGCTGGGTAGGTGACCCTTGGGTTCATTCCCAGTTCTTTTGCCCTCTGGAATATCATATTCCATGCCCTTCGATCCCTCAGTGTAGAAGCTGCCAGGTCCTGGGCTATTCTGATTGTGTTTCACAATATTGAAATTGTTTCTTCCTGGCTGCTTGTAGTATTTTCTCCTTGATCTGGGGATTCTGGAACCTGGCTATAATATTCCTGGGAGTTTTCTTTTTGGGATCTTTTCAGGAGGTGATCTGTGGATTCTTTCAACCTCTATTTTGCCCTCTGGATCTAAAACATCAGGGCAATTTTCCTTGAGAATTTCTTGAAGGGTGATTTCTAGGTTCTTTCTTTGATCATGGCTTTCAGGTAGTCCAATAATTTTTAAATTGTCTCTCCTGGATCTATTTTCCAGGTCAGTGGTTTTTCCCATGAGATATTTCACATTGCCTTCTAATCTTTCATTTGTTTGGATCTGCTTAACAGCATCTTGATTTCTCATAAAGTCATTAGCTTCCATTTGCTCCAGTCTAACTCTGAAGGAATGAATCTCCTCAGTGAACTTTTGAGATTCTTTTCCATCTGGCAAATTCGACTTTTTAAGGCATTCTTCTCCTCATTGCCCTTTTGGGCCTCCTATGCCATTTGAGCTAGTCTATTTTTTAAGGTGTTGTTTTCCTCAGTCAGGCTGTTGACCCTCATTTCATACTTTTCCTGCATCCTTCTCATTTCTCTTTCTAATTTTCCTCCACTTCTCTTATTTGATTTTTAAAGTCCTTCTTAAGGTCCTCTATGGCCTGCAACCCGCTCATGTTTTCCCCTGGGGCTTTGGAGCAGGACTTCTGACCTCACAGTCCTTTTCCTGCTCTATGCCCCCAAAATAGGAGTCTAGGGTTGCATTTTTCTGTTTCCTTTGCCTTGGCATGTTGCCACTTAATTGCTTGACTTTTGGGCTTGTTGCCACACTATGGCTTTAAGGCCAGATAGAGGAATTTTCGTCCCGATCGTGTGGGGGGCAACTTCCGTTTCTGGCAAGCTGTAAACCCACCCACGACTTCCACCCTAGATCACAATCCAGATCCAGGGAGGTTAAAGCAAGAGCGATTACCCCCCAAGACTGATCGCTGGATCTCCCCACGATTTGTAGGCTGGGAGCCGGAAATGCCTCTGAAAACTACACAGTGGCCTGTCTCCTCAGCAGCTTCTAGCCCCCAGGGGAGGGAGCTGACGCATTCCCCAAATACAGGTCCCAAAGTCCATAGGACACTAACCTCTTACTTTGTCCTAGGCAAGTCTATGTTGATAATTCTGGCGTCTCCACAGTTCCTGGTGTTCTGGGGTTCCTCCAGCCGGCTGCTGGCCCTGCCGCCCTGGGGCTAAAACCTCGGCTCACGTGGACCTGGGCTCGGCTCGGCTCCTGTGCTCTGCGCACTGCCGGCTCCCAGACCACTGCGCTGGTCCTTCCTGCAGGGTGCTGGGCTGTCCTCAGCGGGAGGTTAGCTTCTCTGTGTCGTTCTGTGGGTGCTGGGGCTCCAGAAGATTTTCAGAGTCCTTTTTTACATAGTTTGTGGAGAATCTGGGGGCAGAGAGGCTTGGACGAGCTGTTTCTACTCAGCCATCTTGGCTCCGCCCCCAGAGATCCATAATCTTAAGGAAGAAAATGACACCTTGAAAATTAGAATTAGTCAAGGTAAAGTCAGTGAAATTATAAGAGATCAAGAAATAATTAAACAATATGAATAATAAAAAAGAAGAAAAAATGAGATATCTTGTAAGAAAAACAACAGATGTGGAGATTAGATCGAGAAGAGGAAACATAAAAATAATCGGACTGAGAGTTTTGATCAAAAGCAGAATCTTGATAATATAATACAAGAAATAATTAAAGAAAATTGTCCTGAAACAGTAGAACAAGGGGGAAAATAGAAATAGAAAAAAAATCATTCATCATCTCTTAAAAGAGATCCTATAAGGAAAGCTCATAAGAATATTATAGTAAAATTCTGAAACCCTTAGCTCAAGGATAAAATATTAAAAGCAACAAGAATAAAACAATTTAAATATGATAGTTCTACAATAAGAATCATACAAGACCCAGCCACAGGGACATTAATATACCACAGGTCTTGGAACACTATATATTGAAGAACAAAAGAACTGAGACGCTGGCCATAAATATCATACCCAGCAAAGTTAAGCATAATCATGAATGAAAAAAATGGACATTTGTTCAACCATCAGACTTTCATGACTGTTAAAAAACTGAACTTAATAGAAGATTTGACATACTAAAGCGAAGAGAAACATAAGGTACATATCAAAGACTGATTACAAGGGGGACATTGTATTACAAGTAGGACTGACTCTTTACTTTTTATATATGTAAAAAGCAAAGTGAATGTGTAAGATTCTTTTTTTTTTTTTGGCCTTTTAATTTAGGTCTGTTTATTTAAGTTTAATGTTAATTCCATGCTGTGTTTCAGTAAGAACAATACAGATTCTGTATCTGTGGCTCCAGTCAGATATCCAGTAGTACAAATTAGCTTCAAGTTACACATACTGAATGAAAGAGGCTGAGCGAGCGAAGGAGGGCCGGGAGTAAAGGGGCAGAAGGGGAAGAGGGAAAGAGAAAAACCCAAGAACTGACCACGCATGCAGGCTTTTCAATACCACCTTCAATGCTAACCTGCTGTGAGGGAAGGTCAAAGTCGGCAAGAATGAGCAGCCACGGATCGTGGGGCTGTTACCAGCACCATTTCAGCACAGTTTGGAAACACTTTTTACAGCAAAACCACTACAATAAACGTTCCAACGCAACCTGTAACTTCAAGCTAAACACCCAATTAATTTTAAACATTGATATAAAATTCGGTTTAAACAATTATAAAAAGGAAAAATGCCACCACATGCGCCCTACAGTGCGATGAACCTCTCTCCTAGACTCGCCTTCACCTAGAAGTCTAATGGCATTCCAATGTAACACCCATTCCTAATGGTTATCTCGCCACGTCTGGCACGGAGACAATGCAGTAATGCTGAAAAAGCCTCTATGCAGTCCTGTTAGTGTCTTAAAGAACCTAAAAGCTGGGACCAGGAAATCCACAGAAATTCACTCTTGCCTTTAAGAACTTTGAAAACTGTTTAAAAAAAAAAACCAACAGGGCAGGAACCTAAATGCTGAGACCCAGTGTCAAAGTCAGATCTGGTGGTTCTCAGTGACATGGGGGGTTTCGGGGGGGGGAGGGGGGGGCGGGCAGAGATGGGTTCTCTTGTTGGCTTCGATGTCTCTCACTGGTTTTCATCTTCCACATCCTGCAGCGCTTCTTTATTCTGTTCTTCACCATCACCCTGCATATCTGAAGTCCATAGTGTCAGGTTATCACGTAACAACTGCATGATAAGTGTTGAGTCCTTATAGCTTTTTTCACTCAGCGTGTCCAGTTTTGCGATTGCATCATCAAAAGCTGCTTTTGCCAACCTGCAGGCACGGTCAGGGGAATTAAGAATTTCATAGTAGAATACGGAAAAGTTGAGAGCAAGACCTAAGCGGATGGGATGTGTTGGTGGAAGTTCTGTCATTGCGATATCACTAGCAGCTTTATAAGCCACCAGGCTGTTCTCTGCAGCCTCCTTCCTGTCATTTCCTGTGGCAAATTCAGCCAGATACCTGTGGTAGTCCCCTTTCATTTTATAATGGAAAACCTTGGACTCGCCAGTGTTTGCTGCTGGAATGAGGTGTTTGTCCAGTACGTCCAGAATGTCACAACAGATTAATTTTAGTTCAGTCTCAACAATTTGCTGATATTCCCGAATCATTTTTAGTTTGTCTTCTCCTCCCTTGTTTTCTTGCTCTTCTGGCTCCAATCACATTCTTTTTTTTTTTTTTAAGCAATTGGGGTTAAGTAACTTGCTCAAGGTTACATGGCTAGTCATTTGATTTATGCGTGGGTGCTCATTTTCTGAGGCCGGATCTGATCTCGGGTCATCCAAACTCCGAGGCCGGCGCTCTTACTCACTGCGCCACCTAGCCGCCCCTTTAGGGCAATTGGGGTTAAGTAACTTGCTCAAGGTTACACGGCTAGTCATTGATTTATGCGTGGGTGCTCATTTTCTGAGGCCGGATCTGATCTCGGGTCATCCAAACTCCGAGGCCGGCGCTCTTACTCACTGCACCACCTAGCCGCCCCTTTAGGGCAATTGGGGTTAAGTAACTTGCCCAAGGTCACACGGCTAGGTTTTTTTGTTTGTGTGGATTAAGTGTCTGAGGCCGGATCTGAACTCAGGTCCTTCTGATTCCAGGGCCGGCGCTCTATTCACTGCGCCACCTAGCCGCCCCTCAATCACCTTCTTATATGCAACCGACAGTAGGTTTCTTTCTTCAGCTGTCAACTCCACATCCATTCCTGCTACTTTCTTCATTGATTCCACCATTTCGTCGTATCGCTCGGCCTGCTCGGCTAGTTTTGCCTGGTACACCAGATCCTCCCGATCGTCCATAGCAGCGGCGACTCCGGCAGGGTCTGCGCGACGGATGGCAGCGGATGGCGGCTCCGACTCTCTTGTCCGAATGTGTAAGATTCTTATTAATGATTGGGGAGTTCATAAGAAAGATTGTAGTAAGTCTAAGCATGATACACATTTACAAAGTAAAACCATTTAGGAACAGCTAAAAAGAGTAATTATATGAATGAGGTGCAAGAGGAAGAATTGATACATAGGAATTAGATGGAAGAGAAGGGCTGGTAGTTCTGGTAACCTATTTAAATTGGGAATGGGTTTAAGAGGGAAGAATAAATATATATTTAAAAGAGTATAAAAGTCTTCTAAATTCATAAGAAATAAAATGTTAAGGGGATAGGGAAGGGGAGAGGACAAGGGAGGAATTTTTAGAGGGGAAGGTGATATAATAGGGAAAAGGGGGTATAGAATGATGTTTAAATCAATGGTAATCAGAGAATAAGGGAGGGATTCTTGAAGGGGGGTAGGGAAGTAATAGGAGGGCAAGGTGGTAAATAGAAGTAAAGTAGAAGAGACAGGGATAGGAAACAAGAGATATGCACAAACATAAAAGCAAATATCAGGAGGCTATATGCATGTATATCTGTATATATCTGTATGTATATACATATATGTATGTATTTCATATACATATATGTGTGTATACATATATATATAATTATAGAGAAATATATTTGCACTTAATTATAGCTTTCTGGGGGGAGGGTGAGAGGGAAAAGAACAACAGAGTAAAAAAGTACACAGCAGAGAACAAAATAAAACTTACAAGGAAGCAAAGATGGACAGCTTTCAAACAAACATATAGTATTTATCTTACAGGCTTTCTTCAAATGAAGATTTGTTACATATTTTGATCTTCTCATGTTCTGCTATGTACACGACATGCTTTTTTCCTTTTTTTTATTTTGTATATAAGTTCCAGTATTTAAGCTCATGATGTATTTTTGTTTCTTTTCTCTATTCTGTATTTGTGTTCTGATGTTTGAGTCTAAAATATTTTTTAATGGGGGCAGCTAGGTGTCTCAGTAAATAGAGCACCAGCCCTGGAGTCAGGAGGGCCTGAGTTCAAATTCGGCCTCAGACACTTGGCACATTTACTAGCTGTGTGACCTTGGACAAGTCACTTTACCTCAATTTCCTTGCTTTCCCCTCTCAAAAAAATGTTAAAATAAACCTTCCATTGATCCTCTCCTGACTATTAAACGTAGTCTGTATTCTTTTTTTTGGAGGGGAGGCAGGGCAGTTGGGATTAAGTGACTTGCCCAAAGTCACACAGCTAGCAAGTGTCAAGTGTCTAAGGACAGATTTGAAGTCAGGTCCTCCTGACTCCAGGGCTGGTACTCTTTTCACTGCAGCCTGTATTCTTTAGTATAGCATTCAAAGACTACACATTTTGGTGCCATCTGAACAGTTTCTGCCTAATTTCCCATATCTCCCTTTTGTATGCCTTTTTCTCTGTTTCAACAGACTACTTGCTGTTCTGTAAACATGCCCCATGCTTTCCTGAGTCTTTGTTCATGCCCTTCTGTATTCCTATATGCACCCACCCAAGAGTTGCCTATCTACTTCTTAACCTTCCTTTGAGATCTAGCTCCTCCTTGAAGCCTTCTTTTATTCCTAGAGTCAGAATCAGCCTTTCCTTCCTCTACATTTCCACACAGCATCATATCTCCGGTACTGTGTTTTCACATTCTCTCATTAAAGCTTTTCGTGTTTTATTTGTGGATAAGCTCCATGAAGGCAGGCATTGAATTATATTCTTTGTGTAATTTATGGTCCAACAATCCAAGGTTTGAGCTTATATTAATTGGATTCAGTCTTGGGGGTCAGCCCCTCAGAAATCACTCTCTTCAGCTCATTTTGGCCCACCTATTTTTCCCTGGGACCCTCAGAATGTAAATCATATCTAGGCCTCCACAAATGTGAGTTAAAGGGCCTTAGATCCCATGCAAGCCACTCAAGTTAATAATATGATGTATAGGAAAGACATTATTTTACCTCAGAGAAATAATACATAAAAACACAAAAGATTTCACAGGATCCCATAACAGTCCAAATGGCCTTCTTCCTTTCTGGTAAATCACACTCTCCATCATGGAGACCAATAAAGATCTTTTGCTTCATCATAGAACTACCCTAGGGCTTAGACTACACCCTCATAAGGGAAATGGACTTGCTGTTGCTCACTGACGTGAGTCTAACTTTGCTAACGAGACCCAGCTGACTTTGCTCATGATGTCTTACACCTAGTAGACACTCAACACTGAAATTTTTTGAAGAATAAAGGGATAACTATTGAATGATCACATGAAGCACTGTATGTGGCAGTGATTCTAAAACTGTAAGGACTTATAAGAATGTGGTATTATTATGTGGTAAGATCCTATATCATGGCGGAATGGTAAATGCCTTTGGGTTTGGGAAAATTAGGAAGCCTTATTCTCCATGTGGGAGTAGCCTAAAGTCTCAGAAGGTGACATGTAGAATTATTTTGTTTCCTTTCAGGAAAAATGATGTGGATAAAAGAGCATCAGAGGCATAGTCA
This sequence comes from Gymnobelideus leadbeateri, assembly GCA_011680675.1. Lineage (NCBI taxonomy): Eukaryota > Metazoa > Chordata > Mammalia > Diprotodontia > Petauridae > Gymnobelideus > Gymnobelideus leadbeateri. The sequence continues at coordinate 490,631 of WOXC01005943.1, read as the reverse complement.
AAGGATGTGGTTTTAATCTAGCTCCATATAGTACTATCTAGATGACATTGGGAAAGTCAGTTTTTCTCTCTGGGTTTCAATCTCTTCATCTATAAAATGAGAACTGTGGATTTAATGATTTCTGAGGTCCCTTCCAACACTAGGTCCTATGATTCTAAGCATCAAAATATGCTACCTAAAAAACCCAAGAAGCATGCAAAGTTATAGGCTACGCTTGGATCAATTAAAGTAATTTTTACAGCTTAATAGAAAAAAAGGAAATTAGTCTAGTGCTTTAGACATGGCGAGTTATCCAAACCACTCTGTACCATTCTCCATGGAAACAAAGCGAAACCTAAACTTAAACTGTTTATTAAAAATAAAATACCTAGTTTTCTTGCAGTATTTTATGAGAACACAGGCGAGGGAGAGACCAACTAACAATGTTTACTACTGAATATATAATTTCCATCAGAATTTAAAAGCCTGAAAAAACATAAAAAGGAGAAATAAAATTAATAAATGCAACACCTTTAATTAGACTAAAAAGTCAAAATGTTCTTTTAGCATTTATCTCAGACATTCATTATTTTTACAGTGCCAAAGAATTCAAATTTCATACCTTTAAGCTGATTAAAAGAGAGGCTTCTCATTCAATTTCATGAAACTGCCCAATTTACAGAGAATTTGAGTATTAAAATTTACTGTACATGACAACTAGTCTCATTTTCAGAATGCAGTCTACCACCTCCATGTGATTAGATTTCTTATTATAAGCTCTGAAAAGGTTAATGAATACCTTAGCAAAGCAGCTCTGGTTCTCTAATTGGGTGTAATAAGTAGATATGGTGATGGACTCCTTTGTTAATGTAATTGTAGTGCAGATCTGCAATGTGTTATAAAAACAGCATAGTGAGAGGTCTAAAGAGAAATAAGGGCTCATAAGTTCAGGGTTTGCAAATATGCTATAGAAATTGTTTCATTTCTTATCTGATGTAAACAGGCAACAAATAAAGTCTTATGGTATTATTTGTTTAATAACTGCATGGGTATAGCCTAGAAGCAATTACTCCTTTGTTTTAATCCATAAACAAGGTGGAGCAGTCTTGCAACATGAATCCTTATCGTTTCCCCCCAAAGAGATGCTCTATTATTTCAACCCCCCCATATAAATGTGGTGCATGCACATTCGTCTGTTCTCTTCCCCTTCCAGGGATGCCTTTCTTCCTCTGCACCAAACGAATCACTTACATATTTCCAATCTCGACTCAAAGCTCACCTCCTTTAAGAAGTGTCTTCCCTAGTTGAGCCCACCTGAAGCTGAGATCTTTTATTCTGTACTCCTTGGCACCCACATATAGCTTGTTCTTAAATTGCTTCTGTTCCCTAAGTGTTCCTTCTGGATTTGTCTAATCTCACCCAGAGAATCACCATGTTTGAAAGTTGGAAGAGACCTCCATCTCCATCTAGTCTGACTCATACATAAAAGGATTCCTCCCTCTAGTAGGCCTGACCTGCTCAGAACTACAGCAAGGAAGACGCTTCAGCCCCCTATGTTGCCCATTCTACTTTTGGACAGCTCCAGTGGTTAGAAAAAAATTCCCTGCCAAAACAACCTCAGTCTACCTCATTTTAGATTGCTTTCCTCCTGGTTCCATCCTCTGGGTCCACACAGAACCAGTCTAATGCTCCCTCCACTGGATGATCCTTCAGACACTTGAAGGCAGTTTTCCTGTGCCCCTGGTATCTTCTCTGGGATTAACATCTCCATTCCTTCTGTGATTCCTTATGTGCCAGGGACTCAAGGTTCTCTCTTCACCATCCTAGTTGAGGAGATGTTGGATCCACCATGTTGGCATGGCATAGCTCCTGTGGCCGTGTATGCAGCATTGCCTTTCTTGCAGGTCATATCTCTGCAAGCACACAGCTTTCACAACTTGTACACACATTTATTTATTGCCCTTCCATTTCACTATCCTTTTTATTACTGCCCCATCACCTACAGGCTTCCTTAACCTCTATCAAATGATAGTTTGTGGTCCCAGCACCATCTTTGACATGTCCTTTCCTCATTCCAGGCTCTCTATAATTCTGTAATCCAATTCAACCCAACAAGTACTTATTAAGCGTCTGCTGTGTAGAAATTCCCCTTGGGACAGAAAGAACAAACCAAAAATTCTCACCCTTCAGTTTGCTACATATGTTCTGTTGTAGGAATAGAACATGTAAACAGATTGATATATACATGATCAATTCAGGAGGGAATATGTACTAACAGGTAGGGTGATCTGAAAAGGCTTTCTGTAGGGGGTGCAAATGAGTTGAGCCAGTAAGGAAGGAAGGAAAGAAGGAAGGGAGGAAGGAAGGAAGGAAGGACAGCAGGGGTTTCAAGAGTTGGAAATGAAGAGAACATTCAGAGCATGGTCAGAGAGGTGGGAGAGAGTGGTGAGTTTGAAGAATAACACATGGACCAATGTTACTGGAATTTGGAGTACATGATAGAGAGTTAGATGAAAGAATGTCTGGAAATGGAATCACTGGAGATTTTTAAGTAGGGAGTTGGCATGTCTTTCTCTGTAAGCTCTGTCTTCTTCCCACCAATCTGGAAAGGCTTTGTGTCACCTACAGTCCACCCGAGAACCATCCTAGCTAAGTGTGGAGATGTTTCTTACCAGAAGTTTGGATGCTAGATAATGATTTTGTATGTGCGTGTAGTCACAGAAACTCATAACATTTGTTTTCTAAGGCCAGCCAGGCATTTAGCTTTTATTAGGCACCTACTGTGTCCGAGTCACTGTGCTAAACATGGGGCATACTGAGAAAGAGAGAACATGTAGAAGAGGTAAGGGGAAGTGGTTGCAGGGGAGGGGAAGAACAGGAAGGCAAAAAGGCAAAACCTTATTCTCACTGAATTTGGCTCAGGGAGAGAATCACATACATACTAAATGGAATATCTCACCCTGCAGGAGAGTAGGGGAGAGGGGGATGAGAGGGAGGATGATGGAGGGGAGGGCAGGCTGGAGGGAGGGAAGTTAGAAGCACCCACTTTTGAAAGTGACAGGATCAAAGTGGGGAGTGGACCAGGTGGGAGGTGGGATAGGAGGGAAGGAAATGTAGTCAGTCTTTTACAGTTTATCTACTATGGTAATGCTTTGCATAGCTATACATGTACAGGCTATACTGAGTTGCTTGTTGTCCCAGCGGGAGTGGGTGGCAGGGGAGGAGGGGAATAGGTCTGGAATTCAAAGTTTTAAAATCAAATGTTTTAAAAATATATAAATACTATGATTAATACTATTTTGCATATAATTGGGAGATAAACTGTGTAGGCCTTGGGGCATGGGGATTCACCTTGCCCTACTAGAAAAGTCGAAGGTGGTATGGGAGAAGAGATGGGAAAGAGCAGATTTGAAAAGGGGATATCCTGTGGGACTGCTATTCCAGGGTGGTGGGTAAGGGAAAAATGGGGAAAAATTGTAACTCAAAATCTGACAGAAATGAATGATGTAAACCAGAAGTTTATAAAGCATTTGGGGAAAAAAAAGAAAGAGAAAAAACATTCTCTACTTTCAAGGAGCTTTAATGGGGGACATATACAAAAAACACACCCAAATAAGGTATACAGGATAAATTGAGGGTTGTCTCAGAAGGATAAGACTAAGGCTGAAGAGTACTAAGAAGCGCTTCTTGAAGAAGATGGAACTTTAGCTGAGATTTGAAATAGTCCAGGGAAGCTAGAAGGTAGAGGTAAGGATAGAGAGCATACCAGGCATGGGGTTTGCATGGATAGAAGGAACATCCACTATGACAAAATCTAGAATCATTAGAAACATGAGAATAGTTAATAATGAGGGGCAGCTTAGTTTAGTGGATATAGAGCTGGCCTTAGAGTCTAGAAGGCCTGGGTTCAAGTCTGGCCTCAGACTTAAACTAGATTTGTGACCCTGAGAAAATCACATTTCATTATACCCAGCCACATCTCTCAGACTGAGTTTCTGAGTAGTCTCTGGTTTGCATTAATAGAGGGAGTTTTTACAACTATAGACCAGCGGGGCTCTTTCCACTGTGCTATCTGCCCCTCTATTCATTTTTCTAACAAGCTGATCTCAACTACTAGTGGAAAATCAGAGCTAGTCCTAGGAATTTCCTTTAGACTTTCTATTTAAGAACAGAAGAAAGATATTCTTGGTAACTCTAAACAGCTCTTTTACTTTAAATACAATGGGAATCTTGGAACATTCCAGAATTCTTGCTCATTCTCTCATATACATCATAAAAATGGCAATTATTCCAAAGAAAATGTTGGTTTATTTAATCATTTGCCAGAACAATTCATATGGAGAAGGAATGGGGGTATAAATGAATATCTCAGGATATTCTGTGTAAATAGCATGTCCAAACACAGAATAGTTACACAAACTAAGAAAAGAAAGCATTTGCCAAATGCTTTTAAACTGGCTTAAAGTCAAATTTTAATTTACCAGGAATGAAGCACTTTTTCATAAATGTGGATACTTTCTCCTCCGACATAGATGGATGATGTGGGAAAGACAATCTCTAGTCCAGGAACCTGGGAAGAAAAGACAACATTTCCCATGTCATAGACCAGTATCTATGCACATCAGGTACTCGTAGGTCACAGCAGAATGTTTGACATCACAAGAAAACACTTGTCTGGGCTAGTTGAGGAAGGAGGTGAGAGAAGAAAGTGGGAATTTAAGAGGGAAGTGTCTGAGATTGTACATTTAGAGCTAGAAGCCACCTTGTAGGTCATCTACCCGAATCCCTCATTTTATAAGTGAGGAAAAGTGGAACACAGAGAGGGGAAGTGATTTGTCTCACAGAGAGTCAGTGGAAGAGCAAGGATCTGAACTCAGCTTCTCTGATTCCAAATCCCCTACCCTTTCCACAGTATTATAGACTGGGGCAAGGCCTGCTGTAGGCATGGCTTGCCAACTCCCATGTAAGGATTGGAGAAATCGATGGCAGTTGAGCAGGACTCACTATTGCCTTACTAGGTGAACAGATAATTTCTGTGATGCAATTCATTTATTCACATGTACATACTTATAATGTCAATTTAATTGGTTTTATTGGTACAAAGAGTTGTTTAAAGTGTGTCATTTGTTTAAAAAACATACCACTTTACCTAGCTTACAGGGTTATAAAGATCAAAGGAAAGAATGTATTCAGCATATATATTACACTTATAACTGGGCAATTTTCCTTTCTGTGAGTTTATGTAACTAGAAAGTCAATTTCTACCTAACCTTTGTTTTTGAATGTTTCCTCATTTGTAAAGCATAGCTATTCTTTTACCTTTTTAAAACTTAGTGAAATCAAGACTGATCAGTGACAGTGAGACAGAAACTTTTAAATCCCACAGGAACTTGCATAGTCGCACTCATGTGCATACACACACACACACACACACACACACACAGTCACACCCTCACACACTCACACCCTCCTATGTGTGATTATGTGAAACACATTAGCAACACTATTGCAGAGCTTGAAATATACATATATTTTAAAGTCTCTAGCACGCAGTAGGTAGCCTTTGTCTGGGTGCTTTAAAACCTTTCCCTTCCTGCCAAAGACTACAGCTGACTGCTATTTTTAAAGTTCTGCCTATTGAAAGAAATGCAACACAGCAGTAGTAGAAAATGAAATTAAATATAATGGAAAGTTAATGGGAAGAGAATTTGAGCACTACTAGGCTGTTCCATGCCAAACAGATTACAATCACCATTATAACAATTATTTTCCAGGTTCTCTTAGGTTTGCCTTCTGGGTACTGCCGTGTTCAAAAGTAGACATGGAATAGCATATCGAAAAATTACAGTTCTTTAAAAACTGGAGAGTTCAAGATAATTTTAAATGATTACAGCCAAAATTTTGTACTTTTAAAATGACTCTCTAATCTGAATGTTCAATGCATTTGGGATTACTATTTATCCTAAAAAGGTAGATGTTAATGTTGCTTTACAATGACATATTGGACTTATTATTAGAGTTGTGGGTTTTTAAAGAAGATTAAAATATATCATTTTAAAATTTGTCGGCACGTCTTTAAATGGCCTTGAGTTGACTTGCCATTGGGTCAAACCAGGAGTGGTTCTCTAGAAAACTCATGTAGCTACTGGGCTAGTAATATGATATGATATGATATGATATGATATGATATGATATGATATGATAATATATTATAATAGCATAGATTTAAAATTATGGCCTCATCAACCCAATAAAAATGGTAAGGCATTAATGGGACACTTAGTCCTCTTTGATAAAAATTCCCACAGATTAGCTATGGTGGAATGCATATGAGGAGAACTCAAAAGAAATTCAATTTCCCTTTTTAAGCTGAGCCTCAGATTCTTCATCCTTAAAATAAGGATAGAAATAGTTATCGTACCTATTTCATCAGATTGTGAGGAAAAGGCTTTGTAAACTCTAAAGCACTTTTTAGGGTGCTATTCAGATTTAATAGATTAAAACTTCACTAAGACATTTGGAAAATACCCTGCAGAAATACAAGTGGCTGTTAAAGTCCTCTTCTGATGAGTCATTGTGGTCTAGAGTTGACCCTTGGTTTTCCAAGGGGATACCAAGCTGGAAATGCTTCAAAACTCAGTTACAAATCATATACCTATTGAGTGACTGGCTAAGACTGGCTGAATTTACAGCAGATTGGCTGGAAGGGCATTAATTTAGGGTCAATAGTAGCACTTAAAGTTTGTCTTCTAAGTAGTAGGAAGGATAGGTTGTAACCTACATTGGTAGAGCTTCTGCACTGATGAAATCATGTTTCACTAAAGTATTAAAGTAAGTATCATGATGATTGCCTTGTGGGTGCTGGTATCACACGTGTGCAAATTTCTTTGGTCATCAGAATTGTCTCATGATATTAATATGCTTGCTTGAGACTAGAATGTGGTGACAAGTATAGTTATTACATGATATATGTATACATATACATATATATCTCAAACATTCTAAGTTATTCCTCTTTTTAGCGAAGATTCTCTGTAGCGGAAGACTGCTGTCCATTCTTACTGTGGCACAGCACAGATCTGGCTCGTGAGAACTTGGTGCAAATCATTTGACACCACACTTTGGTTGTAAAATTAGTTCTAATTGGCATCCATGACAGCGCAGTTCTAAAGACAGGCTTGACTAATAAACTACTAAACAAAAGCAGTGGCAGTCTAGGATGTTTTATAGAGATGTCTAGTCAGGTGCCACGGGCACCTCATCTTACTTAACACATTTATTAGCCATTGGGAAAGGGGAGTATATAGTATGTAAATAAAGCATTCACATAGTACTGAAGCTGGAAACATTAGTAAGATGGGGCCTTTGGTGTGAAAATCCAGTGCTGTAACCAACACAAAATAGTCATTCTTCGACCTAATCTCATACTTGCACTTAGTAGATTTTAGCCCAGTGCCTAGTGTTCAGTCTATTGAATATACCATTAGAAATTAGAAGACTGATTGCTAATAATTTGGTTTATTTTTAAAATATTCTGCACAGTGTCATCCAATTGTTCCATGTCATTTCAAACAGAAGATTCAATATGATTCCAGCCCTGCAAAATCAATGAATGGCATTTCACTGAAAGACTGAAAATCTAGGACTAACCGTTGATAGGATAATGCATGATCCTAATTGAAAATGCCAAGGATTATAAAGTATGGAGGAATCAGATCAATGATCTAGAAAACAAGTTCAGTTTAAGGAATAGCAGACTTGTGAGTTGTCAAGTGTTCTGAAAAAGGGAAGACCCTGAAATATGCTTTTCTGACTAGGTTATAGAGGCCTGGTCATGAATGATTTTCATTCTTTACAAGCTAGTGAGTGAGGAATGTCATACCGGATAAAGGACTGCTTTTTGATTTGCCTCAGGAAATATGCTTCAGCCAGGAGAAAGACCACTTGGAAGGTAGTCTGTAGCTTGAGTCCTTTGGGCCAAGTTTAAACACAGGACCATATTTCTACAATGAACTCTGTACTTAACTTGGCCCTGATGTCAGAAGGCAAGATGAAACTGATTCTGGTAAATTATGCTCTGTGTCCCTCCTGGGTCATGAGGTCATTGTGATGGTCATGCATGTGGTTTTCTTTTCTTTTTCCCTAGGATGATATGAGTAGTGACCTTGGGTATGAAAGAGCCATGGCCATATTCCAAGCTGAAATTTTATTTATAGAATAAAGTAAAAGTCAGGGTAATATAGCTTTGAAAGTAAGAGCAGAAAGAATGTTAAACCCCCAGTTATTTGCTTAATGAAATATATATATATATATATATATATATATGTGTGTGTGTGTGTGTGTGTGTGTGTGTGTGTGTGTGTGTGTGTGTGTGTATTTATATATATACACATATTTGTTATTATAACAAAGGAAAATTGAGTGGATTCTCCTTCAGGGAAAGGGTAGACTAGATAGCCACTGAAATCTCTTTTTAATCTGAAATTCTATGATTCTATAAATAGAAAACAAAGAGAGAAAAGAGATACACATATGTTCATAATATACATTAGGTCAAGGGCATCAACTAATGTCCAGGAAGGGAGTGAAGGAAAACATAAACAAGTAGTAAAAAACCAAAAAAATAAAAAGCAAAAAAAAAATTCCAACATAGTGATATATAATGGATAGAAGAGATATATAATAGATAGATATTAGAAGATATATAATAGATGGAAGAGATGCATTACTTATTTGGAAATGCAATTGAACCAGGGTCTAAGCTTATTTGAAGCGAGGGGGGGGGATGGGGAAATAGGAGACAGGCAGGCAATTGGTGGAACTCTCCTGCAGTGACACACATGATGAAACAGTAATTATAGACTGCATAGCTCACGTCCTGGGAAAGGCAGGATGCATTTGACAATCCCATGCAAATGCACAGCCAGTACCATGCACCTTTGTAGCATCCAACTCATATTGCAAAACATTTTTTTTATCATAAAAGCAGTCCCTACAGACATGTTGAAAAATCGCCATGAGTTCTCAATGTCAGTAACCACAGTTCCTTGTCATTCTCATTATATCCTCATCTAAACAGTGTCTGGAGAGTGGTTTAATCACAATGATTTTGACGACTCGCATTGCAATTATGTTTGCAATATTGACAAATTATGCTACTTTGTCATAAGTACTTTAAATAATTACAGTGCTTGTCGGGGACTTCTAAATCAGATTATTTCATGCAAAAGAAAATTTTGCGTTATCTCTACCGCAATCATATTATATTGTGTCCTTGACGTGACATCACATCACTTTGTTTGACAGCTGATAACATTACAGATAAAGAATCCTCTTTTACCAGAGGATTATGCCTGTCATGGTATAGGAGAGTTAGTGCCAGTCAACAGCAGTGAGTAACATTCTTTGTGTAAGTTTGGGGAGTTAGGGATCAGGCCAGATGACAGGGCTATCACAAACATTTTGCATCCTGTAGTATGTTAATACAAATGGACACATGAGTTTTCTCATTTGAAAATTCTCTATTTGAGATTCCAAGCTACTCTTTGAAATATGATATATGCCTGTCATAGAAACATTACTTTCCATCCTCTTCTGGTTGTTCACCTAGCTTCAAAGTTAGAAGAAATACCTGCAGTTTCTTATCAATGCCATGATGATAATGGAAAGCTTCTTTGCAATCTAGCTTTGTCTCATTGCTACATAAAATGCTATATTTTGGGGGGGGGCAGATCTATGATTTTATCTATCTGGGGAGGAACTCCTACCACCAATATAGATCAGCAGTTGAAGAGCTGCCCCCAGAATTGAGAGATTAAGTCACTTGCCCAAGGTGACATAGCTAGTATATATCACATGTGACATTTGGACCCAATTCTCACTGGATGTGAGGCCAACTCTCTATCCACTAGATTCCCTCTCATTAACATGTAATGCTAGTGGTCTCAGATCAAAGCTAGCCAAAGTTCATAACCCTAACCAATGAAAATCTTGACTACCACGCTCTTCCTATGTGGGTACCTATATGGATCTGTGATCTCAACGATGTTGGCAGTTCTGCCAACAATGTGGATCAAATCTCGCCCTCCCTATTCATATTAATAAAGAATCTCAGGACAAGAATGATTGCATACATTAAGGGCCAAATGAAGAATGCTCCCTATTCACCTGTATCTTTCACAATATAAGTAAGCTCTTGCCAAGCACAGAGAAACCTTTAGGGCCATTCAGTATCATTAGGACAATTAATACCTCTTACAAGACACAATAAACTAGTTCAGCTGCCCTTCTCTGCCTTTCAGGATAAAGACCTCAAAGTCTAAACATGGCACTTTTACTGGATCCATTCTTTTTCTTTAAATTTGGTTCAAATCAGAAGCAGTTTGGTATTAGCATTGCTGTAAACCATATTGCTTTTGAATAATATTTCTGTAGAATCATAGATGTAGGTCTTCATCTATTTGTACTTTATCAAGTACAGCCCCCTCATTTTACAAATGCCAAAATTGGGGTGTCATGAGGGAATATTTCTTGTCCAAGGCCATACAGTTATTAAATAGCAGGGCTATCATTTGAACAAAAGGTTCTAAATCCATTGTATGACTTAGGTCCATTACACGCATTAGTGAGTAGGGAGGATTCCCCCATAGCAATCATCACTGAACCTTGGATTCAGGAAGAACTGGGTATAAACTCACTTCATACGCTTATTAGATGTACAACTGTGGTCAAGTCACAAAATCTCCCTGAGTCTCAGTTTCCTCATCTGTAAAATGGGAGTGACACTAATAGCATCTGCCTAAAAAAGTTGTCATGAGTCTCAAATGGGGTTGTAGACACATATACACACACACACATATATATATATACACATAGATATACATATATACACATAGATATACATATATACACATAGATATACATATATACACACATAGATATACATACACACACACACATATATATATGTATATATATATACATATATATATATGTTAATCACTTTGACAACCTTAAAGTGGTATAGGAATGCTACAAGGATTCGTGAATCCCTATTCTATTGATTATTGTTGTTGTAGTTACGAAGCTGAGATTTTGTACCTAAAATGTATATACTCTTTTGGATGTTGAAGTTTTGTGAAGTTGTTTTTATGTTTTTATACCTAGGGAAGACTTTACAAGGTCAGAAACATTGCAGGAGTCCATTAAGGCTGTCTTTTCTTTCTGTACTTCTTTACTGGATGGTTCTATTGTTGTTTTGTAGTCTTCAAGGCACCTATATCATGCTGTTATTCAAATGAAGTCTAGAAATAATTGAAGGAAAATATGCACAGTTGGGTAAATTGTATCACAAAATAAGGATGATGTTTCTGTACAAGAAAAAGAATGAGCATTCCTAGAAGATAATTAAGTTCTCACAATTGGTCAAACTTTTGTTCTGTTTGTGTTACCGTTTTTCCCATACTGATTATTGGAAAATGTTTTGTGTGTGTGTGTGTGTGTGTGTGTGTGTGTGTGTGTGTGTGTCTGAAAATATTGTTTGGGACCATAGCTACAAGGCCATATAGATACGTTCTCAGACCTATAGCCTTCCCCCAAGCAGAAACAAGGATGCTATGAGCTAGAGTGTGAAGGGATCTTAGTGGCTACCTAGCCCAATCTTTTTAGAATATAGAGAGGAAACTAAGAAGAGACTCACAGCCACTCAGTGGGTTGTGCAGAGTCATCCAAGGAGTAAGTGGAGCGAAGATTGGAACCGAACCCTGGTCCTTTGACTCCAAATCTTTTTGCTGTTGTTCTTTTGTTTTTGTTTTGACTCCAAATCTAATGCTATCTCTACTATATGCCATGTTGCTGCTACAAGTTAACCTTAAGAAATGGACTGGGATTTGAATAAATTTCAGGTGATAGAAACTTAATTTGGAAGTTAATTTTCAAACATGTTGATAATATAATAATTCATAAAGTTCACATTTATAGAGGTCTTTAAGGCTAGCAAAGTACATTATGTACCTTATTTTCTTTGATTCTCATAAAACTATGAGGTGGGTTCTGTAGATTTTATCATCCCCATTTCACACATATGGAAACTGATGCTCAGATAAGTTGTGGCTTGCCCTGGGTCACAAAGATAGTAAACATTTGAAGCATAATTGAATGAAGAATCCCAGGTTTTCCTGGCTCCAAGTCTGATTTTCCCCCTACTATATCATGTTGCTTTCTAGTGTTGCAGAGTCATCTGGAGCAGGGGAAAGAGCCCTGGTTTCAGAGTTAGAGAACCTGAGTTCAAAACGTACTTCTGACACTAGCTGTGTCACCTAAGGCAAAATATTCATTTTCCATGAGCCTCTGTTTCCTTATCTGCAAAGTGTAGGGTTGAACTAGAAATTCAGTGCTTCTTAAACTGGGGGTCTGACCCCATTTAAGTTTAAGAAGTGCTGACAGGGATCAGAGCCAAGATTGCAGAGTGAAAGCAAAAACTCATTTGGACTCCCCCATGAATTCCTTCAGTAACCTCTAAAAAGTGAATCTAAATAGTTTTTAGAGTGGCAGAACCCATTGGAAGATGGAGTGTGGCAGATTTCCAGCCCAGGAAAGTACAGAAGGGTAGGATTTGTTGCACCAGGCTGGGGAGTGTGGAGCTCGGGGGCTGCACCAGCACAGACCTGACCATACCAGAGCCTGAGTTAACTGACTCATCCAGTGCAGGGGTGATTCTCAAACCTCTCACTGCAGGACAGAGGCACTGGGTAAGAGAAGGCACAGGGCCTGCGGCAATGGCAGCAGCTACTCCTGGGGCTATCAGCCCACAGTCTGGATGTTTAAAAATCACCAACATGAACTTACAGGAGCCAAGATGGTGGAGTAAACCATGGCTGCCCTCATCTCCCTCTCTGCCAATATCAGATTGCATCCCCCCCATAGGGGAGGAGGGGGGAGGACAAGGAGGGGGAGAAAATTTGGAACTCAAAAGCTTGTGGAACTGAATGTTGTAAACTAAGTGCTGTAGGGGTCACCAGTGGAAAAAAGTTAAGAAGCCCAGAAATAGATGGCCTCTGAAGTCCCTCCAGAACTTGATATATGATCTTATGATTTCATCTCATTAGCTTCTCCTTCCATCAGTGTGGATTGCAACCCTTCCCCCCCATTCCCTCTTGTCCTGGATGATTCTCATCTATGGCTTTGTGTAAATTCTCCTTAGGCAGTCCACCTCACATGCTAGAGGCCTTCCTCAGGCTCTTTGTTTGGTTCATGGAGACCCATGAAATATAAATGTTCAATAAAAAGTACTTTGTGCTTTTACTACCTTAGATTTTGTAGTGTGCTTGTGACCCTCATGAATTGCTGGGCGTGGACACTTTCACCTCAGTGCCAGTTAATCAGAACAGTTAACATTAGATGAGGGACTTGTAAAGAATTTTGTGAGAATGGGAGAAGTTTCCATCTGAAAACAGATTAACTCAGTCATAAATAATACCAATATTGCCTTCAGTAGGAGGACTGACTATAGATTTCTTAGAAAAGTCATGTAGCCTTGAAAGGATGGTCACTTGTAGAATTTATCCATTTTAGCATTGAAGACACAGAGGGAGGGCAAGCATATCACATATAGAAGAATATAAGCTCAAACTTGAAGTCTGGAGGTCTCCCAAGTTCTATACCTGCCCACATACATTTAGTCCCTGGGGTCTTTTTGAAGAATTGGTGAATATGTGTTAGGTAACCATTGTCCTGTGCACTAGTAACAAGGTGCCCATGTATAAAGGCAGTGTTGTGTACATGGAGTTGTTTTCTTTTCATTAGTCACCAAAGGCAAAGCAGAAGGAAACACACACACACACACACACACACACACACACACACACACACAGAGAATAAATCAGGGATGGATCTTCCCTTAAAATCAATGAAAGAATTGTGAGTCCTGAGGAAAAATGCTGCTAAGGGAAAATCAAACGTATTCTTTTGGACAAGGAGGATTCCTCAAATGTCAAATAACTACTTTTTACTTTAAGAGGCAGCTTAGGGAAGAAAAAGGGTCTTTGAAAACCACTTTTGTCAAGACTTTCTCCATTTAAGAGACATTTAAAAAAATTAAAACCTGGGGCTAAATAATTGAACTAGGCACTGTAGCAGTTATATTTTCAATGACAGTCTGGGTCTCGCAAGAGCTTGTTAATAAAAAAATCGGCATTTATTCCGTGCTGTTATAAACAAGTTTTGTGCAGCACATTTGAAAATGTATTTTCTTGATAATTCCTATTGTATAGCCCATGGACTCCCACTGCACAAGGCAATGATGATAATAGTAATCATCAGAGCTAGCATGCCTCAAGTCCTATTAAACTTGACTCCAGAGAAAGCATACTGTGTACTATTGGCTGGCACATTGTTACATAGCTTTCTTTTTCTTCTTTCCTTGATCCTTTTTTTTCAACAATTGTTATGCTGTCAAATAATTTTCTACAGCCTTAAATATTATGAGGTTATGTATTACCTGTGTGACAAGTAGGGAGAAGTTGGCATAAAATCAGACTCAAAGTTGGGCTGTAAATTCCAGTTGGGGGATGCGCTAAGATGATGAAAAAGATGTAAAAATTAGACAGTCGGTAAACATTTATTAAGGGCCTACCATGTGCTGGGCATCGTGCTAAACACTGGGGCAAAAGATAGTCCTTAGCCTTAAGGATATCGAAGTCAAATGGCAGAAGACCATAGACAACATATAAAAAGGAACTTGGGGTGGCCTCAGGGTGCCAAATTTAGATGTTACCAGCAGTACTTTCAGTCTTTCTGAAGCTGGAAACAAGAGAATTGTGTGCCTAATTAGCAAGACTAATTAGTTAAAAGAGGAAGCTATTAGATGGCTGACTGTGGTGAGTTTGATGGGGATAGATGTTATGTCTTACATTTGGTTTCAAAAAATTGACTTCACAAGCACAAGATGAGGAGGCGTGATTCATCGATGATTTGTTTGAAAAATATCTGGAGTTTCAGTGACTTCAAACTCTATATAAGTCAATAGTGTGATATAGCAGCCAAAAAAATCTAGTACCATATTAGGCTATATTAAGATAGGCCTAGTGCTCAGGATTATGGGGTCATAATTTCGGTCTCCTCTATCAAGGTCAGCTACATCTGAAAGATTATATTCCATTCTGTGGTCCACATTTTAGGAAAGTTGTTTATTACCTGAGATATTTCTGCCCGGTTATAGCAATCAGGTTGGGAAGAGAATTGAATATCATTAAGGAATAACTGAAGGAACTCAGCATATTTTACTGGACGAGATGTCTCAGGGGATGACAGGCTTGCTCTCTTCAATCATTTGAAGGGCTGGTAGGTGGAAGCAGGATTAGGTGTTCTATTTGGTCCCAAAGGGCAGCACTAGAAGCAGTGAGTATAAGTTGCAAAGAGACTGATTTATACCAGATGTCAGAATTAGAACTGTCCCAAAGTGGTATGTTGTCTAGTGGATTCTTACTCAGGCCATGAATGGTTTTACTAGCTGGTCTCTAAAGGCCCATCTACCTTTGACATTCTGCAGATTTGGTTGCTCACAATTAAAGTATGATTATAAGGGAAACATAAGTTACTGAATTTATCTGTCTTCCTCTATAGCCAATGATGAATTGCTGAAAGAATTATATTAGTTTCATGGTTTCATTTTTTAACATTTGGAAAAAAAAGCATATTTATTTGTTCTTAAAAATGAATGAAATATTTGTGAAAATTCTCAACTAAATTTTTAAAGCATGTCTGTGGTAAAATACTGACCACCAGCTACTGTCCAGATTAGAGTATAAAAAGGAGTAAATAATCTCATTGTGTTTCATTTTACATTTCGTTTTTTGTATTCTGAACTTAATATCAAATGTAATTATCATTTCCATATGCAGAGTACAACAAAAGAGGGGATTGTACATGAAACTGTGGATCTATATTATATATCATTGCCTTCCTTTGTCAATAAAATATAGCATAGTAAATTGGATATGACAAATTCAGTGCCTAATTTTGAAATAGTCCCACCCGTCTGTGATTCTTTCTGGACTTTATTGTTTTCTGTACATTTTTGAAAAAATATATTTCTTTTGCTTTTTTTCTATTTTCTTCTTTATAGGTATACCTTCTCTTCTTTCCACTTACACCTAAATTGGAAAAAAAAGAAAGAAAAACAAAGCACTTGTAACAAATATCCATAGTCAAGCAAAACAAATTCCCACATTGGTTATGCCCCAAAAGCACCGATATCCATTATCACCACTATGATTTAAAATTGTACTAGAAATGCTAGCTATAGCACTAAAACAAGGAAATTAAAAGAAAAAAACAGGCAAAGAAGAAACAAAACATCACTTTTTGCAGATATTATGATCTAACTAGAAAGTCCAAAGAATAAAAAAAAATTAACTGGCACAATAACTAAAAAGTTGCAGGATATAAAATAAATTCACATGAATCATAAGAGCATATTGCCAACAAAACACAGCAAAAATGATTTTTTTTCAAAATAGCTTCAAAACATAAAAATATGGAAGACTATCAAAACACCCACAAGAACTACTTGAATACAATTACAAAACTTTTTAAAGAAATAGACAAACTTTTTTTTTAATTAATTTATTAGTTTAGTTTCAGTTAACAAGATTCAATTCCATAGTTCCTTGATTTTCAAATTTCCTTTACTTCCCTCCCCCCTCCCCCCACGACAGCATATAGTCCAGTATAGGATCTGCAAATACATTCATATTAGACATTATTCCAATTACAAAGGTGTATTGTACTAGGTGGGATGAAAGATGGTAAAGAAGAAATAAAACCAAACAATGAAAAGAAAAAGATCATTTAGTTTGCTTCCATCAGGATTCAGGCTCAGTTCTTTCTAGTTATATCTCTGGATGTTGCATTTCTCTTTCTTGAGGAAATAGACAAACTTTAATAAAGAAAAATAATACTTGCTGATGTGTAGCCCATGCTAACGGTAAAAAAAATGGCTACTAATTAATTTAGTGCTATGCCAATCAAACTACCAAAGGTTTCTTTTGTGGAGCTAGACAAAGTAACAACAAAATTCATCAGGAAGAACTAAAGGTCAAGGATGTCTAGAGAAATAATAGGAAAAAAATAAGAAAGAAGACAGCCTAGCAGTGCCAGATCGAAAATTACACTGCAAATCAGTATTCACTGAAATGAATTGTTACCAGTTAAAGGACAGATAGGTGATTCAGTGAAATAGATTCAGCATGCTATATAGCCAAAAGCAAACGCCCATGTTAGCATAATGCTCAATATACTCAAAGACCTCAGCTACTAGGGTAAGGGCTAATGAGTTAACAAAAACTTATGGAAAAAGTGGAAAGTAGTTTGGAAGATATGCGGTATAGACCAACATCTCATAACGTATAACAAGATAAGCAACAAAATGAGTGGCATCATGAACAAATGAGAGGAGAGCAATAAAGGAATTTGTAACAAGTTTCTGTGATCAAAATATCATAATCAAGATATATAAGGAATTGACTGTAATGTACAAAAAATGAACTCTTACCCAATAGATAAATGATCAAGGGATTTGAGCCAGTAGTTTTCAAAGGAAGAATCCTAAGCTTATCAAATTAATATAGGAGGGGAGTACTGAAGGGAAAATGTTCCAAATTTCCAATAAGGAGAGAAATTAAAATTAAAGCAGCTCTGAGCTCCTACCTCATACCCATCACTTTGGCAAAGTTGACAAAAAGTGAAAATGACAATTGGTGGAAGGACTTTGGGAAAAAAGACATATGAATTCACTTTTGGTAGATACATAAATTAGCTCAGGCATTCTGTAAAACAATCTGACACCATGTCTAAAAGCCACTAAACTACGTATATTCTTTGACCCAGTGATACCTCTACTAGGCCTATGCCACAAATAAAAAAAAAAGGAAATGACTCATATGTTCAAAAATATTTATAGCAATTCTTCTTGTTATAACAAAGAACTTGAGGCTAATGGAGTCCTCATAGATTAAAAATGGATAAACAAATTATGGTATATTAATGAAGTAGAATATTGTTGCACTGTAAGAAATGATGAAAAAAAATCTGGCAATCATTCCATGAAATGATTCAGAGTGTCATGAGAACTCAGAGAACATTGCATGTTAAAAATAACAACACTATAAAAACAAATGTTAAAAGATTTAACTCTAATCAACTCCATGAGCAACCAAGATTCTGAAGGACTAATGATGAACACGCTACCCACCACCTTTCAGAGAGGTGATGACCTCAATAAGCAAAACTAGCTTTTTTCTCCATCTCATATAGGGTTGGCTCTTGGCTTATTTTTATGTCCCTGTATGGACATTAGCTGGTTCCTTAGACCCTTTCAATCTCTTTCAAGATCAGCAGTAACTGTTCCTCATAATAAAAGTACAATTTTAAGTTAAATAAAAGTTACTGAATAAATTTTCATCTTATACTGCTTCTCTAACAATAAATGCTGAAAGTGTTGTTTCCTTTTTCATTAAATTATATAATTTAGATAAGTTCTGGTTAAGTGTTCATAAGTCACTTCTGGCTAGATTTTTGAAACAACATGAACGAAATCATCCAAATCAGAAATTTTAGTTTCCCTTGAGGGATTGAGATTACTTTCTGTCATGATTTTCCCAGCTAAAACTTCTGAAGAATATTCATTCCCTCCAGTTATAGTTACTCATAGTAGATGTCATTTCTGCTTGTGTTCACTCTGTGGGCACCACATGTGGTACTACCTCAAGTGAGCTTCTAGCTATTTCTTGTGTTCTGCATCTTGGGTTTGGTCTCGACTTCCTAGCACTTGTCTCTGCTTAGAACAGAGTTTCTTCCTCTCTTTTTTTCAGTTCTTGGCCAGATTTTTTTTCTCTTTGATTTACTTTGGAACTGTTCCTTCTAACATATTTTTAGTGTCTCTCTAAAATGCACAAGTTTATGGAGAATCTGGGGTTCACTAGGTCCTACTATGCTACCATCTCCTCACAATATTTCAGTTTAGATTTCCATTTCAAAAGGTAATGCTTTAAGAAATTCTGAAAATCACAGCCAAAGACAATGAATATATATTTCAATTACAGACTTGGAGTTTGGCTCACCCAAATTTTCGTGCCTTGAAACAAGGCATATGTTTTCATTGAACAAATTGGTTTTGAAGTTGGAAGTTTAACAAGAGGCATCTTTCCTAAATGTAATATTTTTCCTCTGTGTTGTGTACATTAAACAACAATGTATCTATACCATCAGTTTCATATTTTGGAAGAATTGGGAAGATGAGTATGACAGTATTTTAGTTGTCTCTATATGACCTTTCTTACGGCTTTACAGCCTTGTACAACACGAATGTTATGGTTGTTCTCACATGGAAAAAAATCAACATTTTGATGGAAACTTTTTTAGCTTGTGCCTTTAGCAGAATAAAAGACATGAAAAATATTTTGTAAATTGGCAGCATTGTTGGAATGGATTATTTTTCTTTTTATTTCTAAAAATCGAACTCTCTTGTGGAAAGAGCACCAGACAGAGTTAAGGGGGGCTATTTTCTCAAATTCTTCTATTCCTTATTAAACTTAGCTAAGTTACTTACCTTCTCTCTGCCTTAGTTTTCTCTAAAAGAAGGAATTAGATGAGATCATCTGTAAGACCCTTCTCAGCTTTAACATTTTAAGAGTCAGTGGCATGTTATAGTAGAAAGCATACCAGATTTGGATTCAGAGCATGTAGGTTCACATCCTGGTTCTAACCTTGTGACTTTGGGTAAGTCAACCTGTCTGCTCCTTAGCTTCTTCATTTGTCATATAAGAGAATTAGGCTAGCCACTAGGACCCCTTCCACTTCTCACCTTCTATGATTTTTATGATAGTAGCAAAATAGCCACTACCATAAAAGGAAATAACAAATTCTATAAAAGGGAATATGAAAATTTGTTTGAGGACTTAGAAGGGCTGTGGAATTAATTCACTCTTGCTAAGAGAACATTTTCTTGGTTCAACCTCATTCAAATATTCAAATCAGTCAATGATCACATCTTTGGATATTCCTTCTACTGAAGGAGAACCCACCTCATTCACACAGACGAAGCTGTGGGACTCTCAATCACATGGTACCTCATGTTTGCTTCAGGGACCCCACCCAGTTTCCTCACTGACACAGAGGATGTTTCTTGGTTATTTCTTACTCTTAGAATATGATCAGACTACTTTTTTCACTTACCTGTTTCTTTGATTACTTTTTTTTAAAAGCAATTGGGGTTAAGTAACTTGCCCAAGGTTACACGGCTAGGTTTTTGTTTGTGTGGGTTAAGTGTCTGAGGCCGGCTCAGAACTCAGGTCCTTCTGACTCCAGGGCCGGCGCTCTACTCACTGCACCACCTAGCCGCCCCTTGATGACGTGTTTTACTCTGATTTGCCTTCATAATGTCTTATTTGTAATGCCTTAGAGCCTGCTCTTATCTACTGCTCACCTCTCCGTTTTCCCTGGGTGATACTCAGTTTCGGTTCTTCAGAGGCCATCTTGTTCTATGATTAACAACTCTTAAAATAAGGCAAGACTATCATTATTTAAAAGATGGGTCTTTGGGGCGGCTAGGTGGCGCAGTGAATAGAGCGCAGCCTGGAATCAGAAGGACCTGAGTTCAGAGCCGGCTGACGTTAATCCTTACAAACAAAAACCTAGCCGTGTAACCTTGGGCAAGTTACTTAACCCCAATTGCCCTAAAGAGGCGGCTAGGTGGCGCAGTGAGTAAGAGTGCCGGCCTCGGAGTTTGGATGACCCGAGATCAGATCCGGCCTCAGAAAATGAGCACCCACGCATAAATCAAATGACTAGCCGTGTAACCTTGAGCAAGTTACTTAACCCCAATTGCTTTAAAAAAAAAAAAAAGATGGGTCTTTGATTCATTCAGAAGCTTGTTGTTCAAATGATTTTACCCTTTTCAAGGGATACCCTCTTCTACTCTTAAATTCTGGGTCCAGTTCATTGGCTGATTTTGGTATTTGGAGTTTTCTTAGCAAAGATACTAGAGTGATTTGCCATTTCCTTCTCCTGCTCATTTTACAGATGAGGAAACCGAGGTAAACAGGGTGAAGTGACTTTCTCTCAAGGTCACATAGCTAGTAAGCATCCAAGGTCAGATTTGGAGTCATTCCTGATTCCAAAGGCAGCAGCACCTAGCAGCCCCTGAAATAATTGTAAAAATACCTTTTTGTGCAGAAAATCTATTTCACTATGACCCTGATTCATTTTCCCACCTTTTCTTCCCTTACCTGTGAGTTTCTTATTCTGATTTCTGTGATCTGTTCCCTGGAACAGATATGGGCAATGGTCTTAAGCCACAGGCATTTCCTAAAATCAGTGTTGTTTCTTTCCACTTGAGAAGGAGACAGGGAAGAGTTTAACTACATCATATTCTTCTGGATGCCAAGTTTTTTCATCCTGGTTCCTGGACCTGGTGCCACGACTACTGTTCAGTGAAACTTGTGAATGGTACTACCTGATACACATGTGAGCTATGGAGGTAGTTTTTACAATAACAAAATCATACATCTTGACCAAAGTAATAATTATCATAATGATAGAATATTAAGTTCTCTTCTAGCTCAAGTCTATATGATCCTGTGATACTTCTAGATTAATAAGGAAAATGAATGTCATAGACATGGTGTATCTTAATTTCAGCAAATCACCTGACAAAGTCTCTTAGAATAGCCTTGTAGAAAATATGGAGAAATGGGCACTGGAAGATAATGATCCTAATATGTGACTCCATAGTGAATAGTATGCTGAAAGACAATATTGATTAATGGACTGATGTCAGCCTGGAAGGGTGCTCTCTATGCTATAGGGCTCTGTCATGTTCAACATTTTTATCAATGACTTGGATGAAAGACATGGCAGGCATGTTTATCAAATTTGTGGATGGCACAAAGCTGGGAGGGATAACTAATAAAGTGGTTGACAGAATCATGATTCACAAAGATTTTGACAGGCAGGAATGATGAGCCCAAACTAATAAAGTGAAACTTAAAATGCCCCCGAATTTACTTTCAAAATCACAAATTCACGGGTAGAAAATGAGGGGCACTTGGATTAATGACAGCTCATGTGAAAAAGACTGGAGGGTTTTAATTGATTCAGTCTGGGCCAACAGTAATGCTTGACTACAAAATCTGATGTGAAAGATCATATTAAAGGCTGCTTTCATATAAGTATCACATCTAGATCAGAAGAATGGAAATCCCACCAAGTAGAGATACAAGTACCAGAGGCATGAATCATCTTGGACATATTTGCTTACTACCTATGTGCCTTGTTACTCCTGTACTTTACTTGGCTCCACTCTTCCTCCTAATGCTGTGTGTATTTGTGGGAGAGGGCACCTTAGCTTTGTGGGTTGACTCAACTATTATTCTCCTATATCATCTCTAGTTTGTGTTCTAATTTTGTCTACTGATTGTTAAAGCTAAGTGCACTGGTGAGCTTTAGTTTGGGGAGTTCAGACCCACAGAATAACCTTGAATCTGGGAGCATAGTTGTGCTAAGCCTGAGAATGCTGATCAGGCAGGATGCCATATTATGGGGTTGCATCTGGCTTATCTTTGACTCCTCTGATTATTTTTGGGGACGTACTAGAGAGATTCACCATACATTACTCTCTGTTCTGGAAGCCCTACACCTACAGCTATCTACTAGGCAAAAATTATCCTTATATGTTGTTTGGTTCCCAAACTGTGGTGAGACAGTCATTTTTTTTTCCATTGTGTTTCCTTGGCAAGTCAGGTCAGTTTCTTTGATCTATATTTTGAATGCTTTAGTACTTAAGTACTGATATCTATTATATTACTGCTTTCATTATTAGAATGGGAACTGATATGAATAGTCTGAATGTTGCTTACCAAGAATACTGGTACCTCTAGCCTGTATCCAGAGGATTCTGGTTTAGGGAGTACTTCAGTGATTAAAGCACCAGGACATGGAGAGAATTCTGTGGGATGCTATAGGTACTTCCCATGTGAAATATTCATTAAATGGCATGAAAAAAGAACAAAACCCTGTTTTTATGTAAATTACCATAAAATGTGTGCACTTCTGAAATTTCTGGTAAAATAAGAGCTTTAGAAAGCTATTAGAAAGTGATTACTAGGCCTTTCTCAGAGGATGACAGGACATTACATAGAGTTAAAACATTGTTAAATCAATGAGAGATTGTCTGGCAACAGATTGTCAGAATTGACCTTGGAGAAAAGGCTAGATTAGCTTGGATCTCTCAAGAAATAGTAGAATCTACAAACCTTAGTAGAAGGGACTTAGTATAAAAAATTACTCTCCCTTTGAGGGGAGAAACTTAGCCCACCAGATGAATAATCCTTTGGCTAGAGCATCCTGCTGATGTTATACAAGGGCGGGATAAACATGGATGACTGTTGGGAAGCCTCAGGGGACCAGCCATTGATGTAATATATCCAATGAAAAGACAGTGTTCAGAGATGACAGTATTGAAAGCTTTTGAGTGTTTGATGAAATTTGGTTATGCTGAAAGTGCTGATTTTATTTCCCTGTAATACCTAACCACCTTCAAGCAGCAGCAGAGAAGGAATGGAGAAGCTCTGTGATTGACAAGAAAATTAATTTTTATATTGTTAATATCAAATGTAATATTCCCTTCTCTGTCAAAAGGCCATTCTGACAGTAGTTAAAAAGAAACACTAGATAGGCCTAGGAATGTCATTGCATTCCAGCTCTCTGCTCTCAACAAAGTTGGGCCTGGGCCTCTACACAGGAATCTGATTTAAGTGCCCTTGCCTTTTCCTTCTGAAATTATAAAAACCTTTCTTTAAGTTTTCTCTGTGGACGCTCATGGCAGTGCATTAGGCTTGGGATCCTCTTTATCTAGATTAAAGATGCCTTTTCCCCTGCATAAGAGTTTGATTTATTTCAGGGCTAAACATGATCAAGGAGGCAATACCTGTGAAGTATGTAACCATGCCATACAGGACAGTTGACACAATTTTGGATGCTTTAAGAGAAAGACCCCTATTCCCCACCAATACCCCCATTCCTCCTGCTGGCAGCTAGTGATACAGTGGGTAGAGTGCTGGGCCTAGAGTTAGGAAGACCCAAATTCAAATTTCACCTCAGACAAGTACTAGCTGTGTGTGACCCTGGATAAGTCACTTAGCCCCTGTTTGCTTCAGTTTTTTCACCTGTTAAATGGGGATAATAATAGCACCTATCTTTCAGGGTTGCTATGAGGATAAAATGAGATAATATTTGTAAAAAGTGCTTAGCATAGTGCCTGGTGTGTGGTAGGTACAGCATAAATCCCCTGGATTTGTTCTGTGAAGTTTGGATTCTGTCAAAGGGCCTCATTTGAAGACCTAGAAGGCCAAATGTGGCCTTGAGGTTGCAGGTTTCCCACCCCTGATGTAGTCCATTCTTTTCATTTTATAGATGCAGAAACTGAGGCCTAGAGGGGTTAAATTTCGTCCTTTCTTTCCTCCTTACACTGACCAGTCTTAATTTAGTCTCAAAACCTCTTCCTTTCTCCCCCAGGGCAGCTTGTCCACTGGGCTGAAGCTTATTTGGCATTAAAACCTTATCCCTCAACTGCCAGCTTTAATGTATTTCCCTTAGGAGATCTTCTCTCTGCTTTTTTCTGGTTAGAAGGGGAAAAATCAGCCTCCTTCTCTAAGCTTTCCTTTTTAGCTACAAAGTTTACCACTCCACTTGTTCTTACCCCATCTTGTCTTTGGTTTGCTCAGCTCACTTTACTGCTAGTATGTCTGAGTAGATCCCACTTGGATGTAAACATGACCTCATTGAAATAACATTTAAAAGAAAAAAAAATATATCTCTTTCTGAATCAAAGGTTTAATTTCCTTGTGTTGACTCTCCATGTTTTTTTCATTTTTTTCCTTTCACTGATATGTTACTCTAATATCCTCCTTTTTTAAACTTATTTTATTCACACTTAGTATTGCTAATAAAAAGACTCCTTTAAAATGATTCCATATTGTTCAGAGGTTCATATCCCTTATAAGAGAGATATTTTTTACTGTTTATTTGACAAGATTTTAGAGTTCTTTTTATAAAAACACTAACCAAAAATGTGTCAGTATTGAGTCAATTACTTCCTAGCATCCTGAAATTGGAAGGTGTCTCAGAGTTCCCCTAGTCCAAAGTAGGAACCCGTTTTGCATCTGTAGCTAATTGCCCTTTGAAGGTGCCCTTCACTACACCTCCACTCATTCTGCCTTTGGGGTAGTTTATTCAAATTCATGACTCGGACTTCTGCCCATTTCTGAATTGCTGGTAAACCAAAATTCCAGGGATGTTAGCAAAATGGAGGTCTTTGTTCAAAAGGACTTTGATCAGCTGTCTAGTGTCCTGAGAAAGGCAAACAGGTGATAATATAAGCAAATTAGGAGTTCATGGAATAGTTTACCTGTCATATCTATGGAGAACAGAAGAATGTATGAAGAAACAAGAGATAGAGAACATTATGAAATGCAAAATGGATAATTTTGATTACATTAAAAAAAGGTTTTGCACAAAGCCAATGCAGCCAAGATTAGAAGGGAAGTAGAAAGCAGGGAAACAATTTTTATAGCTAGTGTCTCTGATAAAGGTCTCATTTATATAAAGAACTGAGTCAAATTTATGAAAATACAAGCCATTCCCCAATTGATAAATGGTCTCAGGAAATGAACAAGTAATTTTTAGATTAAGAAATAAAAGCTATCTATAGTCATATGGAAAAAAAACTCTAAATAACTTTTTATTAGAGAAATTAAAATCAAAACAACTCTGAAGTACTATCTCACACAGATCATATTGGGTAGTATGGCAAAAAAAGGAAAATGATAAATGTGGGAAAACTGGAACATTGGAAAAATTGGAAAAATGCATTGTTGATAGAGCTGTGAACTCCAATCATTAAGAAGAGCAATTTGGAACTATGCCCATACCTTTTGATCCAGAAATAATACTGCTAGGTCTGTATCCCAAAGAGAACATAAAAAAGGAAAAGGGGCCTATATGTGCAAAAATATTTATAGCAGCCCTTTTCATTGTGGCAAAATATTGGAAATTGAGGGGAGGACCATCAATTAGAGAATGGCTGAACAAGTTGTGGTATATGAATGTAATGGAATACTATTGTTCCATGAGAAATGATCAGGTATATTTCAGAAAAACCTGGAAAGACTTATATGAACTTATGCTGAATGAGGTGAGCAGTGTCCAACTTTGATAGATTTAGCTCTTCTCAGCAATGCTAGAATCTAAGACAATTCCAAAAGACTAATGATGAAAAATGCCATCCACATTTTTAGAAACACAAACACAACTGATACCAAAAATTTGGGTATTCAAAGGAGTTTATTGAGAAGAAGTTCAGAGGAATTGAACACCTCTGTCCAGAAGCAAACCCCGCCCTTCTTTAGGAAGGCGTGCTGAATACAAACGTGAGAAAAGCTTTATACCATGAGTTTGGAGTGGACACTTCCCTTCATCATAGTCCTTATCCTGGTTTGAAGGTCTCTCAAGGCCTTTGTCTGCCTTTCATTTGGTTGGGTCCACCTGCTGTGTCCTAACTCCCTTTATCTTACTTTAGTAAGGTCTAGCAATTCTATGGAAACTTACTCCTTGCTGTTTTTCACAATTTATTATCAGTAGTTTTTACTTTAATAATTTTTAGCAGTTCTGTGGAAACTTAGCTCTTTGCTATTTCTCACAACATCCAGGGAAAGAATTATGGAGTCTGAATGTAGATTGAAGCATGCGCTCTCTCTCTCTCTCTCTCTCTCTCTCTCTCTCTCTCTCTCTCTCTCTTTCTTTCTTCTTCCCTCCCTCTCTCTTTTCCTCCCTCCCTCCCTCTCTCTCTCTCCCTCTCTCTATTTCTTTCTCATGGTTTTCCCTTTTGTTCTGATTCTTCTTTCACAACATGACTAATGTGGAAATATATTTAAAAAATAAATAAAAATAAGAAACAAGAAAGGCAACAAAAAGAGATAATTGGAAGAAGGAACTAAGAATTTTGAGTCTGAAGAGAAGACTCAGGGGGCCAGTGATAGCTGTCTTCAGGTATCTGAAGGACAGTTGTCATGTTAAGAAGAGATTGAACTAGTTCTGTTTATCTCCAGAGGGCAGAAATAAGACTAATGGGTTGAAGTAAGAAAAAGGAAAATTTAGGTTTGACATTGGGAAAAAATGTCCTAACAATTAGAGCTTCACAAAAGTAGAAAGAGACAAATTAGAGTACAATGGGTTCCCCATGACTCTGGAGGGCTCCAGTCATAGGCTGGAATACTTGTTGAGGATGTCAGGAAGGGAATTCTTCAGTTGTGATTTGGGCTACATTAGAGGTGTTAGGATAGGAGTGCACAAAGCTACACCCCCTTGTTCCCCTCCCCCCATACCCCTGAACATATACATGCACACTGCAGGAGAACTAGATTAGGATGTGTAGTAGCAAGCACCCCAGTATCCCCAGGGTGGCTGCCAACACAGGTTCTTAGATCTGCTTTTCTAAAGGAAAGCAAATCAAAATGGGTTAACAAGCTTACTTTAATCAGTCAAACATATATCATTTACCTAGTTCAGGGGAAAAAGGTCAGCACCCCAAACTTTAAAGTATACAGATCAACTTCAAACAAACAGATCAAGCAGACAGGCTTCCAAACTGCCCAACCATTATCAATACCAAATCACAGTTACCAGAGAGAGAAGCATCAACATCTGGGTTTTCAAAGCTGGGGGGCTCTCAAGAGCTCCCCAGAGTCTCATCTGGTCAAATCACACAACATTTCTCAAAGTGAGCCCCAAAGCAAAGGGTTTATATAGCCTTCTCCTGGCTCTGAGAATGTAACAACCTTCTTGACCCACTGCCCAATGACAAAGTATCAAGCTGTGGGCTTTCCTGAAAAACAAGGCTCCAGGTGCACTTAACCTAGGGGCAGGGAAGATCTTTAAATTTGCATTTCCATCACAGGATGTAATTGAAAAATATTTAACACAATAAATAAAGATACATAGATAATTCACTTATGTTTTTAAGTCAATATGTGGCTCCTTATTTATGGTTTAGTGACCCATCTCTAGTGACCCAGTGATATCACTGGACTAAAAATGATTGCTGAGTTTTCTTGTTCTTAAATTCTTTGATGTTCCAGAGGATAAATTGTAGAGAAGGAAAACTGGTAGGAGGGCAACCAACGATAAGGTTGTTGACATCCAAAGTAGAAAAATAATGAACTCTTTATCTCATTGGTGGTCATGTGAATGAAGAGATGGGAATAAAAGAAATATTTTAAATTGGAAACTACATTTAGACATAAATACACACATAAAATATACATATAAGTACATACATACATATATACATATATGTATATGAAATGTATATGTAAATATACACACATACAAACTTTTGTGTGTATGTATAAATAAAATACACACATCAGAATGGCCAAGCCAGAGGCTAAGCTGTGCTAAACTGAATCAGTGTTAAGTATGCTTTCCTTACTATGCTTAACTATAGCTCCCTAACTATAACTGTTAATGGGCTACAGATATCCCATTTTATTGTAATTGTAACCAGATCCAACAGACTAGCAGGATTCAGGTCCAGGTTATGAGAGAGGGGCTAGTTGGGAGCTGACCAGTGCTCATGGACTGTGTCTCAGAGAGTCAGGAGATAGCTGAATTAACAACCTGCCTGAGACAGTAGTTCTTTGACCATGTGCAAGACGCTTAACCTAGCTGAGGTTTATAATTTCTCCTATGTGAAATATGGATAATAGCATCTAAAGTGCCATCCCTCAGGACCATTACGGGCATCAGGCAAGATAATGCAAAGAAGATTAGAGCTTTCAAGTTCCCCTATACCTTAGCTCTCCTTTTTAGCATGCAAATATAATTTACTTTTTTGCAATGTATGTGCATGTTCTTTGTATGTACTCTACCTCCAGTAGAATGTAAACTCCTTGAAGGCAGGAGCTATTTTAGTTTGTCCTTCTATCCCTCTAACCTTGCATATTGCCTTGCACATAGTAGGTGCTTAACAAATGCTTGGTGAATTAAATTAAATACTGTGTTTGTATGAATTCAGTTTCAGCAAAGTTTCTCCACCTATGCCAGCGGATATTTCCTGCGTTTTTGAAAACATGGTTTAAGTAGACTGGTGACCAAAAATACTCCTTTATTTCTTTATGAACACTATTCTGTACCTCACACCTACCAGTTTAACTCTGAACAAAATTAGGAGGGAAAAGTCTAATGGTACGATCACCCTTGGATTGGGTAGGGAAGTTATCTCTTTCACAGGCTGACCCAAGGGCAAAACAAATTCCCCAAACAGAAGTGTTGTCCAAAAATCACCTTGTTTTTAGTTCTCCAAAGTGCTAATTTCAAAACCATTAGGGAGAAGCCTCCACAGATTCCTGGCATTCTGGGAGTGAGACAGGCAATTTCCAAAATATTAAGGTGTCACTGCAAAGTGATTTAGGTTCTCAATTTGGTCTGCCTATAAACTTTTGAACTCAGATAACAATAAGTCCTTGCCTGCCTTTCATCTAAGGTCTACCACCTAAAGCCTTTTGAAGAGAATTAATATATTTAATTACTTGAAAATGCATAGGCTCTAGGCTCATCCTCCCAGTCCCCACTATTCTGGCAGAGCCCTTCCACCCCTTTCAGGGTTCTAGGGGTAATACTAAAGGATTAGTGGTGATGGTGGGATCAGGCTTGTCACCCACAAGCCACCATCTGGTATGTTCCCCCATTAAAAATTGCCAATTAATATTTCCCTAGTATCTTATAACCGGTTAGCATCAAGCTTTTGCAAAGGGAAATTTACAGAGAAGAGACAGCAAAAATCCTTCCCTCTTAAACAGGAAGCCTATGTTCCTTTATCCCCTTGATCTTTGGGAAAAGCAAGCCGAAGTTTAGAGTACTTGCTATCAAACTTTCTTTCCCCTGACTTCATTTCATTTTTTTTTTTTTGGCTTTTTTGGAGGGGGAAGGTAGGGCAATTGGGGTTAAGTGCCTTGTACAAGGTCACATGGCTAGTTTTTTTTTTTTTAATGTTAAGTGTCTGAGGCTAGATTTGAATTCAGGTCCTCCTGACTCCAGGGCTGGTGCTCTATTCACTGCACCATCTAGCCACTACTCAACTTCACTTCTGAGCTTGATGTAGCCAACTGACACATCATGGTTCTCAGGGGCTGTCTTTATTTGCTTCTGGTATTGTAGGTTGATCCTCAGAAATGACTCCTTACTGGCCTCAATTACTCCAGCTACCTGTTCTGGTTAATGAGGGACTCTGTGATGGCTCTTCTTGACCTTTTGAAGCAGTATTATAACTTGGTCCATTCTGTCCCTGATAATCTTTCAACTAAGGGAAAGAATAAAATGCAACTGAAACAGGAAAAACAAAGAAGCATCTGGTATTCACAGCCAAATGGCAGCTGGTAGGGAGATGAGGCAGCTTTGGCAGTGGGCAACAGGCCACTGCCACTTGGCCACTACTATGTTTCCCCCACTTGGAGGCTTCTGCCATTCCTTATCTCACTCACAGGCATCTGTTTGAGCTTTTCATATGTACACTCAAGTCTAGCTCAGCAACTAAGAAGCCTTTTTGTCAGCACTCACTGAACCAATGGGAAAGAAGATACCTGCACATTTTCCAATATGGGGAGAAATGGAGCCCTCCTTTCCACATTTCCAGAGGCCGGTTCACCTAGCCTCCATGTGGATATCATAACAAGCAGAATATATTGTTGATGACCTAAGGACTGAGCTCCCATTAACCAACACTGCCCCTTCCCCCTGCCCCCGCCATGACTAGTAATACTTATAGCAGTGGGTATGTCTCTAGAAATATCAAAAGCATACTAGGTATTACTTTGATTTATCAAGACAGGTAAGACTTTCTAGAGAAACAGTATCAAGTAGTGGGCAGAGAGCTTGATTTTGTGATCCTGGGTTGTGTCACACCTTTCATTGCTTCAGGCAACTCTCTGTGACCCCAAGCTGTATTGGTAGGGGAAGTACTCCTACCCAGAGCTTTGCCCATTGATGAAATCACAAGTCCAGAACCATCCTACCACCAAAAAAGTAGGTAATTTTATCAGCATTTTATGGTTTTTACTGGTGAAACAATGGGAGCAGAGAAAAGACGAGGCCTATATTATTAAATTCCTTGAAATATCCCATTTTGAACTTTTTCAAACTCTTTAAGTATAATGAAGTCATGCTATTAGGAGAGATGATAAGGCAGTTTACAGAGTTTTTACACTGAAGAATCATTTCTCTGTGTAGCAATCTGTTGTCAGTAGACTATGGAATTATAGATATTGAGGAAATTAAGAAGGGAAGGAAAATATGAACCTTTGTTGCTGAAACTTAAGAAAACATTGCACGATATAAGCTTGCTTTCTCCTCTCTCCCTCCCTCCTTCTCTTCCTTCTGTCATCCCTACCTTCGTTGTCCCTCTCTGTCATACTCCTCCTCTCAAGTTTCCCACAACATTCCCTATCAGCAGAAAGCATCATCACATTCTTTTTTTTTAAACAAATACTTTATTAACTTCTGTTTTACATCATTCATTTCCGCCAGATTTTGAGTTACAATCATTTTCCTCCCATTATTCCCCTACCCAACCTCCCAGAATAGCAGTCCCACAAGATATCGCTTCCTCCAATCTGCTCTCTCCCATACCTTCTCCCATACCCCATCGACTTTTCCATTAGAGGAAGATGAATCTTTGTGTCCCAATGCCTGCACATCTTATCTCCCAATTATAGGCAAAAGAGTATTAATAATAGTATTTATATATATATTTGAAACATTTAATGTTACGACCTCGAATTTCAGATCCATTTCCTTCCTCCCTTGTCACCCATTCCTTCTTGGGATATAAGTAATTCAGTATATGTTGTACATGTCTAGCTATGCAAAACATTATCATAGTAGATATATTGTACAAGGCTGCTTATAATTCCCTCCCACTCATCCCACCCCCCACCTGGTCCATTCCCTACATGATCCTGTCCCTCTTCTATAGTGGGTACTTCCAACCTCCCCTCACCCCAAGGATGCCCTCCCATCCATCATCCCTCCTCTCATCCCCCTATCCTGCTGCAGGTTGAGATATCCCATTTAGTATGTATGTCATTTTCTCCCTGAACCAAATTCAATGTGAATGTGGTTTTGCCTTTTTAGCCTTCCTTATTCTCCCCCTCCTTTGCAACCACTTCCCCTTGCTTCTTCTACATGGGATAGTTTACCCTATCCTATCTCTCCCATCTCCTCTTGCTACTTTCCTCTCTCACCTCATAAATTCATCCCTTGAGTATTCTCCCTTCCCAACAAATTCAACCTATGCCCTCTATCCATATATAACTGTAACCATATACACACACATTCACATATGTATTCATATGACCACACCCCCTTCCTCCATTATTTTCATAGTGAGAAAGATATCATCAGTCACAGTTATTGCTTTTCCATATAGGAATGTAAATAGTTCAACTTTGATAAGTTCCTTTTGATTTCTTTTCCCTGATTACCTTCTCAGGCATCTCTTACTTCTTGCGTCTGGATGTCAAATTTTCTATTCAACTCTGGTTTTTCCCTCAAGAATGCTTGAAAGTCCTCTATTCCACTGAATGACCATATTTTCCCCTGAAACAAAATACTCAGTTTTGCTGGGTAGGTGACCCTTGGGTTCATTCCCAGTTCTTTTGCCCTCTGGAATATCATATTCCATGCCCTTCGATCCCTCAGTGTAGAAGCTGCCAGGTCCTGGGCTATTCTGATTGTGTTTCCACAATATTGAAATTGTTTCTTCCTGGCTGCTTGTAGTATTTTCTCCTTGATCTGGGGATTCTGGAACCTGGCTATAATATTCCTGGGAGTTTTCTTTTTGGGATCTTTTTCAGGAGGTGATCTGTGGATTCTTTCAGCCTCTATTTTGCCCTCTGGATCTAAAACATCAGGGCAGTTTTCCTTGAGAATTTCTTGAAGGGTGATTTCTAGGTTCTTTCCTTGATCATGGCTTTCAGGTAGTCCAATAATTTTTAAATTGTCTCTCCTGGATCTATTCTCAGGTCAGTGGTTTTTCCCATGAGATATTTCACATTGCCTTCTAATCTTTCGTTTGTTTGGATCTGCTTAACAGCATC
Source organism: Gymnobelideus leadbeateri (assembly GCA_011680675.1). Classification (NCBI taxonomy): domain Eukaryota; kingdom Metazoa; phylum Chordata; class Mammalia; order Diprotodontia; family Petauridae; genus Gymnobelideus; species Gymnobelideus leadbeateri. Next base: position 457,446 of record WOXC01005943.1, on the reverse strand, counting down.
TTGATTTCTCATAAAGTCACTAGCTTCCATTTGCTCCAGTCTAACTCTGAAGGAATGACTCTCCTCAGTGAACTTTTGAGATTCTTTTTCCATCTGGCAAATTCGACTTTTTAAGGCATTCTTCTCCTCATTGCCCTTTTGGGCCTCCTTTGCCATTTGAGCTAGTCTATTTTTTAAGGTGTTGTTTTCCTCAGTCAGGCTGTTGACCTCATTTCATACTTTTCCTGCATCCTTCTCATTTCTCTTTCTAATTTTTCCTCCACTTCTCTTATTTGATTTTTAAAGTCCTTCTTAAGGTCCTCTATGGCCTGCAACCCGCTCATGTTTTCCCCTGGGGCTTTGGAGCAGGACTTCTGACCTCACAGTCCTTTTCCTGCTCTATGCCCCCAAAATAGGAGTCTAGGGTTGCATTTTTCTGTTTCCTTTGCCTTGGCATGTTGCCACTTAATTGCTTGACTTTTGGGCTTGTTGCCACACTATGGCTTTAAGGCCAGATAGAGGAATTTTCGTCCCGAACGTGTGGGGGCAACTTCCGTTTCTGGCAAGCTGTAAACCCACCCACAACTTCCACCCTAGATCACAATCCAGATCCAGGGAGGTTAAAGCAAGAGCGATTACCCCCCAAGACTGATCGCTGGATCTCCCCACGATTTGTAGGCTGGGAGCCAGAGCTGCCTCTGAAAACTACAAAATGGCGTGTCTCCTCAGCGGCTTCTAGCCCCCAGGGGAGGGAGCTGACGCATTCCCCAAATACAGGTCCCAAAGTCCATAGGACACTAACCTCTTACTTTGTCCTAGGCATGTCTATGTTGATAATTCTGGAGTCTCCACAGTTCCTGGTGTTCTGGGGTTCCTCCAGCCGGCTGCTGGCCCTGCCGCCCTGGGGCTAAAACCTCGGCTCACGTGGACCTGGGCTCGGCTCGGCTACTCCTGCTGTGGGCTCTGCGCGCTGCCGGCTCCCAGACCGCTGCGCTGGTCCTTCCTGCAGGGTGCTGGGCTGTCCTCAGCGGGAGGTTAGCTTCTCTGTGTCGTTCTGTGGGTGCTGGGGCTCCAGAAGTTTTTCAGAGTCCTTTTTTACATAGTTTGTGGAGAATCTGGGGGCAGAGAGGCTTGGAAGAGCTGTTTCTACTCCGCCATCTTGGCTCCGCCCCCTGTAAAAACCATCACATTCTTTACTGAGCACATAGAAGCTGTTGTCCCTGAGCTTTCCTATTCTCCCCTATTCTACATTTTCAAAACACGTGGTACCCCCATTCTCTCCTCCTTTGTACCATTCTCTCTTGAAGAAGTTGGTCACCTCTTCATCTAGGCTAACCCGTCTATTTGATCCCACTCTCTCCTATTGCCTCGAGCAGACTGTCCCCAGAATTATTCCCTTTCTCTTTAATTTTAACTCTCTCCCTATATATTGACTCATTGCCTCTTCTTCATGAACATGTTTCCCCTCCTGAAAATCCCTTCCCTTCATTCCCTCATCCCCTATAACCCAGATTTCCCCTCCCTTTCAGTCAGTCTCCTACGAAAAGCTATCTGTATTCATTAGCTCCACTTCCCCTTCTCTCACTCACTTTTCAGCTTCTTGTAATTTGACTTCTGACTTCATTAATCAACTGAAACTGCTCTTTCCAAAGTTACCAGTGATCCCTTAATTGCCAAATTTGATGGCCTTTTTTTAATCCTCATCTTCCTTGACATTTTGATAGCAATTGACATTGTTGACCACCTTCTCTCGCTGGATACTCTGTCCCCTGAATTTCTATGACATCTCTCTCAATTCTCCTGCCTCTCTGAATATTTCTACATAATTTCCTTTGAGGTACAGTCAACCATACCATGTCTCCTGTCTGTGTACTTCAAGACTCTACCCAGGACCTATTTTGTTCCCTCTCTATACTCTTGGTAATGTCCTCAGATCCCAGATAAAACCCAGATCTATTTATCTACCTTATTCTCTCTCCCGAACTTTAATCCCACACTACCAACAGACTATTGGACATTTCCAAAGGGATGCCCTGTAGGTACTTCAAAACTAATACTAACAAAATAGAATCGATTATCTCCTATCCCCTCCTCATCTCAAGCCCTGGAAACCCTGACCTTCTCTATTTCTGTCAAAGGGATCATTATCCTTCTTATCATAAAAATTTGCAACTTCAGGGTCATCCTTGACTTGTCAATCATCCTCAGCCCACATATTCCATCAACTGCCAAGTCTTTTCAATTTTATCTTTGTAGCATTTATACTATTGACCTACTTCCCTCAACTCATAGGCACCATCCTAGTTCAGACCCTCATCACCTATCAGCTAATTTCTTGAAATAGCTGCCTAATTGGTTTCTGTGCCTCAAGTCTGTCTTCTCAGAGTCTTCCACACACCTGCCAAAGTGAAAACGAACATAGGGTTAACAGTGTCATAGCTCCACTCAGTAAGTTCTAGTGGCCTCCTATTACCTCTAGGATTGATTTTTATCTTGATTTTAAATATGCCTACTCCTTGGCTCCAAGTTACATTTCTAGTCTTATGATACATCATTTCCCCAAACTTACTTTTTGCCCCAGTCAGACTGGCCTTCTTGCTTTTATTTACACACTATATTCCATCTCCCTTCTCTGTGCTTTTGTGTTGACCATTGCCCATTCCCTCTTCACTTCTGTGTCCATCTTGGATCCCTCACATACTTCACAGGTCAACTTAAATTTCTCCTTCTGCCTGATGTCTTTACTGTTCCCCCAGCTTCCATTGTCTTTACCATGCCCCCATTACCTTGTGTGGATTTTGTATGTGTAAACTTCTAGGTGTACTTTTTTCACTCTCTCTCCAGAATACATATTTCTTAATGGAAGAGACTGTTTCATTGTTATCTTTATATCCCTATCATTTAGCATAGTTACTGGGACATATAAATAGTTTAGCTTTGGAGAAACTTTAGGTTAAAAATCAGCTTCCCAAGTATGGGATTGAGTTCAGTTCCATGGGCATCTATTAAGTTAATTTCTTTGTAAAGCATTGCACTTTCCATGATGGATGAGGAAGAGGGAAAAGTTGCAGAGGACTACAGAGTCAGTGCTATGTTGTAGCAGTGCCCTTTCCATGGAAACCAACCATCAGACAAACATCTAAGAACTTTTTGAATGTGAACCTTCATTACAAAAAGAACGGGGCCCAGAATGAGAGGAATCCCAGGCCTCGATCAGATAACACCTGAAGCACCATGTTCACATCTTGGTACCCTATTTTAGTAAGGACATTAACGAAGGCAAGTGAATTCAAATGACAGTGATCATTATAACGAGGTGATAGAAAATCCTGGAATAGAAAAGGGGTTGGTATATTAATCCTGGAGGAGAGAAGACTGAGAGTGGCAGCGGGTGGAATGAAAACAGATAGTAGAACTTGATAATTGTCTCTCTCCAAAGCATTTCAAGGCTAAATTCCAAACTCCATGGTGTGTGTGTGTGTGTGTGTGTGTGTGTGTGTGTGAAATTTAAAACTGGAAGGAAACTTAGAGATCATCTGATCCCTCCACCTCATATTGTGAATAGTTATTTTAAATGGAATTTCTCTATCTCTTGCTGCTTGGCTTTGTTGGTCATATAAAGAAATGCCGATTGTTTATATGGGTTTATATTATATCCTGTAACTTTGCTGAAGTTGTTAATTATTTCAAGTAGTTTTTTATTTGATTTTCTAGGATTCTATATGTATCTCACCTGCAAAAAGTGATAGTTTTGTTTCTTCATTGCCTATTCTAACTATTTCTTTTTCTTCTCATTGCTATAGCTAACATTTCTAGTACTCTATTGAGTAATAGCAGAGATAATGGGTACCCTTGATTTACCCCTTATCTTATTGGGAAGGCTTCTAGCTTATGCCCATTACATATAATGCTTGCTGATGGTTTTAGATAGGTACTGTTTATCATTTTAAGGTATGTTCTTTATTCCTGCATTCTGTGTTGTTTTTAATAGCAATGGGTACTGCATTTTGTCAAATGTTTTCATCATCTATTGAGATAATTATATGATTTCTGTTGACTTTGTTATTGATGTGGTCAATTATCTTGATGGTTTTCCTAATATTGAACCAACTCTGAATTCCTGGTATTGGTCCCACCTGGTCTTAGTATATAATCCTTGTGGTACATACATACACACACACACACACACACACACACACACACACACACACACACACATATATATATATGATTTTTTAAATTTTTTGCCTTTATTAATTTGTTTACTTTTAGTTTATAAGATTCAGTTCCACAATCCCTTGAGTTTCAAGTTTTCTCCCCCTCCATCTCCTCCCCACTCCTTCCTCCCCGAATGGCAGCATGAAATGAACTTTGATCCTTGTGATCTATTGCTGTAATCACCTTGCTAGTATTTTTTCAAAGTTTTTGCACTGATATTCATTAGGGAAACTGGTCTATAATTTTCATTCTCTGTTTTAGCTCTTACTGGTTAGGTATGGTTTAGGCAACATATTTGTGTCATAAAAGGAGTTTAGTAGGACTCTTTCTTTGCCTATTTTCCCAAATAGTTTATATAATATTGTAATCAATTGTTCTTTGAATGTTTGATAGAATTCACTTGTGAACCTAACTGATCCTAGGGATTTTTTCTTATGGAGTTCATAATGGCTTGTTCAATTCCTTTTTCTAATATGAGGTTATTTAAGCATTCTGTTTCCTAATCTGTCCATCTCAGTAAATTCTATTTTCATGAATCTTCATAAATTTCACTCAGATTGTCAGATTTAGCAAGCCTGCTTTATTGAAGAGAGACAGAAACAATAAAGAAGGACCATTTCAGAGGTTGGAGACAACTTGGGTCTTCTGGGTAAAATTGGACACCCCAAGCCAGTAAAGTTTTATGGCTTTTTATCTTGGATGAGAAGGACAAGTCATTGCAGGGAGTGAGTTAGGAGCCTGAATCTCCAAAGTAATGCTAATTTATTACTGTTAGGAGTGGAGTGAAGATTCCTGGGAAGTTGGCAGCAAATTGATATTCCTTCTCCTTTATGGTAGAAAAAAGGACTTTTGGCAGTTACTACTAATCCTATTTTGATGTAGTAACTCAGGGGCATCTTCTTTTAGAGGGGTGGGGAGGCTCCTGAGGTCCTTAGAGTCAAATAGCTGGCTGGTAGCAGAATTGTACCTGAGACTTTTGTCTCTTCAACCCAGGGTTTGAAATCTGGCCCACTACTAGAAGCTTTACTCTCAGAATACCAATACAGTTTGGTGTACTATATTTTTTTCTAGTTTGGCCTGAGGAGACTTTCATTAGTGTTTGAATATGGGAAATCTTCAAGCAATCCAGGCAGTCAGTAAGGATATATGTCTCTAGACTAGAGACAGAACAAGCATATGGAAAAGATTTACAAATACTTAGAAAACCCAAGACAGATGCAGAGGGCCAGATGTCCTGGAGGAATTGTGCAGGTGATGGCTTTGCAGGAGGCTACTTTAGTTTCTAGTTGAACACCTGACCAGTGGGGGAAACAGCTAGAGTTTTATAGTAATGATTAGCTATGATTATGGACCATGTGAATGACAGGCATGGCACCAGAGAGCAGCCTTACTAGCTGCAGAAACAGAATGCTTTAGCACCTGTCCTTGGTAGTGCCTAGGGAGGGAAGGAATTGATTAGAACACTTCCAACGTTTAAATGGATCCACTCACTAGACAAGCAAATAAACAAAATAAAAATAAGCAAAAAAAATCTGAATTGATTCTAGCCCTTGCCATTCAAACCACCAAACAGTATTGGTATGGCTCTATAGAGGCACGTTCTCTGAAAGAAACCTCCTTCTGATTTGTCACATTGGGAAGGGGAGGTATGAAAAGATAGTAATTGCTTCTTCTAACTCCTCTCCCTTGAAATCTAAGCGAGAATTGTGACATCATAGGATTCTACCATTGATCTATTTATGGGATTCAAGTTTTTCAATAATTCAATTAATAGGAAAAACTATCATGTGAATAATAATATAGTTTCTCAGTGGGTTTTTTTTCAAAAAAATTACACAACCTCTGTTTCAATATTTAAGCAAACTTGACTTGAAATTTATAGAACCAATTAGAGAATGATCATTCTTGCAAAAAGACTCTTCCCCTTCCAAATAATTCCTCTTTTAAATAGCACTGGTTAGCCCTTTCACTGCCCACTGTCTTTAACGTGGTAGGTCTTTTGGCCATATTCTCATTTACTCCCCGATTTCTAGGAACTTAGCCACTGGACAGAGAAATTTGCTCTGTGATGATGTATGCCAGTGGTACTCCCAGGGAGCACTTCATTCCAAAAACTTGACTAGAAATTGATAACTTGTCTTGACACCTATCTCTTCTACATTTTGTAGCTACCCCAAACTGAGATTACATGGTGTATAAAGTGCTGAAGTAATGGATCTAGGAAGTCTGCCCATGTGATCTGAGCAGAATCCCCAAACCATCTGGAACAAGCTGACCTCTACCTTTTTGATCATATTTTCTGTGATATGAGTTGGTCCTTTGCTACCATTGGTCAGAACTAAATCCTATAATGTGAAATGGATTGCATGATTCTGTCTGAATGATGAAATTTGGTTAAGATAAATTAATTTCTTCTCTCGTGTATGCAGAAGAGAGGACTCCAGATATTCCCATGATTTGCTGCCAAACAGTTATGGACTAATTCTGCTGTTTTGGCTATCTCTCTACAAACTGCCATGCTAGGCCCAAAAGATAGCAATGGATTTAAAGTATCATAGTTTCTAGGGAATATGTATAAATCTTTGTTGCTTTGAATTGGTTTGTGTCATCTCAAGTTCATGTTATATCCATGTTTTTTTGTTATGGGTCACACTTGAATTTAAATAGACTATAAATGAGGTTCTAAATTCAAATGACTTATTAGTGCCATACCTCTTGCTCTGCATAAAGCCTTATGTAATTTAGATGCACAGGATTGTCTAGCAAAACACAAAAACATACTACATATAACTTGAACTGCTTGCTTATTTTCCTTAAAGGGTTCTTCTTAGGTTAGCACATTTATTGTTTTTATGTGAATATTTTTTATTCGTTCCATCTTATCTCTCTCTTTTGTTTATCTTCAGGCATCTCTTAGTGAATGAGCTCTCTAAGGCTTCCCAAAGATTAAGGTGGATGGTTCAAGTTGAAAGCAGGCTTGGAAATTTACACAAAAGGTTCTGTTAATGTCATACAGAGGAAAAACAGAATGTTCTTTACAAAGATTCAGTATTAAATCGGCAGTGCCTTATCCATCTTAGTACTGTAAGAACTATATTCTCATCTAATTTCTTTCTTTTTTAAATTTTTTGCAAACACAAAACCAGTCCAGCATATAGAGGTAGTTGGGTAGAAGTGGGAATTTCAGGATGTCAATTTGTTGAAAGCTTCATTTGTGGAGAAAGTTTTAAAATGCCCAATTTCTTACTTAAAAACCCCAGAGAAACATTTTTCTAAGACTTTCACTACTTCACTGCATGAATTAAGCTTTCTGTGGGCTGTGACATTTTTGGATGTTTAGAACACTTTTTTTCCCATTACTACTGTGGCAGTAGGGGGAAAATGCATTTGATGGGGGAAGAAGTGGCATATCTTGGCATGTCTGTGACTTCCATAGATTTCCTATTCATTGAACAGATAAATGAAGGCAAGACAATGTACTACAAAAAGTGTTGCTTCGACTGGACTGAATTACTTGGTGTTCTCTTCTGCAGAAAATAGTCTATTACTGTACTCATCCTCACATCCAGCTTCCTGATAAGAAGGGGTACCCCCTCCATTCCTTTAAGTAGAGTCCTTTGTAGTCAGTAGTATTCATCTCTCATAGGTAAAAATGTGATTGCAATGTAGAGCCCATGCATAGTCACCTTCTAGCCAACCAGTAATGGAAAATGTACAGAAAACCCAGGGAAAATGATAGTACCAAACATTTCACAACATGGAGAAAGTGCCAGTGAGCAGAGGAGACTCTCATAAAAAGACTTCACTGCACAAAACCACTGTGTGCTCTGGTGATTTATTCTTTGTGCTTCGGTATTTTTTTCCTCAATTGAAGAGTCATTTTTTAAGGGAATGTCTTTCTTCAGAGAGATGGTAAGAGATACATGCTCATTTCTACTTCTTCATAATCTGTTGTTTTTGTTGTTTTTGTTGTTAAGATCTTTTCAGTCATGTCTGACTCTTCATGATAGGGTTTCTGTGGCAAAGATCCTGGAGCAGTTTGTCATTTCCTTCTCCAGCTCACTTTATAGATGAGGAACTGAGGCAAATTGGAGTAAGTGACTTACCCAGGGTCACATGGCTAGTAAGACTCTGAAGCCAGATTTGAACTCTTAATCTATACTGGATATATAAAACTTAAGACCTTTGATTCAAGAAGAGTTTGTTTTTCAAACCTTCAGTCTTTTGGGGAGGGTGGGGGTAAAGGTTCTCTTCCACCTTCTATATGGTGGATCCTTAAAGTGACTCTTTTTTTTTTTTAAAGCAATTGGGGTTAAGTAACTTGCTCAAGGTGACACGGCTAGTCATTATTTATGTGTGGGTGCTCATTTTCTGAGGCCGGATCTGATCTCGGGTCATCCCAACTCCGAGGCCGGCGCTCTTACTCACTGCGACACCTAGCCGCCCCTCTTAAAGTGACTCTTGTCTGTTCAGGGTTGTCTCTGAATGATGACCCCATAATCCAAAACTATTGGTCCCTCTTATCCCATCTACCTCTTTAAAATTCTCATTTCTTCTTGCTCTTCCTTCACTTAACTATAACACAGGATGCCAAAGGTAGACAACTAATGCAGTACTTCATTGCTTCAAGGATTTGTGGTTAACCCTTTCCCCATTCAGGTGTTTTGCTGAGTAGAAAGTCTTTTAATTCAAACAAGGTACTAATAACTGGTAACCTGTTATCTCTTCTAGAATATATTTGTATTTTACAAGAAAGGAAAGCTAGAGACAATACTAAACATCAGATAGTTCCTTGGGATATATTCTTGATGACTTTCGAATGATACTACATAGGAAGTCAGTTGCCCTGGGTGAAAGAACTATATTTCACCTCTATTTCTCATCTATCAAAGATTGTTTACTGGAACCAGCTGATATCCCCTTCTAAAAGCCAAGTGTTAAATGTTCAGTGTAAGAATTTCTACCTCAGAAAATAGCATATAATATACATCAGGATTTGAGGTACTGTTTTGTTGGTTTTCTAGACTTAAGAAAGTGATAGAGAAAACATTAATGATGCAAATTAAACTTAAAGGAGTTTCATTCTTATATGTTTTTTTCCTTGAGATTTGGTTGTTAAAATTTTACCAATTCATAACAATTTTATGCTGAGCAACACCTTTTGCCCTGAGTGGAAATGATTGTTCAGGCAAATTAATAGATTCCTAGCCTAAATCTCAGTCTTTTACTGAAATCTTATAAATCACCTTGGGCTGTAAAGAGGGGCAACTAACCAATGTATGCTTAGGTTTCCAATCCACTTTGGCAGGTGCCAGTTATAGAACTTACCTAAGTTCTCAGCAAAATATTGTCTATAGAGAGATATAGATATAGATACAGATATAGACATATAATTATATTTGAAAAAGAAATGAAAACTGATTTTAAAAATTATGAAGAGAGAATTAAGAGCTTGGGAAGAGTCACAAAAAATACTGAAGAAAATAATTCCTTATGGACTTTCACAATATAACTACTATGGAAATGTTTTGTGTAACTACACATATACAACCAACAAAACATTAACTTGGTTGAATTGTCTTCCCAATGGGGGTGAGTGAGGAGGGAAAAAGGGAGAGAATCTGGAATTCAAAGTTTAAAAAATGTTAAAAATTTGTTTTTTATATGCAACTGGTAAATTAGATATACAGGCACTGGGGTATAGAAATCCATCTCGCCCTACAAGAAAGTTATGGGAAAGGTGGGAGAGTATATAAGAGAGAACAGATTTGGAGAAAGGGTATTCAGTAGGCTCATTATTTTGGGGTGGGAGTAGGGGAGAGATGGGAAGAAAATTTGTAACTCAAAAGCTTGTGGAAATGAACGTTGAAAATTAAAATTAAATAAATATTTTTTTAAAAAGAAAAGAATTCCTTAAAGGTTATAACTGACGAAATGGTGAAAGATATACAAAAAATACTAAAGGAAATAATTCCTTAATAATCAGAATTGATAAAAGAGTCACAAAAATTCACTAAGGAAAATAACTTCTTGGGGTGACTAGGTGACACAGTGAATAGAGTACCAGCCCTGGAGTCAGGAGGACCTGAGTTCAAATCTGGATTCAGACACTTAACACTTACTAGCTGTATGACCTTGAGCAAATCACTTAACCCCAATTGCTCTGCTACCCCCCCTCCTAAAAGCAAAAAAAAAAAAAGAGAATAACTTCTTAAAATAAGAATTGGTTGAGTAGAAGATAATGACTCTATGAAACATCAGTAAATAATAAAACACAGTCAAAAGAATAGGGGGAAGTATCTCCTAGGAAAAACTGACCTAGAAAATCAGTTGAGAAGGAATAATTAAAGAATTATTGGATATCATAAAAATGGCTTAGACATTACATTTTTATTAAATTTTATGTTTATTTTTAGTTTACAACATTCATTTCCAAAAGATTTTGAGTTATAAATTTTCTCCCCATCTTTCCCCTACCCACCACCCCAAAACAGTGATCCCACTATATATCCCCTCCCCCACTCTGCTCTCTCCTATATCTTCCCCCATGACCCATCTGATTTTCTGGTAGGGCAAGGTGGATCTCCATCCCCCAGTGCCTGTGTATCTTATTTCCCAGTTGCATGTAATAATAATAATAATAATAATAATAATAATAATAATAATATATAAATATATATATATATATCTATATCTTTGAACATTTGATTTTACAACTTTGAATTCCAGATTCTTTCCCTTCCTCCCACATCACCCACCCTTACTGGGAAGATAAGCAATTCAATATAGGTTGTATGTGTATAGCTACACAAAACATTTCCATAGTGGATATACTGTGAAAGACTGACTATATATCCATCCATCTTATCCTGCCTCTCACTTGTTCTGTTCCCTACTTTGACCCTGTCCCTTGTCAAAAGTGTGTGCTTCTAACTACCCTCCTCCCCAACCTGCCTTTACCTCCATAATCCACCTTCTTATCCCCTTCCCCCCTATTTCTCCTGTAGGGCAAGATACCCTATTTAGTGTGTATGTCATTCCCTCCCTAAGCCAAATTCAATGAGAGTAAGGTTGACCCATTCCCTTTTGTCTTCCTGTTTTTCCCTCCATTGTAACAGTTTTCCCTTGCCTCTTCTATATGAGATAATTTACCCCATTCTGTCTCTCCCCATTGCCTCTCATTATATTCCTCTATCACCTCTTAATTTCACCTTTTAATTATCATCCCTTCCTATTTAACTGCTCCTGTGCCCTCTGTCTATGTATACCTGTACACATATATACAAACACTCATATGTATTCATATGCCCATGTACCCTCCTATATAGACATATATATGTACATACACAAATATCTATCTATCTATCTATCTATATACGCATTTATATTTCTTTCAACTATCTTCATACTGAGAAAAGTTTCATAAGTTACAATTATTCTTTTTCCATGTAGGAATATAAATAGCTCAACTTTGATAAGTTCCTTATGATTTTTTTTCCCTGTTTAAATTCTCATTCTTCTCTTGCTTCTTGTATCTCAATGTCAAATTTTCTCTTCAACACTGGTTTTTTTTATCAAGAATGCTTGAAAGTCCTCTATTCCACTGAATGACCATATTTTACCCTGAAACATGATACTTAGTTTTGCTGGGTAGGTGATTCTTGGTTTTGATTCCTAGCTCCTTTGACCTCTGGAATAGCATATATTCCAAGCCCTTCAATCCCTTAATTTAGAAGCTGCCAGATCCTGTGTTATCCTGATTATGTTTACACAATATTCAAATAGTTTCTTCTTGGCTGCATGTAATATTTTCTCCTTGATCTGGGAACTCTAGAACCTGGCTGTCATATTCCTAGTTTTCTTTTTGGGATATTTTTCTAGAGGTGATCTGTAGATTCTTTCAACCTCTATTTTGCCCTCTGGTTCTAAAACATCAGGGCAATTTTCCTTGAGAATTTCTTGAAGGATGATTTCTAGGTTCTTTTTTTGATGATGGCTTTCAGGTAGTCCAATAATTTTTAAATTATCTCTCCTGGATTGATTTTCCAAGTCAGTGGTTTTCCCAATGAGATATTTCACATTGCCTTCTATTTTTTTAATTGTTTGCATCTGTTTAATAATGTCTTGATTTCCCATAAAGTCATTAGCTTCCATTTGCTGCAATCTAATTCTGAAGGAATGATTCTCCTTGGTGAGCTTTTGAGATTCTTTTTCCGTATTGCAAATTCGTCTTTTTAAGGCATTCTTAACCTCATTGGCTTTTTGAGCCTCTTTTGCCATTTGAATTAGTCTATTTATAAGGTGTTATTTTCTTCAGTCAGGTTGTTGACTCTCTTTTCATTATTTTCTTCCATCATTCTCATTTCTCTTCCCAATTTTTCCTCTACTTCTCTTACTTGGTTTAAAAAATCCTTCTTAAGTTCCTCTATGGCCTGTAAGCAGTTCATATTTTTCTTGGAAGCTTTTGGTGTGAGAGTTCTGACTTCGTTCTCTTCCTGCCTTTCTGTGCTTTGATCCTTTTTGTTCCCCAAAAAGGAATCCAAAGTTGGATTGCTGTGCTTGCTTTGCTTCATTTGCTTGCTCATGTTGCCACTCAATCACTTGACTTTTGAGCTTTTTTGCCACAGTAGAACTCTGCTTCAAGACAGGAGAGCTTTGTCCCAAATTGCTGGGGCTTTTAGTTGGGTGCCCTCTCAGAAGCCTCCACTGGGTCTGGCACCTGGTCACACACCCCAGGACCTCCACCCAAGATACCGATCCAGATCCAAGCAGGTTAAAGTAAGAGCAATTACCCTCTGAATGGTCACTTGGTCCCATATAATCTGTAGGCCAGGAGCTCTGAGGCAGCTACGCCGCTTCTCCCTCCAGGGGCAGAGGCCAGACTGTTGGTGATCCACTCTCCTAAAGTCTGTCCACTGCAGCCACTGGTCAGGGCCACCCTGGGGCTAAAACCACAGGCTCACGCTGGCCTGGGATCAGCTCTCAGCATGCTGCAATGGACTCTTCCTGCCAGCCTGCCAGGCTGCCTTCAGCAAGAAATTTGTTTCTCTCTGTCACTTTGTGGGTTCTGTAGCCTAGACATTACATTTCAAGAAATTATAAAGGAGAACAGCCCAGCTATATTAAAACCGATGGACAAAGTAGAAATTCAAAGAATCTACCAATCATCTCTTAAAAGAGATCCCTCGGGGGCGGAGCCAAGATGGCGGAGTAGAAACAGCTCTTCCAAGCCTCTCTGCCCCCAGATTCTCCACAAACTATGTAAAAAAGGACTCTGAAAATCTTCTGGAGCCCCAGCACCCACAGAACGACACAGAGAAGCTACCTCCCGCTGAGGACAGCCCAGCACCCTGCAGGAAGGACCAGCGCAGTGGTCTGGGAGCCGGCAGCGCGCAGAGCGCAGGAGCCGGAGCCCAGGTCCACGTGAGCCGAGGTTTTAGCCCCAGGGCGGCAGGGCCAGCAGCCGGCTGGAGGAACCCCAGAACACCAGGAACTGTGGAGACGCCAGAATTATCAACATAGACTTGCCTAGGACAAAGTAAGAGGTTAGTGTCCTATGGACTTTGGGACCTGTATTTGGGGAATGCGTCAGCTCCCTCCCCTGGGGGCTAGAAGCTGCTGAGGAGACACGCCATTTTGTAGTTTTCAGAGGCATTTCCGGCTCCCAGCCTACAAATCGTGGGGAGATCCAGCGATCAGTCTTGGGGGGTAATCGCTCTTGCTTTAACCTCCCTGGATCTGGATTGTGATCTAGGGTGGAAGTTGTGGGTGGGTTTATAGCTTGCCAGAAACGGAAGTTGCCCCCCACACGTTCGGGACGAAAATTCCTCTATCTGGCCTTAAAGCCATAGTGTGGCAACAAGCCCAAAAGTCAAGCAATTAAGCGGCAACATGCCAAGGCAAAGGAAACAGAAAAATGCAACCCTAGACTCCTATTTTGGGGGCATAGAGCGGGAAAAGGACTGTGAGGTCAGAAGTCCTGCTCCAAAAGCCCCAGGGGAAAACATGAGTGGGTTGCAGGCCATAGAGGACCTTAAGAGGACTTTAAAAATCAAATAAGAGAAGTGGAGGAAAAATTAGAAAGAGAAATGAGAAGGATGCAGGAAAAGTATGAAATGAGGGTCAACAGCCTGACTGAGGAAAACAACACCTTAAAAAATAGACTAACTCAAATGGCAAAGGAGGCCCAAAAGGGCAATGAGGAGAAGAATGCCTTAAAAAGTCGAATTTGCCAGATGGAAAAAGAATCTCAAAAGTTCACTGAGGAGATTCATTCCTTCAGAGTTAGACTGGAGCAAATGGAAGCTAGTGACTTTATGAGAAATCAAGATGCTGTTAAGCAGATCCAAACAAACGAAAGATTAGAAGGCAATGTGAAATATCTCATGGGAAAAACCACTGACCTGGAAAATAGATCCAGGAGAGACAATTTAAAAATTATTGGACTACCTGAAAGCCATGATCAAGAAAGAACCTAGAAATCACCCTTCAAGAAATTCTCAAGGAAAACTGCCCTGATGTTTTAGATCCAGAGGACAAAATAGAGGTTGAAAGAATCCACAGATCACCTCCTGAAAAAGATCCCAAAAAGAAAACTCCCAGGAATATTATAGCCAGGTTCCAGAATCCCCAGATCAAGGAGAAAATACTACAAGCGGCCAGGAAGAAACAATTTCAATATTGTGGAAACACAATCAGATGTAGGACCTGGCAGCTTCTACACTGAGGGATCGAAGGGCATGGAATATGATATTCCAGAGGGCAAAAGAACTGGGAATGAACCCAAGGGTCACCTACCCAGCAAAACTGAGTATTTTGTTTCAGGGGAAAATATGGTCATTCAGTGGAATAGAGGACTTTCAAGCATTCTTGAGGAAAAAACCAGAGTTGAATAGAAAATTTGACATCCAGACGCAAGAAGTAAGAGATGCCTGAGAAGGTAATCAGGGAAAAGAAATCAAAAGGAACTTATCAAAGTTGAACTATTTACATTCCTATATGGAAAAGCAATATCTGTGACTGATGATATCTTTCTCACTATGAAAATAATGGAAGAAGGGGGTGTGGTCATATGAATACATATGTGAATGTGTGTGTATATGGTTACAGTTATATATGGATAGAGGGCATAGGTTGATTTTGTTGGGAAGGGAGAGTACTCAAGGGATGAAATTATGAGGTGAGAGAGGAAAGTGGCAAGAGGAGATGGGGAGAGACATGGTAGGGTAAACTATCTCATGTAGGGGAAGTGGGTGCAAAGGAGGGGGAGAATAAGGAAGGCTAAAAAGGCAAAACCACATTCACATTGAATTTGGTTCAGGGAGAAAATGACATACATACTAAATGGGATATCTCAACCTGCAGCAGGATAGGGGAAGGGGGATGAGAGGAGAGATGATGGATGGGAGGGCATCCTTGGGGTGAGGGGAGGTTGGAAGTACCCACTATAGAAGAGGGACAGGATCATGTAGGGAATGGACCGGGTGGGGGGTGGGATGAGTGGGAGGGAATTATAAGCAGCCTTGTACAATATATCTACTATGATAATGTTTTGCATAGCTAGACATGTACAGCATATACTGAATTACTTATCTCCCCAGAGGGAATGGGTGACAAGGGAGGAAGGAAATGGATCTGAAATTCGAGGTCTTAACATTAAATGTTTCAAATATATATAAATACTATTATTAATACTCTTTTGCTTATAATTGGGAGATAAGATGTGCAGGCATTGGGACACAAAGATTCACCTTCCTCTAATGGAAAGTCGATGGGGGTATGGGAGAAGGTATGGGAGAGAGCAGATTGGAGGAAGCGATATCTTGTGGGACTGCTATTCTGGGAGGTTGGGTAGGGGAATAATGGGGGGAAAATGATTGTAACTCAAAATCTGGCGGAAATGAATGATGTAAAACAGAAGTTAATAAAGTATTTGTTTAAAAAAAAAAAAAAAAGAGATCCCTAAAGAAATCATTCAGATACCATAGAGGCACACTTAGGATCACACAAGATCTAGCACCTACTTCTTTTGAGGAGTGGAGAGCTTGGAATATGAGATTTAGGAAGGCAAAGGAGCTAGGATTATAACCAAGAATTACCAACTCATCAAAACTGAATATAGTCCCACAAAGGGAAAAATGTATATTTAACAAAATAGAGGACTTTGAAGTATTCCTGATAAAAAGTCCAGAACTGAATAGAATATTTGATATTCAAACATAAACCCCAAGAGAAGCATTAAAAAGTAAACATAAGTAGGAAATTATAAGGGACTTAATAAGACTAAACTGTTTACATTTCTATTAAGGAATATATGTTTAACTCCAAACTATATTAGGATCATTAGAAATGTTAGAGTCTATGTAGAGAGATGACATAGATGTGAGTCTGTTGTGTTGGAATAATCTCAAAAGAGGAATGTAAAGCTGAATAAAAGGATCCATTAGGAGAAGGGGACAGGAAGAAGAATCAGGAAAATTATCCTCACATAAAAGAGGCATATAAGGTAGAAGTTTTAACATGGAGGGGGAAATGAGAGGAGAGAGTGGGGAATGTTTGAACCTCACTCTCATCCTAATTGGTTCAAAGAGGGAAGACACACACACAAATAGACACACACACACACTGTGTGTGTGTGTGTGTAAATACAGTTGGGTATAGATATTCATCTTGCCCAACAGGAAATTTGAGGGTAAAGGGATAAGAGAAAGAATGAAGGTGATAAAACAGATAGCATGTTAAAGGATGCAATGGTTAGAAGCAAAACAGATTTTTGAGGAGGGGGCAGGGTAAAAAAGAAGAAAGATAAATAGAAGAGAATATGATGGAAGGAAATAAGCAGGTTTTAGCCATAACTATTAATATGAATGGGATCAGTTCAACCATAAAACAGAAGACAATAGAAGAATGGATCCAACAATAACTTGTTTGCAAGAAACACACTTGAAACAAAAAGATGAACAGCATTAAAATAAGGGGCTGGAGAAGAATCTGTCATACTTTAGGTGTAATAAAAAAGAAGAAATAGCAATTATAATCTCAGACAAAGTGAAAATTGACTTAATCAAAGGAGATAATTGGTAAAACTATATTTTGCTGAAAGGTACTATATAAAGTGAACCAATATCATTACTGAATATATATGCACCAAATAGCATAACATCCAAATTCTTTAAGGAATAGTTTAATTAATTTTAGGAGGAAATAGTAAAACTATAATAATGAGGGACCTAAATTTTTACCTCTCAGTTCTAGTAAATCTAACTGTATAATAAGAAAGAAATTAAGGAGATTGATAAAATTTTAGAAAAGTTATTTATGATAATCCTATGGAAGATATTGAATGTGAATATAAAAGAGTAAACATTTTCTCAGCTGTACATGATACCTTCACAAAAACGAACCATATATAAGGGCATAAAATTTCCAAAAAAAGAAAAGCAGAAATAATAAATGTACCCTTTTTGTACCATAATGCTAAAATTGTTACATTTAATAAAGAAACTGGGAAGCATAGGTTAAAAATTAATTTTAAACTAAATAATCTGATCCCAAGGAATGAGTGAATCAAAGAACAAATCACAGAAACAATCAATAACTTCATTAAAAAATAATTACAATAACAAGAAAACTTACCAAAATTTGTGGGATACAGTTAAAGCAGAATTTAGGACAAAATTTATGTGTCTAAACATTTGCATCAATAAAAGAGAGAAGGAGCAAATCAGTGAAGTGGGCATGCAGCTAAAAAAAAAAACCCTAGAGAAAGAACAAAGTAAAAATTCCAAACTAAACATTAAAATATAAATGTTGAAAATCATAGGAGAGATTAATAAAATTGAATATCAAAATTTCATGAAAATAATAAGTAAAATTGAAAGTTAATTTTATTTTTAAAAATAAGGGATAAACTATTGGCTAATTTTATTTAGAAACAAAAAGAATAAAAGCAAATTACCAGAATGAAAATAGTAAATGTACAACAAACAATTAAGATGAAATTAAAGCAGTTATTAGGATTTACTTTCCCATTTATATGCCAGTGAAACTGATGATCTAAATGAAATGTATGAATCATTACAAAACTATAAATTGTTCGATTAAGAAAAAAGGAAATAGGGTCAGCTAGGTGGCACAGTGAATAGAGCACCAGCCCTGGAGTTAGGAGTACCTGAGTTAAAAGTTGTCCTCAGAGACTAAACACTTACTAGCCATGTGACCTTGGGCAAGTCTCTTAACCCCAATTGCCCTGTCTTCCCCCCTCCAAAAAGCAGGAAGGAAGGAAGGAAGGAAGGAAGGAAGGAAGGAAGGAAGGAAGGAAGGAAGGAAAGGAAGGAAGGAAGGAAGAAAGGAAGGAAGGAAGGAAAGAAGGAAGGAAGGAAGGAAGAAGGGAAGGAAGGAAGAAGAAAGAAAGAAGAAAAAAGGAAATAGAATATTTAAATAAGCCTATCTTAGAAAAAAGAAATTGAACAAGCCATGAATGAGCTTCCTAAGAGGGGGAAAAAACCCTAGAACCAGATGGATTTAGAAACAAATTCTACTAGACATTTAAAGCACAATTGTTTCCTATATTCTATAAACTATGTGAAACAACGGATAAAGGAGTCTTACCACATTCCCTCTGTGACACAAATATGGTTTTGATACCTAAACCAGGGAGAGCAAAATCAGAGAAAAAAAAAGCTATAGACCATTTTCCTTATTGAATATTGATTTAAAAAATTTAAATAAAATTCTAGGAAGGGGATCATAGTAATATATCACAAATATTGGCCACTATGACCAGGTAGGATTTATACCAGGAATGTATGGTTCTTTCAGTATTAGGAAAATGATAATAATAATTGATTTTTTGGTAATAAAAATAATATATGTATATGATTATATCAATAGATGCAGAAAAAAGCTTTTAACAGAATAGAATACCCATTCCCATTAAAAACACTAGGAAGCATAGGATTAAGTGGAGCTATTTTTATATTGGTACATAGTTTCTGTCTAAAATTAAGACCAAACATTAGATATTATGTAGATAGCCTATACATTTTTTCATTAGGATCACAGGTGAACCAGGGATGTCCATTATAGCCTTTATTGTCCATTATTGTCCTCTAAATGCTAGCTCTAGCAATTAGACAAGAAAAAATATTGAAGTAATAAGCATAGTCAACAAAACTGTCACTTCTTGCAGATAATGTGTTATAATTAGAGAACCTTCGAGAGTCAATTAAAAAACTAGTCTAAACAATTAAAATTCGAGCAAAATTGTAGCATTATAAAATAAACCCACACAAAATTCTATATATCACCAACAAAGCCTGGCAGCAAGAGAAAGAAAGAGAAATTCCATTTTAAATAATTGCAGACAGTATAAAATACTTGAGAGTCTACCTGCCAAGACAAACACAATTACCAAACACCTTTCACACAAAGAAGCACAGATCTAAATAATTGAATAAATATTAATTGCTTGTTGCTAGTCCTAGCTAATATGATAAAATGTTGATATTACTTAACTTAATTTATGTATTCAGTGCCATGCCAGTAAAATTACCAGAGGGTTACTAGAAAAAATATCATATAGAGTATCAAATGGTCAAGACTATCAAGAAAGAAAAAAAGACTATAAAGACAGTTAATGATAAAAAATGCCAAGGAAGGGTAGCTAGCAGTATCAGATATCAAACTATGTTATATAGCAGTAATCATCAAAACAATTTGGTACTAGTTAAGAATACAGTAGTTGATCAATGGAATAAATCATGTGCATGATATACAGAAGCAAGTAAACACAGTAGCCTGGTATTTGATAACCAAAACTAAAGATTTCAGATATTGGGAAAATAACTTAATATTTGACAAAAGCTTAGGGGAAAACAAATGTTGTTTGGCAGAAACAAAACATAGACCAACATCTCACACTATATACCAAGACAAGCTCAGCATGAATACATGATTTAAACATCATGGGTAAAATCATAAGCAAATTAGGGGAGCATGGAATAAATTGTCAGACCTATGGATAGAGGAAACGTTCATGACCAAACAAGACACAGAGAGATTGACAGGAGGTGAAATATATGATTTTTATTACATTAAATTGAAAAGCTTTTGCACAAAAAACGAATGCAGCCAACATTAGAAGAAAAGCAGGAAACAAGAAAAATGTTTGATAACAAGTTTCAACCATTTTGGAAAACAATTTGAAACAATGACCAAAGAATTTATAGAGCTTGACCCAGTAATACCACTTCTAGGTCTGCATCCCAAAGAGATTAGAGAAAAGGGAAAAGACCCCATATGTACAAATATATTAATAGCAGTTCTTTTGGTGGTGGCAAAAGAAATTAGAAGCTGCGAGTATACATATTAATTGAGGAATGACTAAACTAGTTATGGGTGTTGTAAGAAACGATTAAGGGAATAGTTTAAGAAAAACCTGGGAAAATTTAAGTGAACTGATACAAAAAGAAGTGAACAGAACCAGGACAACAATGTACACATTAACAGGGGTTTTATAAAGATAATTAACTATGAAAGGCTTAATAACACTGATCAATACAGTGATCCACCATAAGAAAGGACTGATGTTATAAAATGCTATTTCCCTCTAGAAAGAGAACTGATAGATTCAGAGTGCATATGGAAGCTTATTTTTGCTTTTCTTTTGTAATTTTTTTGAAGCATAGCTAATGTGAAAATGTTTTGTATGGATTTCTATGTATAATAGGTATCATATTTTTTTGCCTTCTCAGTGATTAGGGGTTAGATTGGGGGGAACAAAAAATAAAGATAAAATATTAAAAACTTTTGAACTTATGTAACTTTGATAATAACTTTTCTGGACTTCTTTGGAAAGGGTAATGACTATACAGAAAATTTGATATTACAATTTTTTATTTCAAGACCTAAAATTACATAAACTGAAGTGTATGTACATTGGGATAGGCTCCTCTGTTTAGTTCATAGCATCTTGCATATTATGAACTTCAAGAATCTATAAATTTATTGCTATATGGTCAGTCTACTGATAATTCTTGTAACCTTTCTGTGCCTTGGGGATAGGCTTTGAAAGTTGAGATAAAAAATCAACATTACTTTATTTAACATGACATGTCAAGACCATAACCATGATTAAGTTCATATTTGTGCTCAAGTAAGATAATGGATGAAGAAGTACTTTTCAAAATTTCATGTACTATATTGTTATTGTTCTCATTTCTTTTTTATTTATTTCGATGGGATTCAGATAGAAATTATTCTGGCATAAGTTGTAAAATAAGATTTTACAACATCAGTTCAGCTATTATTTTATATTTAATATTTTGTGGACTATTACACAGGTGGATCAAATAAGGCTTTTGTAATTGAGCTGAAGTTTGTGTATGCTCTTTCTCTGAAGGCTCACTGCAGGTATCTTCAGTTTAATTCCAGGGGGAAAAGTTACAACAAAGAAAATATGTACTTCTTCCTCTTTCCACATGGTTTTGATTTTCTCTGCTAGGTTTCTTTATTTTTTGGGGGGTTGGTTTAAAAAAATTAATTTTATTTATTTATTTTTTAGTTTTCAACATTCATTTCCATAGGATTTTGAGTTACAAATTTGCTCCCCATATCTCCCCTATCCCCACCCCAAGATGGCAAGCATACTGAATACCCCATTCCCCCAATCTGCTCTCTCTTATATCGTCCTCCCTCCCCCTTTACTTTCTTGTAGGGCAAGATGGATTTCTGTATCCCAGTGCCTGTATATCTTATTTCAAAGGCGCATGTAAAATTTTTTTTAACATTTGTTTTTAAAACTTTGAGTTCCAGATTCTTTCCCTTCTTCTCTCCTCACCCACCCCCATGGGGAAGACAAGCAGTTCAATATAGGTTGTACATATGTAGTTATGTAAAATAGTTCCATAGTAGTTATATCATGAAAGACTAATTATATTTCCATTCATCCTATGCCACCCCTTATTTATTCTGTTTTCTCCTTTGACCCTGTCCCTTTTCAAAAGTGTTTGCTTCTAACGACCCTCTCCCTCAATCTGCCCCCCCTTCTATCATCCGTCCTCTTATCCCTTTCCCCCCTACTTTCCTGTAGGGTAAGATACCCAATTGAGTGTGTATGTTATTCCCTCCTTAAGCCAAATTCAATGAGAGTAAGGTTCACTCATTCCCTTTCACCTTCCTGTTCTTCCCCTCCATTGTAACAGCTTTTTCTTGCCTCTTTTATGTGAGATAATTTACCCTATGCTATTTCTCCCTTTCTCCTTCTCCCAATATATTCCTCTCTCACTTTTTAATTTTATTTTTTAAATATCATCCCTTCATATTCAACTCATCCTATGCCCTCTATCTATACACACATATACACACACTCACATATTTATATACACATATACCCTCCTATACATATATATACATGCCTTCTATTTTTTTCATTTGTTTGGATCTGTTTTATAGTATCTTGATTTCTCATAAAGTCATTAGCTTCCAATCTAATTTTGAAGGAATTATTCTCTTCAGTGAGTTTTTGAAATTCCTTGTTCCATCTGGCCAATTTTGCTTTTTAAGACATTCTTCTCCCCATTGGGTTTTTGACCCTCTTTTGCCTTTGAGTTAATCTATTTTAAGGTGTTATTTTCTTCAGTATTTTTTGGGTCTCCTTTATCAGTTGATTTCCTTGTATCATTCTCATTTTTCTTCCCAAATTTTCCTCTATTTCTCTTACTTGATTTTGAAAATCCTTCTTGAGCTCCTCCATGGCCTGCCACTAGTTCATATTTTTTCTTGGAGGCTTTTGATGCAGGAGTTGTGACTCTGGTCTTCTTCTGGTTCTATGCTTTGATTGACTTTGTCACCAAAAATGATTCTGTAGTTTGATTTTGCCTCCTCTGTTTGCTCATCTCACCAATTACTTGCCTTTTGAGCTCTTTCCCATGGTAGAACTCTGCTTCCAGAGTGGAGAGTGTTGTGTCCCAAATTTATGGGGTTTTGGGCATTTATTGTCAGAACTTTTTTAGGCACTTGTCTCGGAACTGTGAGGTTGATTGCCTTTCCACAATCTCAGTAAGCTCTATCACACTAGTGCTCCTCACCCAAGGACCACCACTTAAGACTATGACCCAGATCCATGTATGTCAAAGCAAGAGCCATTACCCTCTGAATGAATGGTTTCTTTGTCCCCCTAAGATCTGTAGATGTGGAGCTTAGGAGGAAGCCATGTGGCACTGCTGCCGCCACCTCCACCACCCCAGGAGTAGGGGTTGGACTGCACTCTTCCCTCAACCAGTTCCAACAGAGTTCCCCACTGACCTTTTACTTTCTCTTTGGTGTTTATGTGTTGAGAAGTCTGGAAACCAGCACAGCTGATGGTGATTCACTTTCCTGAAGTCTGTTCTGGCTGGTCTGTGGCATGGGTCTGGGCTTGAAGCAGCTCATGTAGAACTGTGCTCTTCTCCCAGCTCAGAATGATAGACCCTTCCTTGTTGGCCTGCTGGGCTGCCTTCAGCAGGAGATTTGTTTATCACTGTCACTTTGTGGGTTCTGTAGCATTAAAATGTTTAGAGTCATTTTTTACAAGTATTGGAGGTGGTTGGAGTGGGAGCTCAAGCAAGTTCTTGCTTTTTCTCTGCCATCTTGGCTCTACCCCCAGTTTCTTTATTTTGAAAACTTTTCATTACATATGAATGGTATATTATCAGTATATCATATGGCAATATCTACTAAAAACTTTGTTCTTAGGTTTTTTTTTAATTTAAAAACATTCAGATTACCATGTTTGAGTGATTGTGGGCAATAATTCAGTCTGTGATAATGGCCCTCTTTCAATAAAGTTATTTGTTTGAGTTCTCTGGGTCATTTTAAGACCTTCATTTATAGTATGAAGATTTGTTGTCTGACAGTCTATGAAATATAGAAAGCTTCTGGTATGTAACTTTAGCCACAGGATCATGTTTTACCAGGTAATTAGTAAAATAGCTTTTACAGTGATTTATTTTCTTGCATAATCTAATCTGCATGAACTACCTAATCCTAGCTCCTTAAGGAGAATTTTTCTTTCATTTTTTTCTGGCAATAACTTAGTCTGAATAGGCTTAATAAACTTTTATTTCTATGTAATCTCTTGATTCAGCCACTTAGTAAATGCTTCTTTGTCAACATATCATTGGTTAAATTTATGTGGATATTACCCATAGAGGGTCTTTCGTTTTCATTTTTGGGTCTTAGTGGTTTTACTAACTCCATCTGAAGGTAAAGCACTTTGAGTTGCATTTGACAAATCCAGTGAATTTTGGGGTATTATCTGGTTGTGCCGTTGCTTTGTGAATGATATGTATGATTGTTCTGTAAGGACTTACATAATTTTGAATCTGTTTATTATGTGCTCTGAGAATGTCTATCATCTTCTTCATTCTTTTTACAAGGTCTTTTTAATTTTTCCATGGTTACCTTGAGATAATGACCCTGCATTGCATTAATATTGTGTGAATGTTTGTTTGGGTACTTTTACAATTTCTTATTCATTTTTGTTTTCAAAAGTGTTCATTGAAATCGGTATTGCATAAATGGTAATTGCTCTAAATGTGTTCTTCCTGGTGAGTTTTAACTTCAGGTTGTCACCAAGGCTCTTGACATAACCACATTTTTTTCCTTGTTAGCTTTAAGTTTGATGCCTTACCTGTAGAAGATAAAGGTATTTGTAAATATTACTGCCACCCATTATATTAGTTTAATTTGACTTTTGAATTCAGGTGGTCAGTCCCTATTTTTCCTTGGCACATTTCAGAAATCTATATCACATTTTGATATCACTGGAGGAAATTTTCATGAAACAAAAAAGTTACTTACTGTGTTTTTCATTAGAGCCACAAAATCTGGTGTCATTAATGTACATCAAATGCTTAAGGTAATGTTTTGGTATAATTGTCTTTTCATCTTGAAAGCTATCCTCAGTTCTTTTTAAGTGAAATGCTAATAAGTTTAATGTTAGGCAGAACTACAGCATGCTTAAATGTTCTTACTCAAAGATGCACCATTTTAAACCATTGTTTGTATCATTATTGTGTTGGTCATGTCCTTTGAATAGATAACAGTTTTCTATGTGGATACTAAATGTTCTAGTATTTTTCCTAAAATTGAATATGTTTTATAGATTCATAGTACTTGAATAAGCAATAAATGTAGAAGCGAAGGCAGACTTACTGTGTTAATCGGTAAAGAAGGTATAAATGTTATGATGCTTGCAGGTTTCTTGTTCAGTAATTACAATATAAATAATGAATTGATATTTTTAACCCTAGTATTTCAGGCACATGCTTTTTTGTTCTTCAGCCAATATATTATCTCCTTGTGTTTAGAAATTTTTTAGAAAGTGAATAATTTACATAAGTGCATAAATATACATTCAACCTAGGTTTGAAGAAATAACTCAGGAATAACTTATGCATTTTGATAGTACTATATGATACCTTCTGTTAAAAATGTGGGATGATGATCTCTACATAAAAATTGACCTTGTATTAGGGCATAAAAACTGCATAGTCCAGTGTAGAAAGACAGAAATATTAAATGGGTCAGTTTCATATCATGATGCAATAAAACTTACATGTAATAAAGAGCCATGAAAAAATAGAATAAAATTACTTGAAGACTAAATAATCCAGTCCTAAAGAATGAGTGGGTCAAACAACAAATCATAGAAACAATCAATAGCTTCATACAAGAAAATGACAATAATGAGACAACAGATCAAAACTTATGGGATGCAGTCAAAGCAGTTCTTAGGGAAAATATATAGAGAACTGAGTCAAATTTATAAGGAGACAAGTCGTTCCCCAATTGATAAATGGTCAAAGGATATGAACAGGAAATTTTCAGATGAAGAACTTAAAGCTATCTATAGTCATATGAAAAATGCTTTGAATCACTACTGATTAGAGAAATGCGAGTTAAAACAATTCTGAGGTACCACATCACACCTATCAGATTGGCTGTCATGACAAAACAGGAAAATTACAAATGTTAAAGGGGGTATAGAAAAATTGGTAAACTAATGCTCTTCTGGTGGAGTTGTGAACTGATCCAGTCGTTCTGGAAAGGAAATTGGAGCTATGATCAAAGGGCTATAAAACTCCATACCATTTGATCCAGCAGTACCAATATCAGATCTGTATCTTAAAGAGATCATAAACTGGAGGGCAGGATAGGAAGGAGGGAATTATAGTTAGTCTTTCACAATATATCTAGTATGGATATGTTTTGCATAACTACATATGTACCACCTATATTGAATTGCTTATCTTCCCAGTGGAGGTGGGTGAGGAGGGAAGAAGGGAAAAAATATGGAACTCAAAGTTTTAAAAACAAATGTTTAAAAAAATTGCTTTGTACATGCAGCTGGGAAGTAAGATATACAGCACTGGGGTATAGAGATCCATCTTGCCCTACTAGAAAGTAAGGGGGGAATGAGGGAGGATATAAGAGAGAATAGATTGGAAGACAGGGTGTTCAGTAGGCTCACTATTTTGCATGCTGGGTGTTTTTTATTTTTGTCAACAATATCTTCAGCCCTAAGGTATGAGTAGCACGAGAAGCTAGCTTAGGCTGACTTGAATGAGCCCACTGTTAAATTTTAAGTGTGAGTATTTACATCTTGGGGATTACATCTTGAAATATTGTTCTGTAGATTGTCTAAACTTAAGAAAGCGATGGAGAAAATGTCAATGCACATTAAACTTAAAAGTGTGTTGGGCCTACATTTTTTTTCTCAGAAGAATTGTTTGCTAAATATTGGCCTGTACATCCCAGGCCTTAAGTTACACAATTACATGTTTTAGATAAATGTGGAGCATTCTGAAAAAAAATTACTCTTAAAGACCACATTAGATGAAATAAAAATGGCAAAGTTGCTAAAATTTTAAGGAAAAGCTAAAACTTATCAAAGCACTAGAGTATTTTATCATTTAACAGAACTCCAGATACTTTACATATTAACAAAACACGTATCAAAAACAATTCCCAGGATGGCTAGGTGGCTCAGTGAGTAAGAGCACTGGCCCCAGAGTTGGGATGACCTGGGATTAGATCCGACCTCAGAAAATGAGCACCCACACATAAATAATGACTGGCCATGTAACCTTGAGCACATTACTTAACCCCAATTGCTTAAAAAATAATTCCAACATCTCAAAGAATTTTGAAAAAGAGATGAGTATACTCATAAGGGAATGCCAGAAAGATCTACTTTTTTTTCTGTTTCCTTGGTCGTACTTCTCTATACATGTCCTCTCAGTCTCTCCCTCTTTGTATTATATTACCCTCTAAGGCAATTCTTTGTATTGCTGGTTATAGGCCTTATGTTATATTGGCTAGAAGCCAATATAGTGAATTTTATATATATAGAAGCCAAATTATTGAATATTATATATATAGAAGCCAAATTAGTGAATATTATATATATATATATATATATATATGCCAAATTAGTGAATAATCACAAGTATTGCATGTAAGAACTCGAAGGACCCTCCAAGACCACCTTGTCCAATCCTCTCCTTTCCCAGAGCCTCATGTCAGCTGGGGACTTGAACTCCAAGGCCAGTGCTTTACTCACAGTCTCACTTGAAGGGCACATATATAAAATCATTTGGATCATACTCAGTCTTAGACAACACGAACTGCATATTTTAGCCAGCCATACAGATGCTTTGTGCCCTGTCAATTCATCTCTGGGAACATAGTGTATTTTTAACAGGTCTTGGTTTTGCTATCCAAAAAAAGGAGTTCCTACTGTGTTACTAATGAGAAAGAAGGTAGGTTGGAAGCTCTTAATGTCCATCATAAAGAAGAGCTCAGAAACAGGCACCTGGGAACAACTCAAAAAACCCCCCACCTATTTCCAATCAAATCCATCCAGCTTTATTATTATTTGACACTAATTACCCCCTAAGATTAAAAGGTTTTCCTATTCCTCTAAACCTATTTTTCCCTAATGCATTTCATGGGGATGTTTGATAGGATTTGAATCTGCCTCTAAATAACACAGGTGTAATTTCAGCTTGGTATTGGCTGAATTAAATATGTCTATCATGTGTTTCTATCTTTTGGATAGTCATATATAGAAATCTTTAAAATCTGTTCATTAAGTAGTTACTGTCAGAGATGTATTTGTTTATTTGTAGTATTAATTAGGGATTATTTCTTTTTGTATTATTTAGATAATTCATTTAGCTTTCAGCTAAGGAGGTTTTTTTTTTAACTTTCTCTCTTTGGTGGACTAGTAGATTAATTTGCAAATTCTTTTGTTCCACTAGTGCACCCGTGGTTTGTTTTTTGGTCCCTTTACTTCATATTGCTCCTCTCTTAAAAAATATTCTTATGATTATGATACTGGAGGATAGTATTTAGTTTATCTTCCTGCTCTGGTGGCTCTAACTCTGAGTTCTTGAAAGGGTTTCTGATTAAGAAGTCTCTTCCACTGTAACTGGACTAGATTGTAGAGGCTATGGGCCATCATGTACCTTGGTGGCATGGAAAAATTCTGGACCCAGAATTAGAAAATCAGAGTTTGAATCCTGTCTACTCCTTCATTAGATGCGTGACCATGGGGAAATTGCTGACTCCTGCTCTACCACTTTTCAGTTTTCTCAGCTGTGAAATTGTCATAATAACTACTGCATTACCTATGGTACAGGGCTGTTGTTTGGCTCAAGTGAAATAATAATGAGTGCTAGCATTTCTATAGCACTTTAAGAATTACAGAGTCCTTTATAAATTTTATCTCATTTAATCCTCACAACTCCCTGGGATGTAGGTGCTCATATGATCACCATTTTACAGATTAGAAAATTGGAGCAGGCAGTAATTAAGGGACTTGCTCAGGCTCATATGGCTAGTAAGTATCCGATGTTGGATTTGAACTCAAGCCTTCTTGACTCAAGGTTCTGTGCTCTATCTACTGATTTATGTAAACCATTTTGTAAACCTTAAAGGGTTATGTAAATGTCAACTGATGCCAGTATTTTGCACTTGTGAGTGTTCCCTCCCCTGCTGAATTCCTCATTGCCTAGTTTCTAATAGGCAGTAGAAACCCTCACCCTTGGATGCCAACCCTCCCATGTCCACTGCAAAAGGAAGTATCCCAGAGCCCTGCTCCACTTTGGCCCTTGGTACCAATACCTCCTTCCTCCAAACTATTGTTTGGGAACATTGCATGCATACTGCTTGAACTGAGAGTGTCACCAGTGACCATTCTTCTGGGTTTCTGAGCCTAAACATCTGTCTACCATTGTTCACTCTAAGGTTCTGGATTTTGTGAAATACTTTGCCATTATAATATAAATACTATTGGACCTTCCCTTCTGCCCTCTAGCTGAATGCTCCTATAAGTATGTGTGAGCTTCCAAAAACAGTCAGTAATCAAGAGACTACAAACATTCATTAAGCACTCATGGTGCGCCAGGCACTCTGCCAAGTGCACGGAATACCAATAGGAAAAAAGAAAGACAGGCCCTGTCCTTGAGGAGTTTCTGATCTGAGGGGGGAAGACAAAAACAAGCTGAATATCTGTGGAGGAGAGCTGGGAAAGAGACACAGTGGAGAAGCCAGGCAGAGAAGTCCCAGAATAGTATAACCAGGTGGGAAGTGAGCAGGTGTCTGAGCTGAAGTTTCCCCTCAGATGGAGCTTGGGAGTTCATGGCCCTACCATACAGTCAGAGAGGCAAGAAGTAGTGATGAGTCACGTGGTTACCCCAATAATGAGCTCCAGGGGGCATGGGAGAGAAGTCAGTCACGAAAGGCAACAAGTGCTGTAGGCAGGTGAGGAAGGTAAAAGCAGAAAGGTTTTGCTTTTCTCTTTGTATCCCCAGCACTCTCGGCACATAACATCCAATTAAGAAATACTTTTCTATTCCATTTGATTTTCATTCACTTACTTGTGTTTGCACTGAGGCATTGAAAGAACTGGAATACTGAAGAAGAATAATCCAGGTCATCTAGTTGTGCCATACCTTTAGAATGAACCTCTGATTTGCCTAATTTCTCTAGGCTTAAGCCTATGCAATAGTATTTCTGTCTTTAATAGCACAATCAGAATCTAGCATCTGAAACATCACAGTCCCAGCAACCCGAGGGCAGAGATTGTCTTTTTCCTTTGTTTTCATAATGCTTAGGCTAGTGCCTGGCAGATAGTAGGCATTTGGTAAATGCTAGTTGATTGAGAGAAGGAAAGTTGTTTTAATGATTAAGAGGTATCAGTAAGAGTATACAAAACTCTAAATATTAGAAAGGAACTAAGACCCCCTGCTTATAGCCGTGAAGTGGTAGGTATTGTGGAAGAATAAGGGACAGTGAGATAGAGTAGAAAGAGTGCTTTATTTGAGTTTCGAAAGACTTGAATTTAAATCTTACTTCTTTTACTTTCTAGCTATATTACCCAGCCCAGTTACTCCATTTTTGTGTGTTTCAGGCCACTCTTTAGAATAGCATCTTTTCTATTAAGTCACAAACCAGGTTTTGATCTGTATTATGGAGTCAGATAAGCTTTGGAAAAAAACATGCCTCTGACACTTTCTAGGTGTATAATGTTGAGCAAGTTGTTTGATTTCATTTATACATCTTTAACGTAAAAATAACGTTTCCTATGTAGCTCTTGTATGAACTCTTTTGCCCCATGTAGTTTCAGTTACAATTTCTTGAAATACAGCATTGGAAACCTAAGCTCCCATAAAGCCCATTGGGATTCAAATAGAGCTACTTGACCATACCTTAAACCTGTCTCTCACTTATTGGCCAATAATAGGTTCCAGCCCAAGCCTCATTTGGTCATTGTTTGGGCCCTGGTGGCTCAGAGTGACTATAAATAAATAACATTCATTTCTATTTTGACCAGAAACTCTGAGAGTCTTCTCCTCTCTGAATTTTTTTGACTAGGTAGAAGAGGCCTAGGTATCCTTAGTTACTGAATGGGTGTTGCCTCAGACAAACTGAGACCTGGGAAAGACCTTAGCTTAAAAAAAACCAAGGTCTTCTATTGCAACCAGGACCATCTCCAGTCTTTCTGATGTGTATCTTACCACTGCACCCAGATGGCTCCAGAGGAGACAGTGAGGCTGGTGACCTTGCACAGCCCTGCCTCGCTTAAATTGAATTCACATGCATGTCATAGTATCACCTCCCTTTTGTCATGGTCCTCTTTGAGAAAGAAGGACAAACAATAACAAGTATGTAACAAACTGGGCTTGTTTTACAAAAAACACTTTGTAAATACCTTGTCCACAGTATTCAAGTGGGCCTCACTTCAAGAAAACTGTTATTAAAAAAAAATCAAAACTCATGTAATAACGGAATTACTGAGGCCAGCAGAGTCGCAATATACCCTTTCTACTAATGGACTCAAGATTCTGGATAGATATGGCTTCAGTTCTGATTCTCTTTAGGGGCCATTTTTTTGCTGTCTTTCATTCTTTAAATCCCTACCCTAGAGTCTTTAAAATATCCTATAAAGAAAACTTTGGTTTGACTCACAGTTAGGATATCCCCAAAAGGGAGTAGAAAGGCATTCAATGTACACTATAGATCAGATATAGGACAGCTATTTCTTCTACACAGAAGAAATATTTCAGACAGTCAAGCAAAAAAGACTTATGTGTGCATTCATAAAGATTAAAAACATGAAGTCGTGGACCATAACTCCTTTTATACTCTGAGGAGGTTGATATGTGAAACATTAAAATGTGAAATATTCTGTGTTATTGCTATGCAAACATTTAAGCTTCATTTCGGTGTTGTGCTTTTTAAATCTCCCAAGGTCCATGCCCCTGGCAAGTCAGGCCATGTCTTGGTGCTTATCATCTTGTTGGTTGTCATTTCCAAAATAAGTATAGAAAAAGTCTCCCCTTCCAGTCACATCCAACTAAGGAACCCAAGAAAGCTTGAACTTCGAAAATAGCCACTCGTCCAGAGTTGGTCTCTCATAATTGCAGTCTGGTCACAGACAAACACACAAGCAGAACAGGCAACCAAGGACTTTAAAGTTGTTGTGGAACTTCCTTACACTAATTCCTCCTTCCCTACTCAGGAAGTCCAAGAGATAGCTTCACAAAGATCCGACACACTTGGCAAGCAGAGAACATAATCCTAGAGGTTAGAGTCACTTGTATTAAGATGTACCAACAGGATCATTTTTCTTTTCTCAGTGTCTAATACTATTTATTGCATGGCTTTCCTCTACCCTCACCAAGAGGGGATTGCTTCCTCATTCCAAAGTGCAAGTCCTTCAGCTCCGAGAGGCATGGTCAGGAAAGCTCAGCTCATCTGCACAAGTGATCCATGGGGTATGTGTCAATCCATCCCTTGTTCTGTTAATAAAACAGCAAACTTTAAGGAAGATAAATTTCTCTAAAGAGCTGTATGAGGCAAAAAGTTGGGGTTTTCACAAAGAAGTTGAATTTTATGGCAGTCATTTATTGTTATGACATCCTTAAAAGTTCTAATTAAATCTTCCAAATATCATGACTAAAAATTGGACCACTTTGCAGCTATCATTTTGAGCATTTTGTTGTTTTTTCAAGTGCTCCCAGAAGCTCTCCCTTCCTCTGCCTTATCAAGCAACTGTCAGGCTCTAGCTTCTTGGTGGTTCAGTCATGGCTGACTAGCAGCTGACAGCTATTCAGGGCTCTCAGTTTTACAAAGATATTTACATTTCCTGGGATTTTAAAGACACCATTAGGAAGTAAGTAATGTTATCTTCTTTTTATAGATGAGAAGACTGAGATTCAGAAAAACCAAGAGACTTGCTTATAATCATGACCCAACTTTCAAATGCCAGAGGCAGGGCATTAACCCAATTATTCTGAACCATCATTCTTTCCCATTACAACACTGCCTCACATCAGAGCTTGTCTGAGACTCTTAAGTTTGCTTAAAAATGTTACCATCATAGGCTGTAACTAATGCTGGGCAGGTGTTATGACCCGCCCTCATTTTATAGAGGAGGAAACTGAACATCAAGAAGGTAAAATGACTGAGGTGTTTCTAGGCATATATTCCCATTATCCCAGCTGGATACCCTGCATCCTATACACAAGTGCCCTCAAGGCCACAGGTCACCCCTCTCCCAACCTAGAGGGGGTAAGAAGTTCATTGTCTGACTTCGTTCTATTGCTCCTTGTTGTCTATCATTTTTTTTTTATAAACTATAGCTAATACATTTACTCAAATGTATTTGGGGTCACATTAAGTAATAGATCATTTTCCCATCTGCTTTCTCTAGGTCTTTGTGAGATCCCTCTTTAGGAGACAATTAAATTAATAATACCTATACCCCTTATTTATGTTCTGCAGAGATCCCAGCCTTTGGTGACTGATCAAGAAATTCTTTTGCATTATTTTCTATGTGGTTGTATGAAAACTAAGCAAAATGAGTTTCCTTACACCTCTCTTTTCACTATTTTTAAAAATTAGAGAAGGCTAAAATCCTGCCTATTTAGAAATGGCTCCTACTTTTTCCCAATCATAGTATACATAGAGTGTGGACCAGATATCTCTGGTGCTAGATATGAATATTCATACACAAATTATTGGATATGAAAGCATAACTGAAGCCAGTTTAGATGAAGTAAAAGGATCGAGTCTGACTTAATAACATCTATCTAAGGTCTAAATAAATGATCTTATGATTTGAAGTTGTAATGAAGTAATTGTGATGTTGGGCTTGGAAGAAGAGAAGGGCTAAGACATGAAGCAAAAACTTGACAGGAGCTGGTGATGAGCTAGACTGTTGGAAAGAAAGACACTGGGACCCATAGCAGTAGAGAAGTTGCCATTTCTACATCTAGTCCCTGAGTCAACTTAGGAAACTAATCACTTAAGATGGAGAAGACCAAAAAATGTCGAGTTGATTTAGAGTTCTTTTCCAAATGGCATTATTAAAAAAGAATAACAAAGTCTAAACAAAGAACGGTATGGGGTAATAATTTGGAATCTTTAAATAATGACATGTTCCAACAGATGATAAACTTTTCATAAACCGAAAGAATATAGGTAAATTGCTGCATGTTCCTGACAGTTAATTGTATTAGAAATGTAGTGATAAAAGCATCATGGGAGACATGTAGGTCCAGAAAAGATAGTTGGCTGGTCATGTTGTGAATGCGAGGTAATGGATGTACAGCCCAAATGTCACACTGTTACCCCCAAGAGACCATAAAGAGAAAGATCAAATTTCTAGTACATTGTATACATATATATATATATATATATATATATATATATATATATATATATATATATATATTGTCTTTGGGAGGCTTATGAGAAAACATGGACAAGAATTTCCCAAGATGATAAAGTGTAGAGGAATTGTGATATACAGCGTTGAAGATGACACCTACAACAATAAAATAAAAAAATCTAACCAAGAACATACTTTTCAAAAAAAGAGCCATCAGTAGAGAAATTCACAATCTTAATGGCTTTTAAATACAAATAATCTTATATGTATTTAGCCAATTGTTGACTGCCATAACTATTATTAATTTGAAGCAATAATGCAGCTTGCAAAAATTACTTCCATTTGAAAATATTTTTATAATTTTGACTGACTGATGGCATATTAGGAAAAGAATGGAACGTCTTCTGCTGTCATTTTATATTCATGGAAAGAGAACCGTGGAGAGAGCTTGAACTTTGAGTCCCCCAGTGTCTTCCTCCCAATATTTGTCTGAATATCACAAAGTGGGAGCACAATGTGAATACCTTCAAATTTATTTTTCAAATGTCAAATTAACATTCACCATCGAGAACATTTGCAGAGTATTTTGACTTCGTCAACCTAAATAATTGGCTATCATCTGCATTTTTAAAATTAAAAAGTTAATGAATCTTCTGATGACAGAGCATAATGGAATATCACATTCTTCCTTCATACTTTTTAATTAGAAATTGTCCAGCATTTTAAATGTGTAGCCTTTTGGGCAACCATTTAGGACCTCAAAAAAATTTGATTTCCTCACTATAACCCTGAACTGACAAAGTTTAGTAATTGACAATGTTGGGGGGGGGGGGTAGGAGGAGGAAGAAGAGGAAAATGAGAATTTCTCAGAATCATGGTTTTTTAAATGCATAAAATGGAAACAGATTATGTTGAAAAGCAGTTATCAAAATATGAAAAAAAACAAATTATTATTGGACCCCAAGTCAAGAACAACTCTCCTTGTATAGTTGTACATAGCAGTGAGAATGTCCTGCCCCTTTGGAGGAATGACTTGCCCTGTCCATGCACATGCTTGGACTGAACATGGTTCCTGCGTATGCATCTTCCATGTATATTCCCAAGACACATGAATTTTCTCTGTCTGGGTCCTCCTCTGCTAATGATGTCATAACACTTTGTTTCTGTATGGGAAAAGCTCTCTGTCACTTTAATTGCTGTGCTGTTTTCTTTTCATCTCGTGTCCCCTGGATGGTTGGTGATTTTAAGTGGGTTCTGCCACACAGAGCACCTTTAATACAGGGAAGCTCTTCTGGGGGGCCAGTTATATGTGAGAGGGGTAACCCAGGGGCCACCAAGATCCAGTTAGGTATATAATGGTTACAACTGTGTCATAGGTATTGTGATGTAGAGGTGGCAGATGATGTGTTTCTCGATCATGTAAAATAGTCACGAATTTGGAAGCTGTTGTTGTAGGGGAGTGGGGAGGCGGAGAGCTAAAACTGTGCTAATTGGGCAAAGAATCCAAGGGGAGACCCACGTGTTACACATGGAGGGCAGCTCCCTTTCCAGGGTCTCAGGGGGCCTGGTTCCCATCTGCCCCGTGGGGCATATCTTCACTATGTCTAGGAGATTTTGATTCACTTCAGACTATTAATTTCTCTCTGCTTATCCTCTCTCCTGTAAATCACCCTGGAGCTGGCTAATGAGTCCTAAGGCAGATTGACACTAAAGGTTTGTGATTCCCTTGGGGGAGCTCACTAATTCTGCTGCCTTCCTCTTGCCTCACATTAAGGCTGGATATGCCTTCAGCTTTTCCCATCTAGCTTTGCCCACTCTGCCGAATCTCTAACATTACATTCACCAGGATTAGCAGTCACTGTTTTCTTTATACAACAGTGGGAATAAACAGTAACAAGAGGGGAGCAGGGAGGATAGGACGAAGGGGCCTATCTGTGAAGAAATGCAATCCACAGGATGCTGCTAGCTGTGACAAGGACCAGTTTCCCTGGCTTTAACCCTTTCTTCTCACCTGAAAGAATGAATGAAGAATTGAGGAGACCATAGGAATGTGTGAGTACTGTCTTCTCTCCTGCCTCAGAGGCATGGAAGGATGCAGCCTCTGAGAGGCGGTTGGGGTCATCTCACCAAAGCCGGCACAATCAGCACAACAGCTACCCCATGTCGGTCAGCAGCAGCATTAGCTAGGGAAACATAAAGAGCCCGAACCCAGAGACCTGGCTAAGGACCTTATCTGGAAAGAGCACATGGTGCCAAGAAGGAAGATGAATTAGAAACACTTTGAATCTCAAACCACCATGTTCTCTTATGATATCTTCCTTTCAAGGAACCTTCACACAACCATTCCCAAAAGGCTCAGTTCTAAAATCTCTGTAAGCTGAATTCCAGGGTGGCATCTCCCTCAAAACACAGTGCTACAGGTAGATTTGGAACCGGTTGAATGATTAAACCCAAAGAATAGCAAATAGAAGGGTGTTTGCTTGAAATGTCCTGCAGATCTATCCTCACTCTGTGCTATTGAACATTCTTATCAATGATTTGGATAAAAACACAGATGGTGTGCTTATCAGATTTTCAGATGGCACAAATTTGTGTAGATTTTCCTAACATACTGAATGACACAGAATCCAAAAAAAGTCTGAAAGGCCTGAGAGAACATTGGGCTGACTCCGATGCAGTGGAATGAAAAGGGAGAAATGAACAGTCTTTTACTGGGGGTTGGTGGGAAGTGTGTTTAGAAAAGTGTTTGCATAAATACAGATTGGGGAATGGCTGGCTAGATGATGGTTTATCTGAATCAGCTGGTGGTTAATATGAATTAACCGATAATAATAACTTAGTTGCTATGTGCCAGTCACTGTGCTAAGTGCTTTACAAATATTATCTCATTTGATCCTTTTAACAACAATGGCGGGTAAGTGTTGTCATTATCCTAGTTTTATAGATAAGGAAAGTGAGGCAAAATAAGGCAAAGTGACTTGCCCAGGGTCACACAGTTAGTTAAGTATCTGAATCAGGTTTTGACCTGACATCTTCCTGACTCCAGTAACGGCACTCTGTCCACTACTCTACTAGCTGATGTAGGTAATATTATCTTAAGCTGAATCTAAAAGGAATTGTGGTATCTAGAATGGGACAAGTGATCATCTAGAATGTATACTATATTGGTCAGGCCAAACTTCACATGTGGTTGGGGGAATGGGGCATTGATAACCGTATTCAGCTATTTGAAAGGTTTTCTTGGGGAGAAAGGATCAGACTCATTTTGCTTTTCATCAGAGGATAAAACTAGGAACAATGAATGGAAGCAGAAGAGAAGCAAATTTCAGCTCACTTTAAGGGGAAAAACCTGCTTCTAACAATGAGAACTATCCAGAAACAGAGTGGGGTATATTGGGGAGTCACAAGGTACTTGAAAGCGAAGGCTGAATGTTGGCTTATTAGAGATGTTGGAGAGGATATTCCTAGGTATAGTCTGGGCTCAATCATATAGATGACCTCTGAGGTTCATTTCCCACTCTGAGATCCTGGATTTGGTGCCTTATTCTTCCTGTTTTTCACTGATTCTTGTTATTCTTTGTCCTTCAAAGAGATGTGATATATTCTTTCTTTATATTCTTAATAGCCATATTACCTTTGTTTTTAAAATATTTTAATGTATTTATATTCTTTTCTTTTTAATTTAAATCCCAAATTCTCTCCCTCCCTCCCATACCCTTCTCCACTCACTGAAAAAGGCCTGCTAGTGCAGTTAATATCAGTTATATGTGTGAAATCAAGCAAAACATATTTCTTATTAGCCATATTTCAAAAAAGCAAGAAACATAAATAAACTGAGAAAATTATACTTCAATTTCCACTCAGAGTTCATCAGTTCTCTCTCTGAAGATGGATAGCAGTGATCTCCCATCTTATCACTTCACTTTGTCCTTGACCTGATAATTCTGGAATTTGGTAATAATATTCCTGAGAATTTTCATTTTTGGATCGCTTTCCGGAGGTGATCAGTGGGTTCTTGATCATAGATATGAAGTCAATCATGGTTATGGTCTGGACATGTTCTGATGCCTGAGAATGAGCCAACATGTTCAATAGAGAGCATTATGAAATGTAAAATGTATAATATTGATTACATTAAAAAGTTGTTTTTTTTTTCACAAAAAAGCCAATGTAATTTCTATTTTACCTTCTGGTCCTAGAATATTTTTCCTTGTTGCTCATAATATTTTCTTCTTAAACTAGGGTTTTTGGGATTTGGCTATGATATTCCTGTAGGTTTTCTTTTGAGCATCTCTTTCAGGTGGTGATCAGTAGTTTTTTTTTTCTCTTTCTAATTTTCTCTCTTGCTCTAACACTTCAGGACAATTTTCTTTAATTGTTTCTTGTATTATTTATCAGGATTCTTTGTTTGGTCTTAGCTTTCAGGTACTCTAATTATTCTTGTTTGTTCTCTTCTTGATCTATTGTCCAAATGAGTTGTTTTTCTTATAAGATACTTCATATTATCTTATGTTTTTTCTTCAAGCTTCAAATTATTTTGTGCAGCTGTTTTCAGAGGTAAATCTGGAGACCTGTAAGTTTTTAGCTCTTCCAAGGAAGTATGATCTAGAGAGAGATATGTTTACTACTCTCCTATACTGTGCACTGGTTTGTGAGCATCCACAACCAGTTTTTTCAACCCTGGAACTATGATAAGGGTCACTGTTCCCCTGGAGCTACAAACTCTGCTGTGCTAGTGCTCCTCTTCACACTAGGCCTAAGACCCAGGACTATAACCCATATGCAAGTATAAGCAATGCAACAAAGTCCTGCCCCTGGTGCCAGGAAAAGGACTCTGGTAAATCTCCTTCTGACCTGTTGTACAAACCCCTCATCATATGTGAACTGAGAGGTCTAAAAACAGTCATTTCTGCCATAGATTCAGTCATCCCAAGGCCTACTCCTGGTTTGCTGGGGCCTGGACTGTCCTAGAACAGCTTGCTCTGGGCTTCACTTCTCTCTCACCCTGGTGTAGGAGACCTTTCCTTCTGACTTTCTCAGTTGTCTTGGCTGGAAATTTGTTTTACTCCATATTTTGTGGGTTGTGTCACTCTAGAATTTGTTTAGAGTTATTATGTAAAGATATTTGGAGGGGTTTAGGGGAGAACTCAAGCAAATCCCTGCCTGTAGTTTGCTATCTTGGCTCTGCCTCTACCAGTTTTATTTTTTTCCCAAATGCTTTATTAATTTCGGGTTTACATAATTCATTTCCACCAGATTTTGAGTTATAATTTTTCCCCTTTTTTCCCCTACCAACCACCCCAAAATAGTGGTCCCACTATTGGAGGAGGTCCCCCTCTTCCAATATGCTTTCTCCCATATCTTCTCCCATATCCCATTCAACTTTTCCAGTAGGGCATGGTGGATCTCTATGTCCCAGTGCCTGTATATCTTATTTCCCAATTACATGTAAAATAGTATCAATAATAGTACATATATAAAACTTTTGATTTTAAAACTTTGAATTCCACATTCATTCCCTTCCTGCCTTGTCACCCACCCTTACTGGGAAGAAAAGCAATTCAGTATAGGTTGTACATGTGTAGCTATGCAAAACATTACCATAGTGGAGATATTATAAAAGACTGACTATATTTTCCTCCCTCCTATCCCACCTCCCAACTTGTTCTATTATCTACTTTGATCCTGTCTCTTTTCAAACGTGGGTGCTTCCAACTTCCCTCCACCCCAGCATGTCCTCCCTTCCATCATTTCCCCTCTCATCCCCTTCCCCCCTATTTTCCTGTAGGGTGAGATACCCTGTTTAGTGTATATGTATTCAGTGAGAATAAGGTTTTGCCTTTTTGACTTCCTGTTCTTCCCCTCCATTTTAACCATTTTCTCTTACCTCTTCTATATGAGATAGTTTACCCCATTCTGTGTCTCCCCATCCGCTCTCATTATGTTCCTCTCTCACCTCTTAATTTCACCTTTTAAGTATCATCCCTTCCTATTAAATTGCTCTTGTGCCCTCTATCTATGTATACCTGTAAACATATATACACACATTCACATATGTATTCATATGCCCACATACCCTCCTATATATATATATTTCTATTCCCTTAAACTATTTTCATAATGAGAAAAGTTTCATCAGTTACAATGATCATTTTTCCAGGTAGGGATGTAAATAGTTCAACTTTGATAAGTTGCTTATGATTTCTTTTCCCTATTTACCTTCTCTTGCTTCTTTTTTTTTCTTTTTTTTAAAGCAATTGGGGTTAAGTAACTTGCTCAAGGTTACACGGCTAGTCATTATTTATGTGTGGGTGCTCATTTTCTGAGGCCGGATTCGATCTCGGGTCATCCCAGCTCCGAGGCCAGCACTCTTACTGACTGCGCCACCTAGCCGCCCCACCTTCTCTTGCTTCTTGTATCTAAATGTAAAAATTTCTATTCAACTCTAGTTTTTTCATCAAGAATGCTTGAAAACCCTCTATTCCACTGAATGACCACATTTTCTCCTGAAACATGATACTCAGTTTTGTTTTTGTTTTTTTTTAAAGCAATTGGGGTTAAGTAACTTGCTCAAGGTTACATGGCTAGTCATTATTTATGCGTGGGTGCTCATTTTCTGAGGCCGGATCTGATCTCGGGTCAATCCCAACTCCGAGGCCGGCACTCTTACTCACTGCGCCACCTAGCCGCCCCTTTAGGGCAATTGGGGTTAAGTAACTTGCCCAAGGTTACACGGCTAGGTTTTTGTTTGTATGGATTAAGTGTCGGAGGCCGGCTCCGAACTCAGGTCCTTCTGATTCCAGGGCCGGCGCTCTATTCACTGCGCCACCTAGCCGCCCCCATGATACTCAGTTTTGCTGGGTGGGTGATTCTTGGTTTTAATTCCAGCTCCTTTGCCCTCTGGAATATTATATTCCAAGCCTTTCATTCCCTCAGTGTAGAAGCTGCCAGATCCTGTGCTATCTTGTTTGTGTTTCCACAATATTCAAATTGTTTCTTCCTGGCTGCTTGTAATATTCTGTCCTTGATCTGGGAATTCTGGTACCTGGCTACAATATTCCTAGGAGTTTTCTTTTGGGGATCTTTTTCAGGAGTTGATTGGTGGATTCTTTCAACCTCTGTTTTGCCCTCTGCTTCTAAAACATTGGGGCAGTTTTCCTTGAGAATTTCTTGGAGGATGATTTCTAGGTTCTTTTATGATCATGGCTTTCAGGCAGTCCGATATAATTTTTAAATTATCTCACCTTGATCTATTTTCCAGGTCAATAGTTTTTCCAGTGAGATATTTCACATTGCCTTCTATTTTTTCATTTGTTTGGATCTGTTTAACAGCATCTTGATTTCTCATTAAAGTCACTAGATTCCATTTGCTCCAATCTAATTCTGAGGGAATGATAATCCTTAGTGAAGTTTTGAGATTCTTTTTCCATCTGGAAAATTAGGCTTTTTAAGGCATTCTTCTCCTCATTGCCTTTTTTAGCCTCTTTTACCATTTGAGTTAGTCTATGTTTTAAGGTGTTATTTTCATCAGTCTGGCTGTTGACTCTCATTTCATAATTTTCTTGTATGGTTCTCGTTTCTCTTCCCAATTTTTCCTCCACTTCTCTTATTTGCTTTTTAAGGTACTCTATGGCCTGTAACCAGCTCATATTTTTCTTTGAAGTTTTTGGTGTAGGAGTTCTGACTTCACTGTCTTCCTCCTGCTCCATGCTTTGATCCTTTTTTGTCCCCAAAATAGGAGTGTAAAGTTGGGTTGCTCTGTTTATTTTGTTTCTTTTCACTGCTCATATTGCCACTCAATTACTTGACTTTTGGGCTTTTTGCCACAGTAGCATTCTGCCACCAGCCAGGGAGCTTCTTTCCCAAATTCTGGGGTTTTCTCAGCTTTCCAATTATTAGTTGGGTGCCCTCTCTGAGGCCTCCACACGCTCTGGCAAGCTGGTCACACACCCCAGGACCTTCACCCTAGATTGCAATCCAGATCTAAGCAGGTTAAAACAAGAGGTATTACCCCTCAGACTGGTTGCTTGGTCCCCCTACACTCTGCAGGCTATGAGCTGAAGCAGCCAAGTGTGGCTGCAGCTGTAGAGCCATGGCTCCTCAGCCACTTCTCACCCTGTGGGCAAAAGCCAACGCATTTCTAACTACCGGATCCCAAAGTGCACATTGCACTGACCTCTCACTTTGTCCTTAGCATCTATGTGTTGATAATTCTGGAAACTGCCACAGGTGCTGGTGATCTGCAGTCCCTGGAGCAGGTGGTTGGTCAGACCTGCCCTGGGGTTAAAAACTCAGGCTCCGGTGGGGCTGGGGTTGGCTCCCAGACTGCTATGCTGGCTGATTCCTGTGGGCCTGCCAGGCTGTCCTCAGGAGGAGGTTAGCTTCTCTGTGTCATTTTCTGGGTTCTGTAGCTCCAAAGTTTGTTCAGAGTCCTCTTTTACATGAATTGGTCGAGGTTGAAGCTGGAGCCCTGTGGAAGTCCTTTTTCTACTCCATCATCTTAACTCAACCCCTCCAGTTCTACTTTTAAAGGAGTTGCTTTCTTCAGTCCATTTTTCCCAACCAATTTGGCCCATTCTATTTTTTTTTGTTTTTGCTTTTTGGAGGGCAGTTAAGTGATTTGCCCAAGGTCACATGGCTAGTTTTTCTGTTAAGTGTCTGAGGCTGGATTTGAACTCAGGTTCTCCTGATTCTAGGGCCGGTGCTCTACTCACTGTGCCACCTAGCTACCTCCGGATTCTATTTTTAAGGAGTTATTATTTTCCTCAGCCAATTTTTGTGCTTCCTTTTCCAAGCTATTGACTTTTTTCTCACAGTTCTCTTGCATAACTTTCTTTTCCCAATTTTTCTTCTACCTCTCTTACTTGATTTTTGAATCCTTTTTGAGCTTGTCCAAGACAACTTTCTGGGCTTAAGACCAGGTCATATACCTCTTTGAGGCTTTGCAGATAGGTATTTTGACACTATTGTCCTTTTCTGAGTTTGTGTTTTGATCTTCCCTGTCACCGTTATATATTTCTATGGTCAGGACTCTTTTTTTTTTGCTCATTTTTAAGAGTCAAGCTCTTCCCCTGAGGTACAGGGGGCACTATCTCAATCTTCTTGTGCTGGGGGCCAGGGGCCTGGTCACTGCCACCTTGCCCACCATGCTGGGGTGTCCTGGCCTAGTTGTACTTGTTGTGCCCTGGGTTTGGGGGCTGGCAGTTTGCCTACTGCGCTGGAGCAGTAGGCCTCATAGCTATATGACTGTGTCACTGGCCTCCTGAATCCAGACCATGTTATCTTGGGCTATAAAATTATCAAGAGAAATTGTTGAGAGAATTCAGCTGTGTTGCCTCTAATTGGCCATCTTGACAATATTATATAATATATAATTATGCAATATATTAGGTAATGTTTATTATATAATAATTATTAAATATATACATTATTATATAATATTTATTCTATATAACAATATATAATATAACATATTATATAACATATTATATATAATATTATATATAATAACATATAATATAACATATTATATATATTCTTTCTTCCGTGACAAGCATGGGGATTTTGTCTGGCACCACCAATCAATGTGAACATCAATGTTCTCCAACTCTCTGGTTTGTTTGGAACTACCCAGTTTTACTGTACCACATGAAATGAGCTCCAGGGTAGTGGAGTTTCATCTGTGCTTAAATGCAAATGATTCAAGTTCTCATAGGAATTTTGATATAAAGCTCCTAAAGTTATCCTGAGGACAGTTATATATACTGATGCTGAGGCACTGTCCCGCTATTTAGTTCCCTTACATTTAGAAAATATTTACTAAGTAATGACATTGTGGTGCCTTGCTTGTAGAAGACCAGCTGTGCTAGATGGGAGAGATACAAAGACTAAAATGACACAAACTTTATTCTCTAGATACATATATTATGATCTCATCTTGACTGCCTAAAAACCAAACCATGAAGTTAAAATTCTTACCTTGTCATGAACACTAAGAACCTCAGATCATCTGAAAAAAAAAATGACTCGTCTCCTTCTTCTTCTCAGTCCTACAAATCCTTTTTGCCAAGTAGCAACCTGGCAGCTAGACTTTGTGTTCCATTCTCCACTAGAATAGCAGCGGTAATAACCATAATAACAGTATTTCTATAACAGGTTAGGGTGTGCGAAGTGTTCTACTCACCTAACCCTATGAGGTATATAATACAAAGGTTAAACCCAACTTATTGTTGAAGAGTTGAAGGCCCATGACAGTTACTGGGTGAGATGCAGGATCAGCTGACTCCTAATGCAGAGCACTTGTGACAGAGAAATGTGGTATATACTACCTTTATATTGCACATTTTATTCTTCTACAGCTATCCATGAGAAAGTATCATGTATTTGTCAAATTCAGGTATTAAAAAATCTGTGCTCATAGTTGCCCAGACTAAACACTTGAGGCAAGCAAATAACTCCCTTATGATTTCCTGAGATTAAATAGTAAATTAGTTAAATTAAAGAGCAACCTTGTTACCACTTCCTATACATGATTACAAAATAGCTAAGCATAGTAGCTTGTGAGCAAGTCCT
The DNA here is from genome assembly GCA_011680675.1 of Gymnobelideus leadbeateri. NCBI lineage: Eukaryota > Metazoa > Chordata > Mammalia > Diprotodontia > Petauridae > Gymnobelideus > Gymnobelideus leadbeateri. The sequence continues at coordinate 412,454 of WOXC01005943.1, read as the reverse complement.
GACATGTGCCATTTTTTTTTGCTTTGTGGAGGGCAATTGGGGTTAAGTAACTTGCCCAAGGTCACACGGCTAGGTTTTTTTTTGTTTGTGTGTCAAGTGTCTGAGGCCGGATCCAAACTCAGGTCCTTCTGACTCCAGGGCTGGTGCTCTACTCACTGTGCCACCTAGCCGCCCCCATGTGCCATTTTTTTTTAAAAAGCTCAGGCTTCATTCCTTAGGAACCTTCCATTTCTAATACATCCCTTATACTCACATAATCACATTGGTCTACGATCACATTAGTGTGAATGTTTCCTCCAGTGATGAAGACAACATCCCCTCCCTCCATACATGTCCCTCTTGTAAAGTTCTTGTCTACGTCCTCCCAGAAAATCACAACCAGGGGCCCATTCATTATGATGAATTCCTTCTGTACTTTCTTCCAACATCACGCATGTACTAATAGAGTACTCCACCTGCCATCCCCTACCACATAACTAGTCTATATTCTTTTCCTGTCACATATTTTCTTCATGACATTTTTAGCTCCTGCTCTTCAAATTTTCTCCTTAGATATTTGTTACCACCAGTTTTTATCCACTGTATATTTATACCTACTGTATGCATCCTCCTCTTGGGTGGCATTAGAGCTTGTTACTGGAGAAAAATAAGGACTTCAAAAGGTGGAAGTATAGAAAGAGCACCTTTGAGGCATGAAAGAGGGCCAGTGGAAAGATACAAGACATGGAGCACCTTTTGTGATAAATAACATGTAGGCTAATGTGGTAGGATAATAAAGTATATGAAGGGGAGTAATGTGTGAGAAGACTGGAGAGGTGGAAAGGGGCCAAATTGTGGAGGGCTTTACATATCAAATAGAAGGTGACTGAACAAGGTTATTTCTGTTTTTATATCTTTCAGAGAATTTTTTTCTTTTTTTCCTCTTTTTTAAAAGATTAAATTATTTATATTTTGTTTGCAACATACACTTCTGTAAGTTTTAAATTTTCTCCTCTTCCCTTCCGTGTGCCTTCCACCACTCTCCCCAAGACAGCTTTGCAATCTGATATAGTCTCTACACATACATTCCTATTAAATACATTTTCACATCATTCATGTTACACAAAAGAATTATAAGAAATAGGAAAAGCCATGAGAAAGAAAAAAAAAGAAAATAAATCAAAAGAAAAAAGAAAATAGTCTGCTTTGCTCTTAATTCTGACTCGATAGGTCTTTCTCTGGATGTAGCTGGCATTTTCCATCATGTGTTCTTTGGAATTGTTTTAGGTCCTTGCATTGCTAAGAAGGGCTAAGTCTATCAAAATCAGTCCTCACACACTATGACTGTTACTATGTACATAATTCTGCTGGTTCTTCTCCCTTCACTCAGCATCAGTTCATATAAGTCTTTCCAGGTTTTTCTGTACTCTTGTTTATCATTTCTTATAGCACAATAGTATTCCATTACATTTATATACCAGAACTTGTTTAGCCATTCCCCCATTGATGGACATCAACTCCATTTTCAATTCTTAGCCATCAAAAAAGAGAGCTGCTATAAATATTTTTGTACATGTGGGTCCTTTTCCCATTTTTATGATCTCTCTGGGATGCAGTCCTAGAAGTAGTATTACTGGGTCAAAGAGTATGCACATTTTTATAACCCTTTGGGCACAGATCCAAATTGCTCTTCAGAATGGTTAGATCAGCTTACAGCTATACCAACAAGGGATTAGTGTTCCAACTTTCCCACATCTTCTCCGACATTTATCATTTTCCTGATTTGTCATGTTAGCCAATATAATAGGTGTGATGTAGTACCTTGGAGTTGTTTTGATTTGCATATTTCTAATCAATAATGATTAGAGCCTTTTTTTTCACATGACTATAGATAGCTTAAGTTTCTTCCTCTGATAACTGTCTGCTGATATCCTTTGACCATTTATCAATTGGGGAATGACTTATACTAAGACTTCTTTCCCAGTTTTCTGCTTCCATACTAATCTTGGTTGCATTGGATTTGTTTCTGCAAAAGCTATTCAATTTGGTAATCAAAATTATCCATTTTGCATTTCATAATGTTCCCTCTCTCTTGTTTGGTCATAAATTCTTCCATTCTCTACACATCTGACAGATAAACTATTTCTTGTTCCCCTAATTTGTTTATAGTATCAGCCTTTATCCATAGATCATGTACCTATTTGGATTTTATTCTTGTATACAGTATCACACATTAGTCTATGCCCAGTTTCTGTTGTACTATTTTCCAGTTTTCCTAGAAGTTTTTGTCAAACAGTGAGTTTTTATCCCAGAAACTGGGATCTTTGGGCTTATCAACAATAGCTTGCTATAATCATTGACTATTGTGTACCTAACCTATTCCACTGATCTACCCCTCTATTTATTAACCAGTACCAAGTAGTTCTGATGATTGCTGGTTTATATTACAATTTAAGATCTGTTATGGCTAGATCACCTTACCTAGCATTTCTTTTCATTAATTCCCATGTTGTTCTGGACCTTTTGTACTTACAGATGAACTTTGATATTATTTTTTCTAGCTCTGTAAAATAATTTTTGGTAGTTTGCTATGGCACTGAATAAGTAAATTAATTTAGGTAGAATTGTTGTTTTTATTATATTAGCTTGGCCTACCCATGAGCATCTGGTGTTTTTCTAGTAATTTAGATCTGGCTTTATTTGTATGAAAAGTGTTTTGTAATTGTGTTAATATAGTCCCTATGTTTATTTTGGCAAGTAGACTCCCAAATATTTAATAATGTCTACAGTAACTTTATTTTTATTTCTACCTCTTGCTTTGGGGCTTTGTTAGTAATATATAAAAATGATAAGGATTTATGTGGGCTTGTGTTATATCCTACAAATTTGCTAAAATTGTTTATTATTTCAAATAATTTTTTCTTGATTCTCTAAGTACATCATCATATCATCTGCAAAGAGTGTTAACTTAGTTTCTTCTTTGCCTATTCTAACTCCTTCAATTTCTTTTTCTTCCTTTATGGCTAAAGTTAAAATTTCTAATACCATATTGAATAGCAGTGGTGATAATGGACATCCTTGTTTTCCCCCAATCTTACTTGAAATGCATCTAGCCTATTCCCATTTCATATAATGCTTGCTTGTGGTTTTAGGTAGATGCTACTTACCATTTTAAGGAAGGTTCCATTTATTCCTATGTTCTCTAGTGTTTTTAATAGGAATGGGTGTTGTATTTTGTCAAAAGCTTTTTCTGAATCTGTTAAGATAATCATATGGTTTCTGTTAGTTTTGTTTTTGATATGATCAATTATGCTGATAGTTTTCCTAATATTGAACCACCCCAGCATTCCTGGTATAAATTCTTCCTGATAAAAGCCAGTTATTCTCAAGATAAGTTGCTGTAATATTTTTGCTGATGCTTTATTTTAAATTTTTGCATCTATATTCATTAGGCAAATTGGTCTATATTTTTTTTCTTTTTGTTTTGGACTTCTCAGTTTAGGTATCAATACCATATTTGTATAAAACAAAAAGAATTCGGTAGTAGTCCTTCTTTGCCAATTTTCCCAAATACTGTAGATAGTATTGGAATTAATTGTTCTTTAAATGCTTGATGGAATTTGCTTGTAAATCCATTAGGCCTTGGAGGTTTTTTCCTAGGGAGTTCATTAATGGCTTATTAAATTTCTTTTTCACAGATGGGGTTATTTATATATTTTCCTTCCTCTTCTGTTAATTGGGGCAAAATATATTTTTGTAACCATTCCTTCATTTTACTTGGATTGTCAAATTAATAGGCATACAATTGGACAAAATAATTCCTAGTTATTGTTTTAATTGGCTCTTAATTGAAAGTGAATTCATCCTTTTTTATTTTTGATACCGGTAATTTGGTTTTCTCCTTTTTAAAAAAAAAATAAACTGACCAAATCTTTATCAGTTTTATTGTTTTTTTCCATAAAAGCAGCTCTTAGTTTTATTAATTAGTACAATAGATTTCTTAATTTCAATTTCATTGATCAATCCTTTGTTTTTCATTATTTCTAATTTGGCATTTAATTGGGGATTTTCAGTTTGTTGTTTTTCTAGTTCTTTTAGTTGTATCCTCATTTCATTGATCTCTTTTTCTTTTTTTTAAATTTTAAATATTTTTGTTTATTTTTAGTTTACAATATTAATTTCCACAAGATTTTGAGTTACAAATTTTCTCCCTGTTTTCCCTTACCCACCACCCCAAATTAGGAATCTCATTGAATACCCCCTCCCCCAATTTGCTGTCTCCTATATCCTCCCCCATTGCCCCTCCAACTTTCCAGTAGGCCAAGATGGATCTCCATACTCCAGTGCCTGTATATCTTATTTCCCAGTTGCATGTAAAAGAATAATAACAATAGTAATAGTTTCTTTAAACATTTTATTTTAAAACTTTGAATTCCAGATTCTTTTCCTTCTTCCCTCATCACCCACCCTTACTAGGAAGATAAGCAATTCATTATAGGTTGTACATGGGTAGTTATGCAAAACATTTCCATAGTGGATATATTGTGAAAAACTGACAATATATCCCTTCATTCCTATCCCACCCCCTACTTGCTCTATTTTATACTTTGACCCTGACCATTTTCAAAAGTGTGTGCTTCTAACTACCCTCCCTCCCAGTCTGCCCTCCCATCTATCATCCCCAATTAAAATGCCCAATTTAGTGTGTATGTTATTCCCTCCTTAAGCCAAATTCAATGAAAGTAAGGTTGACCCATTCCCTTTTGCCTTCCTGTTCTTCCACTGTGACCATTTTTCCCTTGCCTCTTCTATATGAGATAATTTACCCTATCCTGTCTCTCCCTATCTCCTCTCATTATATTACTCTCTCACCTCTTAATTTTATTTTTTAGATATCATCCCTTCCTATTCAGTTGATCCTGTGCCCTCTGTCTGTGTATACAAGTATGCATATATACACATACTCACATATGTATTGATATGCACATATACCCTCCTATATAGACATATATATTTATGTATACATACATATATATGTATATATATACACACATAGACACACATATGTATACATACATACATATATATATACACATAGACACACACACACACACACACACACATATATGTACTTTTAACTTCCCTTCAAGTATCCTCATACTGAGAAAAGTTGCACCAGTCACTGTCATTGTTTTTCCATGTAGGAATGTAAATAGTTCAACTTTGATAAGTTCCTTTTGATTTCTTTTCCCTGTTTACCTCCTCATGCTTCTTTTGCTTCTTGTATCCGAATGTCAAATTTTCTATTCAACTCTGGTTTTTTCATCAAGAATGCTCAAATGTCCTCTATTTCATTGAATGACCATATTTTCCCCTGAAATATTATATTCAGTTTTGCTGGGTATGTGATTCTTGGTTTTAATACTAGCTCATTTGACCTCTGCCACCAGATAGGGGAGCTTCATCCCAAATGCTGGGGTTTTCTCAGCTGCTGGAGGTATTAATTGGGTACCCTCTCTGAAGCCTTCACATGCTCTGCCAAGCTGGTCATCCACCCCAAGGCCTCCACCCTATACCGCAATCCAGATCCAAGAAGGTTAAAGCAAGAGTGATTACACCCCAGACTGGTCACCCAGTCCTCCTACAGTCTACAGGCCAGGAGCTGAAGCTGCCAGGCATGTGTAGTGGCTCCTAAGCAGCTTCTCATCCTGGGGGGAAGAGGCCAATGCACTCCCCACTACTGGGTCCCAAAGTCCATACTTCACTGACCTGTTACTTTGTCCTTAGCATCTATGTGTTGATAATTCAGAACACCAGCTGCTGGTGTTCTGAAATCCCTCCAGCTGGCTGCTGTTCAGGCCCACCCTGGGGCTAAAGCCTCTGGTCCACAGTGGGAGGTTAGCTTCTTTGTGTCATTTTGTGGGTTCTGTAGCTCCAAAGTTTGTTCACAGTCCCCTTTTACATAAATTGGGGAATGTGGGAGCCGGAGCTAGGTGGAAGTCCTGTTTCTACTCTGCCATCTTGACTGAGAATTTCTTGAAGGATGATTTGTAGGTTCTTTTTTTTTATCATGGATTTCAGGTTGTCCAATAATTTTAAAATTACATCTCCTCAATCTATTTTCCAGGACAGTGGTTTTTCCAATGAGATATTTCATGTTGCCTTATATTTTTTCCATTTGTTTCGATCTGTTTAATAGTATCTTGATTTCTCATAAAGTAATTAGGTTTCATTTGCTCCAATCTAATTCTGAAGGAATTATTCTCTTTAGAGAGCTTTGGAAATCCCTTTTCCTTCTAGCAAATTCGGCTTTTTAAGACATTCTTCTCCTCATTGGCTTTTTGGGCCCCTTTTGCCATTTGAGTTAGTCTGTTTTTAAGGTGTTTATTATTTCTGTGATTTATTGCTTGCCCAGTCATTCTTTAGGATTACATTATTTAATTTCCGATTAATTTTAGTCTTATCTTTCCATGGCCCTTTATTACATATAACTTTTATTGCATTATGATCTGAAAAGAATGCATTTAATATTTCTGCCTTTCTGCATTGGGCTGTGAGGTTTTATTCCCTAGTATGTGGTCAATTTTTGTGTATGTGCCATATACTGCTGAGAATAAGGTATATTCCTTTATATTCCCATTCAGTTTACTTCAGAGGTCTATCATATCTACATTTTCTAAAATTCTGTTCACCTCCTTAACTTCTTTCTTGTTTATTTTGAAGTTAGAGGGTGGGATTGAGGTCCCCCAGTGTATAGGTTTGCTATTTCTTCCTGTAACTCCCTTAACTTCTCTAAGAATTTAGATGCTATACCCCTTGGTGCATACGTGTTTAGTAATTATATTACTTCATTGTCTATGGTGCCTTTTTAGCAGCATATACTTCTCTTCTTTATCTCTTTTGCTTAGATCTATTTTTGTTTTTGGTTTGTCTGAAATTAGGTTTACTATCCTTGCTTTTTTTACTTCCTCTGAAGCATAGTATATTATACTCTAGCCTTTTACCTTTACACTTTGTGTATCCCCATGTTTCAAATGTGTTTCTTGTAAACAACATACAATGGGATTTTGGTTTTTAATCCATTCTGCTATCCATTTCTGTTTTCTGTGAGAGTTAATTCCATTCATATCACAGTTATGATTACTGTGTCTCTCTCCATCCTATTCCCCGCCCCATTTTTGCTATTATTTCTCCCTTCTTGCTTCCCCTCCTTAAAAGAGTTTTGCTTTTGACCACCACCTCCCTTAATTTTCCCTCCCTTCTAACCACCCCTCCCTTTCATCTTTCCTCTCCTACTGCCCGTAGGGTAAGTCACATTCCTATACCTATGTGAGTATACTATTCCCAGTTTGAACCAAATCTGATGAGAGTAAAGCTCAAACAGTACTCATCTCCCTCCTTTCTTTCCCTCTACATTTTTTTTACCTCTTCATTGTGATTTGATTTACCCTTTTCTGCATTCTCATTACCTCTTCTCCCATTACAATTCCTTTGCACCCCTTAGTTAAATTTTTATCATCATATCAGTTAATTTATACCCACACCCTACACACACACACACACACACACACACACACACACACACACAAACACCTTTTAAATGTCACAATAAATATACAGTTCTCAAGATTAACAAGTATCATCCTCCCATATAGGAATGTTAATGATTTGCTCTTATTGAATAACATGTTTTTTTTTTTCTTTCTTTTCTTTTCCGTTTTTTACTGCTTACCTTTTTATGCATCTCTTGAGTCTTGTATTTGAAGATTAAATTTTCCATTGAGCTCTGCCCTTTTCATCAGGAAGGTCTGGACGTCCCTTATATCATTGAATGCCTGTTATCTTGCCTGAAAGATTATGTTCAATTTCATTGGGTAGTTGATTCTTGGTTGTCTGTTCCATATTTCAATCTCTCCAGTCTTTTAATGTAGAATCTGCTAAGTCCTGTGTGATCCTGACTGAAGTTCTATGATATTTTAATTGTTTCTTTCTGGCTATTTGCACTATTTTCTCCTTTACCTGATAATTCTGGAATCTGGCTACAATATTACTTGGTGTTTTCAATTTGAGATGACCTGTGGATTCTTTCAATGACTATTTTACCCTCTTAGTCTAGGACCTTGGGACAGTTTTCCTTGATGATTTCTTGGAAGATACTGTCCAGGCTCTTCTTTTCATTATGGTTTTCCAGTAGACTAATAATTCTTAGATTATCTCTCCTGGATCTGTTTTCCAGGTCAGTTGTTTTTCTAATGGGATATTTTACATTTTCTTCTAGGTTTTCATTGTTTAGATTTTGTTTGACTGATTCTTGATACCTCCTAGGGTCATTAGCTTCTACTTCTCCAATTCTAATTTTTAATGAATTGTTTTCTGCGATTAGATTTTATATCTCCTTATACATTTGGCTAATTTTACTTTTTAAGCATTTGTTTTCTTCAATGACTTTTTTTACATTTTGTCAATTATATTTTAAAAATATTTCATAGGTTTTTCTTCTACCTTTCTAATTTGGCTTTTAGAATCCTTTTTGAGGTCTTCCAAGAATGTTTTTGGGCTTGAAATCAGTTCATATTCCCTTTTGGGCTTTCAGATATGGGTATAGTATCAGTGAAGTCCTCTTTTAAATTTGTATTTTGTTCTTTCCTTCCCCCATAGTAAAAAAAAAATCTATGGTCTTTGCTTTTCTAATTTGCTTTTTGCCCATTGCCTTTTTCCTGGCTTTAAACTGAATCTCTGCTTCTGGGGCACAGGAGGCTTTGTCCCACACTTCTTGTGCTGGGAGCTAGGGACTTGTTTACTGGCTTTGTGTGCTGTGGAATCTGGTTCTGTCAGTTAGGAGCTATATATTGCTGGAGATTACCTGGTGCTGAGCTGCACCTGGCTGGTGTGTTCCAAGGCCAAAACCAGGTGAGGTCTTTCTGTGTTTCTTCTGGTTACACTGAAGCTCTTAGTGTGAGTTGTAGGGGAGGGGTGGTCTAGCCACTAGTGGTCACCTCCTCCCTAAGGCTAAGCTAGAGTACAGGCAGGCTCAGCCACTGGTAGATGCCTGTCAGTGCTAGTGTCTGATGATTCCCTTGCCTCTGTGAAGGCATACCTGGGGTCTGGTTGTTGGCATTTGCCGGCTCCACCCCCCTGGACTGCAAGATCTCCTGCTGGTCTGCTTAGGAAGGGCTTCCTGCTATAGCTCCTGTCCTGCACTGGTCCCTTCCAACAACATCAAGAGCGACCCTTCCTGTCAGTCTCCCTAGCCTCCTGAGCTATCTCTTCTACTGATTGCACTATTTCAGAATTTTTCCTGGGGCAATATTCTCTGCCATTTTTCAAAGTCAACTGGGGGTAGGGGAGGATGAGAGCACTTATGGTTTATTCCCCTATCTTGGCTCCCAGAAGTTCAAGTAGGTGACTTTCAAACATTTAGTCCATGGCCTGATAGCCCCACGAGTAGCTGTTGCCACTGCCACAGGCCCTACACTTCTCTCTCACCTAGCTCTAACAGGCCCCCATCCTGTGCTGAGAGGTTTGGGAATTGACATTGTCATGGGTTATTCTGTCCTCTGGGCCCCATTGCCACTCTGTTATGGTTGAGTATGTGCTGATTGAGCCCTTGCACTCTGTGCTCCCCTAGCCTGGTGCAAAAGATCCTTCCTGTCTACCTTCTGACTTGTCCCGGGCTGGAAATCTTCCATACTCTGTGTCCTAGTGGATTCTGCCACCCTCATATTTGTTCTGATTCCCTTTTTAGAGCTATCTGAAGGGATTCTGGGGAGATCTCAGCTGAGTCCCCCCTTTTACTCTGCCATCTTGGCTCTGCCTATTTCAGAGAATTTTGAATGATTTTGATGTTTGGATAGATGTCTTGTTGGAAGAGAACCTTTAAGGCAGTATTTAGTTTCACCCAATGAAATGCTTTTATTTCCTTTTATCAACAATAAGTAAGTACCTTTGGATCTTGTATTCTCTACATCTTTCAGTCAGACACAAAATAGTAAATATTTTCCCCTACAGAATATTACTTGCAGAAATCTTCTTGTTCCCTAATAACACCCTCATTAAGAATGTCCTTGGTCTATGTGTAGGTGAGTCTCATAAAGATTTTATGTAAATAGGAAAGTAGACATTATATGTTGGTGGTTGATGTTCTCTTGGTCACCTTTTTTCCCATATTAATGAGGTCCAAGATTTTTTTTCCACGGTTCTAATATCTTTGCCACCTTGAAAAAATGATTAATTAACTGCCAACATATATAATTGATATATAAGCTATTTAATTTACATATATGTATGCATATGTATATCAGTCAACATTTATTAAGCGCCTGTTATGTTTCAGGCACTGGGGATTTGAGTGAGAGGCATGAAATAATCTCTTCTCCCAACGAACTTACGTTCTAATGAGGGAAACGGCAAACACGTATAAAATATATACATCAAACTGTAAAGTTAATGAATACATATATACATACAAAGTAGTTAAACATATAGTACTTAGGGAGGGAGGGTGGTAGCAGTTGCAGAAATCAGGAAAGGTTTCATGTTCAAGAAGGTACTTGAACTGCATCTTAAGGTGAATGCTAATGGAGAGAGTATATTCCAGGCATGGGAGACAATGAGTGCAAAGGCAAAGGGAAGACACATTGGCTGTCATGAAGGAGGAAAAAGAGGTCAGTGTGGGTAAATTATAATGTGAAGGATAGATGGTATTACATACATATTTTACACAAATATACAGGTATAAATATGCATATATGTATATATTATCTATATGTACATAGAGCCCACTATGAATGCGTACAAAGCTACACTTTCTGAACTTCACCTTTCAGCTGGACCCAGGGTACTACTTTGTCTTAGTGCCTTCACTCCACCACATTCTGGTTGAGATGTACTCGGTGCCTCTGTTACAGAGAATAATGAGGGAAAGGAAGCTTTCTGGAATTGCCTGCCCCTGAGTGAAACTGGTGTACTAAGCTTCCTTCTAGAATTTAAATTTGCATGCTTATGACTCAGGCAGTACAAAGGGTTGATGATCTAGATTCACATGGTTTGTGGGTAATTTGAAATATGTGCAAGCTGTAACAAACTAGAAGACTCTTTCTCATTTTGGTTGAACCCCCAGACAGGAATGTGTCCTGGCAACATACATCTCCATCCTTTTATCTCTATATACCATGAGCCATTAATTGCCCTCTTTATCTCTCCTCTCCCTGTTAGAAGAAGGAAGGAAGGAAGGAAGGAAGGAAGGAAGGAAGGAAGGAAGGAAGGAAGGAAGGAAGGAAGGAATGGAGGAAGGAAGGAAAAATAGGGAGGGAGGAAGGAGGGAGGAAGAAAGAAAAGGAGGGAGAGAGGGGACAAATAAAAGGTCACATAGCCAGGAACTGTTAAGATCTACCCTTTATGTAGTCAACTTTGGTATTTATTAAAATAGCAAGTGTAAAAAAACATTGAAGAACAGAAAACTTCTGTATTACACATCTCATCTGCTTGAACAAAAAGAGAAAGGGAAAAACCACTCCATCTCCACGAGTTCTCAGTCAATAGGAACATTTGCCAATAATTGGACATACCTCATGCTCTGCCTTTAGCTGTTCTGTCTGCCTCAGTGGAAAAAGGTGCCAGTGGCCAGGATAGAGCCAAGTTGTGCTCAGCACTAGCCACGGTGATTTTTAATTATTGTACAATCATCTAGTTTGAAAGAATCATAGCAAAACAGTGATTTGTCCTTAGACCATTTATGTCTCAGCCCCATCAAAAAAGATGAGAAGAGAAAACTAATCATTATCAATTTGGCCATTATCAACCAAGCCACCTGAGAACACTGTGACATTTATTTATACCATATCCAATGGTTATCACAAGTCCTTTGATTCACTCTTATACTAAGGGATTAGTCATATACTGAAAATATATGAAAGACAAATTTATAATAGGAATGCTAGAGTGTTTGACTGGAGCAAGAAAAAGGTTCTGTCTTTAAAACACACCACCAAGAGCAACTGAATAAGATATGATATCTTGTAGGGACGGTTCAAACCTACTATGGCCTGGCCTTTAAACCTGTTATCAGTGGAGTTTCCCAAAAGCCTGGTGAAGAAGCCAGAGAAGTCCAAATAAGGGCTGCAAAAGAAGTAAGATGACAAAATGTGATATGAATTAGACTCAGTAGCTGTAAAATTCTTCATCTGATTCAATGAAGGATAAACTAAAGACCTTCTGCTTGAATCCAGAGATCAGATTAAGCTAATCAGCGAAGTTTATACAAATACATTGGTCTTTTCCAGGCAAGATAGATCACTCATAAGGCTAGCAAAAAGAAAACTGAATCTGTGTATGGTAAAAGACTGCCTGTCATAAACGTGTCAATGCTTGACAAGAACATATTTCAAGCCATCAGCAGTCTTAGTTGCAGCAAGGTAAAATGAACAACACATCTAACCAAATAAAAACCCTTAGAATGTTAACAAGACACAGGGCTTGTCATCACAAGGAATCTATAGAAAAATTAATACTTCTTCAATAAAACGCAGGAAGAATGTTGATAGATGTTCTCAGAACACATATTAAGCTGATGAAAACTTTATAGAAATGCTTTTGAAACAAATGGCATTCAAATCGTAGAGAAATAAGAAAGCCTAACTCCCCTGGATTTGTTGAATGGAGCCAAAAATGGTTTGCCTCTAGATGGAAGCAAAGAAATAGCTGTGATCCAAGAACAGAATCAAAAGGCACTCCATAGGCAAAATCCATGTGATTCAGTCAGCATTATGTCAACAAAGAAGCGTGGACCAAATGGTCATGAGTCATGTGGATTTGTTTATATAAATCAAGGAAATTATGATAACAATTCAGAATGAAATGGCCAACACCATTAGTTACAGAAAGGTTATTCTTAAGGAGACTAGACTTACTAATAGGTACAGATTATGAATTTAAATGGTACAAAGTGTGTGACATGTCACTAAAAAGATCATCTCCAAAATACTTAGTAAGACATGAAAAAGTGACCAAAATCTTATACCAGCAGCAACTTATCTTTTCTAAACTGAAAGACAAGTCATCATAGTGCAAATATAAACTTCAAAATATCCTTGAGAATTTAGCTAATAAAGTATACTGGAATCAGAGAATCATTGAAAAGAGAACTGTAACCCCAAATTAACTGCATTTACTGCTGATCTGTAAAAATAAAGAACTTTATTCTCCTAATTTATTTATTTTTCTTTTACAACATCCAGTTCCAAAATTTTTGAGTCCAAATTTTCTCCCCCTCTCAATCCTCTCCCCTCCCCAAGACAGCATGTAATCTAATCTAGGCTATACATATACATTCACATTAAACATATTTTCACATTGGTCATATTGCAAAGAAGAATTATAACCAATGGAATGAACCATGAGAAAGAAGAAACAAAACAAAAGAAAAAAGAGAGAACAAATAGTATGCTTTGATCTGCATTCGGACTCCATAATTCTTTCTCTGGATGTGGCTAGCATTTTCTATCATGAGCCTTTTGGAGTTGTCTTAGCACCTGACATTGCTGAGAAGAGCCAAGTCTATCAAAGTTAGTCATTGTACAGTGTGGCTTTAACTGTTTTCTTGGTTCTGTTCCCTCCATACAGCATCAGTTCATTTAAATCCATCTAGGTTTTTCTGAAATCTTCCTGCTCATTATTTCTTATAGCACAATAGTATTCCATTACATTCATATACGGGCATCCCCTCAATTTCTAATTCTTTGCCACCATAAAGAAAGCTACTATAAATATTTTTGTACATGTGAGTCCTTTTCTGATTTGTATGACCTAAAGAACTTTTTAACAGACATTCCAAACTATATAACATGAAACACTTTCAAAATATAGAGACCTGGCAGAAGAAACTAAAACCATATTGACATATTGGGAAAAGGACAAAGTACCTGTCATACCCATCATCTTGCCTACAATTGGAATTGTCCCAAAGATAAAGAATAAAGAGGAGATTGACTTTGATCCTAATTCTCTCACTCAATTCTAGAAAGTAGTCATCTTACTCCCCTGTGCAGTAGTATATAGAATATTAAGTATAAAGGAAAGAGTTGGAAGAGTGATGTGTCTTTGAACCATTTTTCTCCTAAGTCTATCCAAAACAGAGAGAAAAATAAGATGGCAATGATAATAATGGTAGCTGGCTTTTAAATACTGTAGTGCTTTATTGTTTATAAAATGCTTTGTGTACACTATTTCAGTTGAATCTCATAGTTATGTGATATAGATAGGTGCTGTCTTTTTGGTACACAATTCTTTTCAGTTTTAAAATCAACTGTATATTGATCTGCTCAATATCCCTTTATCTTACTTATAAGCATAATGTGGGTTTGGCAGAATAACAGGAAAGAATGTTAAACGTGTTGCTTAAGTCAAGGTATACCTTCCCCTGATATAATGAACTAATTACCTTGTGAGGAAAGAAAATGAGATTAGTCTGGCATATACTATTCTTGATGAACCCATGCTAGCTTTCAGTGATAACTGCTTCCGTTTGTCCACTTCTCCTCCTCCTCTTCCATCTTCTCCTTACTTTTAAAATATTACATTTTTTCCAATTACACATAAAAACAATTTTTTTAAACAAATGCTTTATTAACTTCTGTTTTACACCACTCATCTCTGCCAGATCCCGAGTTACAATCATTTTCCCTCCATTATTCCCCTACCCAACCTCCCAGAATAGTAGTCCCACAAGATATCGCCTCCTCCAATCTGCTCTCTCCCATACCTTCTCCCATACCCCCATCGACTTTTCCATTAGAGGAAGGTGAATCTTTGTGTCCCAATGCCTGCACATCTTATCTCCCTATTACAAGCAAAAGAGTATTAATAATAGTATTTATATATATTTGAAACATTTAATGTTATGACCTCCCATTTCAGATCCATTTCCTTCCTCCCTTGTCACCCATTCCTTCTTGGGAGATAAGTAATTCAGTATATGTTGTACATGTCTAGCTATGCAAAACATTATCATAGTAGATATATTGTACAAGGCTGCTCATAATTCCCTCCCACTCATCCCACCCCCCACCTGGTCCACTCCCCACATGATCCCGTCCCTCTTCTATAGTGGGTACTTCCAACCTCCCCCACCCCAAGGATGCCCTCCCATCCATCATCCCTCCTCTCGTCCCCCTTCCCCCTATCCTGCTGCAGGTTGAGATATCCCATTTAGCATGTATTACATTTTCTCCCTGAACCAAATTCAATGTGAATGTGGTTTTGCCTTTTTAGCCTTCCTTATTCTCTCCCTCCTTTGCAACCACTTCCCCTTGCTTCTTCTACATGGGATAGTTTACCCTATCCTGTCTTTCCCCATCTCCTCTTGCCACTTTCCTCTCTCACCTCATAATTTCATCCCTTGAGTATTCTCCCTTCCCAACAAATTCAACCTATGCCCTCTATCCATATATAACTGTAACCATATACACACACATTCATATATGTATCCATATGACCACACCCCCTTCTTCCATTAGTTTCATAGTGAGAAAGATATCATGAGTCACCGTTATTGCTTTTCCATATAGGAATGTAAACAGTTCAACTTTGATAAGTGCCTTTTGATTTCTTTTCCCTGGTTACCTTCTCAGGCATCTCTTGCTTCTTGTGTCTGGATGTCAAATTTTCTGTTCAACTCTGGTTTTTTCCTCAAGAATGCTTGAAAGTCCTCTATTGCACTGAATGACCATATTTTCCCCTGGAACAAAATACTCAGTTTTGCTGGGTAGGTGACCCTTGGGTTCATTCCCAGTTCTTTTGCCCTCTGGAATATCATATTCCATGCCCTTCTGTCCCTCAGTGTAGAAGCTGCCAGGTCCTGGGCTATTCTGATTGTGTTTCCACAATATTGAAATTGTTTCTTCCTGGCTGCTTGTAGTATTTTCTCCTTGATCTGGGGATTCTGGAACCTGGCTATAATATTCCTGGGAGTTTTCTTTTGGGATCTTTTTCAGGAGGTGATCGGTGGATTCTTTCAACCTCTATTTTGCCCTCTGGATCTAAAACATCAGGGCAGTTTTCCTTGAGAATTTCTTGAAGGGTGATTTCTAGGTTCTTTCTTTGATCATGGCTTTCAGGTAGTCCAATAATTTTTAAATTGTCTCTCCTGGATCTATTTTCCAGGTCAGTGGTTTTTCCCATGAGATATTTCACATTGCCTTCTAATCTTTCATTTGTTTGGATCTGCTTAACAGCATCTTGATTTCTCATAAAGTCATTAGCTTCCATTTGCTCCAGTCTAACTCTGAAGGAATGAATCTCCTCAGTGAACTTTTGAGATTCTTTTTCCATCTGGCAAATTCGACTTTTTAAGGCATTCTTCTCATTGCCCTTTTGGGCCTCCTTTGCCATTTGAGTTAGTCTATTTTTTAAGGTGTTGTTTTCTTCAGTCAGGCTGTTGACCCTCATTTCATACTTTTCCTGCATCCTTCTCATTTCTCTTTCCAATTTTTCCTCCACTTCTCTTATTTGATTTTTAAAGTCCTTCTTAAGGTCCTCTATGGCCTGCAACCCGCTCATGTTTTCCCCTGGGGCTTTTGGAGCAGGACTTCTGACCTCACAGTCCTTTTCCCGCTCTATGCCCCCAAAATAGGAGTCTAGGGTTGCATTTTTCTGTTTCTTTTGCCTTGGCATGTTGCCACTTAATTGCTTGACTTTTGGGCTTGTTGCCACACTATGGCTTTAAGGCCAGCTAGGGGAATTTTCGTCCCGAATGTGTGGGGGGCAACTTCCGTTTCTGGCAAGCTGTAAACCCACCCACAGCTTCCACCCTAGATCACAATCCAGATCCAGGGAGGTTAAAGCAAGAGCGATTACCCCCCAAGACTGATCGCTGGATCTCCCCACGATTTGTAGGCTGGGAGCCGGATCTGCCTCTGAAAACTACAAAATGGCGTGTGTCCTCAGCGGCTTCTAACCCCCAGGGGAGGGAGCTGACGCATTCCCCAAATACAGGTCCCAAAGTCCATAGGACACTAACCTCTTACTTTGTCCTAGGCATGTCTATGTTGATAATTCTGGAGTCACCAGGGTTCCTGGTGTTCTGGGGTTCCTCCAGCTGGCTGCTGGCCCTGCCGCCCTGGGGCTAAAACCTCGGCTCATGGCTCACGCGGACCTGGGCTCGGCTCCTGCGCTCTGCGCTCTGCGAGCTGCCAGGTCCCAGACCACTGCGCTGGTCCTTCCTGCAGGGCTGCTGGGGTGTCCTCAGCGGGAGGTTCACTTCTCTGTGTCGTTCTGTGGGTGCTGGGGTTCCAGAAGTTGTTCAGAGTCCCCTTTTACATAGTTTGAGGGGAATCTGGGGGCAGAGAGGCTTGGAAGAGCTGTTTCTACTCCCATAAAAACAATTTTAACATTCATTTTTTAAATGGTAAAGTTTAAAAAAAGTTTGCTGCAATTTGCATTCAGATTCCCTCAGTTCTTTCTCAGAAGTTGCATAACATTTTTAACCATAAGTTCTTGAGAACTGTGTTGGCTGATTATATTGATTGGAGTTGCTTAGTTGTTCATAGTTGATCTTTGAACAATATTACCGTTATTATATACATTTGTTTCCTGGTGCTGTTCACATCACTTTATATCAGTTCATGTAAGTCTTTCTAGTTTTTTAAAAAAAGCATCCTCCTCATTTCTTAGCATAGTAGTATTCCATAACAATCATATACCACAATTTATTCAGCCATTCCACAATCAATGAACAGCCTTTCAATGTCAGATTCTTTAGCAACGCAAAAAGAGCTGCCATAAATATTTTTGTATATTTAGATCCTTTTCCTTTTTTAAAAAAATCTCTTTGACAGGGGCGGCTAGGTGGCGCAGTGAGTAGAGCGTCGGCCTTGGAGTCAGAAGGACCTGAGTTCGGATCCAGCCTCAGACACTTAACGCACACACAAATAAAAACCTAAAAAAATCTCTTTGGGATATAGACCTTGTAATGGTATTGTTGGATCCAAGAGTAAGCATATTGTTGTAGTTCTCTGAGCATAGCTCGAAATTGCCAGTCTTATAGGTGTGAGGTGGCATTTGTTTGGGATTAAACTTAAAATTAAATTAAATTAAACACATAATTTTAAAATAGAGAAAATAGGAGTTAAAAGATAAAACAGTAATAAATATAAAATTTTACATTTTCATATTCCTTTCCTTGGTTCATGTCATAACTCATCCATCCCTTTTAAACCAGTGCAGTTTTTGTCTGTATTTTAACATGCACTTTTAAAAGATAATTCACTGGCTGAAGAATAAGGGACCATATAGCTTCATACTTTCTCTTTTCCTCATTGAACATTCTCTTACTCTTCAGCCAGATGCATTTGTTAGACTCTTCCATCTGGATCTGTACATGAATAGCAATTCCTATATTCTGATATTTTGTTTCAAGCTGTGTTTTAATCAGTCCACAAGTTCTAGAAAGCACCTGTTGTCTTAACATAAAAACAAAATAAAACTAGGAGTCCTGACTTCAAAGAGTTTACATTCAGTCAATGGTCCACATATCCTTTAGTATCTTCTTTAGGACTCCTTAATATTTAGAAGCATTGTCTTCTGAAAATTGCCTTGAGTTACTGTATTCTTAATAGTCACAACTCCAGTGGAATTCTAAATGAATGAGTTGGATAAGATTTGATTTTGAATATTTTCACCAAGGCTTCCTTTTATCATCTTTTTTTTATCAAATGCTTTATTAACTTCTAGTTTACATCATTCATTTCTGCAAGATTTTGAGTTACAAATTTTCTCCCTGTTTTCCCCCTACCCACTACCCCAAAATAGCGATTCTACTGGATATCCCTTCCTCCAACCTGCTCTCTCCAAGATCTTCTCCCATACTATCTCTGACTTTCCAGCAGGGCATGGTAGATCTCTATGCCCCAGTGCCTGTATATCTTATTTCCCAGTTACATGTAAAATAATATTAATGATAGTGTGTATTTATATATATATATATATATATATATATATATATATATATAAACATTTTATTTTAAAGCTTTGAATTCCAGTTCATTCCTTTCCTCCCTTGTCACCCATCCTTACTGGGAAGATAAACAATTCAATATAGGTTGTACGTGTGTAGCTATGCAAAACATTTCCATAGTGGATATATTGTAAAAAAAAAAAACTGACTATATTTCCCTCCCTCCTATCCCACCTCCCACTTGTTCTATTCTCTACTTTGGTCCTGTCCTTTTTCAAAAGTGGGTGCTTCTAATTTCCCTCCCCCCAGCCTGCCCTCCCTTCCATCATCCCCCCTCTCATTCCCTGCCCCACTACCCTCCTGTAGGGTGAGATACCCTATTTAGTGTGTATGTCATTCCCTCCCTAAGCCAAATTCAATGAGAATAAGTTTGTCCCACTCCATTTTGCCTTCTTGTTCTTCTACTCCATTGTGACCATCTCCCCTTGCCTCTTCTATATGAAATGGTTTACTCTATTCTATCTCTCCCCACCTCCTCTTGTTATATTCCTCTCTCACCTCTTAATTTCACCTTGTATCATGCCTTCCTATTAAATTGGTCCTGTGCCCTCTACCTATGTATACCTGTACACATATATATTCACATTCATATATGTATTCATATGCCCATATGCCCTCCTATATAGACATGCACATACACACATTTCTATTTCCTTCAACTATTCTCATAATGAGAAAAGTTTCATAAGTTACAATTATCATTTTTTCCATGTAGGGATGTAAATAGTTCAACTTTGATAAGTTCCTTGTGATTTCTTTTCCCTATTTACCTTCTCATGCTTCTCTTGCTTCTTGTATTTGAATGTCAAATTTTCTATTCAACTCTGATTTTTTCATCAAGAATGCTTGAAAGTCTTCTGTTCCGCTGAATGACCATATTTTCCCCTGAAACATGATAATCAGTTTTGCTGGGTAGGTGATTCTTGGTTTTAATCCCAGCTCCTTTGACCTCTGGAATATCATATTCCAAGCCCTTTGATCCCTCAGTGTGGAAGCTGCCAGATCCTGTGCTATACTGATTGTGTTTCCACAATATTCAGATTGTTTTTTCCTGGCTGCTTGTAATATTTTCTAGGTGATCTGGGAATTCCAGAACCTGGTTATAATATTCCTAGGAATTTTCTTTTGAGGATCTTTTTCAGGAAGTGATGAGTAGATTCTTTCAACCTCTATTTTGCCCTCTGGTTCTAAAACATCAGGGCAATTTTCCTTGAGAATTTCTTAAAGGATTATTTCTAGGTTCTTTTTTGATCATGGCTTTCAGGTAGTCCAGTAATTTTTAAATTATCTCTCCTGGATCTATTTTCCAGTTCAGTGGTTTTCCCAATGAGATATTTCACATTTCCTTCTTTTGTTCATTTGTTTGGATCTGTTTAATAGTATCTTGATTTCTAATAAAGTTATTAGCTTCCATTTGCTCCAATCTAATTCTGAAGGAATGATTCTCTTCAGTGAGGTTTTGAGATTATTTTTCCATCTGGTAAATTGTATTTTTAAGGCATTCTTCTCCTCATTGGCTTTTTCAGCCTCTTTTGACATTTGAGTTAGTCTGTTTTTTAAGGTGCTATTTTCTTCAGTCAGGTTGTTGACTCTCATTTCATAATTTTCTTGCATTGTTCTCACTTCTCTTCCCAGTTTTTCCTCCACTTCTCTTATTTGGTTTTCAAAATCCTTCTTAAGATCCTCTATGGCTCATAACCAGCTAGTATTTTTCTTGGAAGCTTTTGGTGCAGGAGTTCTGACTGTGCTGTCTTCCTCCTGTTCCATGCTTTGATTCTTTTTGTCCCCAAAATAGGAATGTAAATTTGGGTTGCTCTGCTTGCCTTGCTTCCTTTGCCTTCTCATGTTGCCACTCAATTACTTGATTTTGGGGCTTTTTGCCACAGTAGGACTGTGCCACCAGACAGGGGAGCTTCTGTCCCAAATGCTGAGGTTTTCTCAGCTACTGGAGGTATTATTTGGGTGCCCTTTCTGAAGCTTCCAAACACTCTGGCATGCTGGTCTCACACCCCAGGACCTTAACCCTATACTGCAATCCAGATCCAAGCAAGTTAAAGCAAGAGTAATTACCCTCAGACTGGTTGCTTGGTCCCCCTACAATCTGCAGGCCAGGAGCTGAAGCAGCCAAGTGTGGCAGCGGCTCTACAGCCATCACACCTCAGCAGCTTCTCGCTCCAGGGGATAAAGGCCAGACTCTATTCCCAAACTACCAGATCCCAAAGTCCACACTGCACTGACCTCTCACTTTGTTCTTAGCATCTATGAGTTGATATTTCTGGAATCTCCCACAGCTGCAGCTGATTTGAAGTCCCTCCAGCCAGGGCTGGTCAGGCCCACCCTGAGGCTAAAACCTCTGGCTCAAGAGGTCCTGGGCTCAGCTACCAGAGCACTACATAGGCCACTTCCTGCTGGACTGCCAGGCTGTACTCAGCAGGAGGTTAGCTTCTCTGTGTCATTTTGTGGGTTCTGTAGCTCCAAAGTTTGTTCAGAGTCACCTTTTACATGAATTAGTAGAGGTGGGACCCAGAGCCTTGTGGAAGTCCTGTTTCTACCCCTCTTATCATCTTGATACATTTGTCAGGTCATCTTAATAGTCCCTCTTCCCCTCCCCCACCAGGAGATCTAAGTTTAAAAACCCCTGCTCTAGAAGGTCCTTGAAATTTTTTCATTGTTGAAAGTTTCATCACTTTAATGTTCATCCTGGTATTGAGCTTCTCTGAACATAGCTAGATTGGTCCTTGGACGATAGACATAAAGTCTTTGGGGCATGGGGGTGGGGGTGTGTGGGTGCATAGGGGCTTGAACTCTAAACTCCTACCACCTGGTAGAACAGATTGTGTTCTTCTGACTGGGTGACCTCCAACATCCTTTTCAAAACTGAAATTCTTTGACTTTTGTAGAAACAACCAGACTCAAAGCCTGTATCCACTTGTTCTTTAGTCCTTTTAACTCCTTTAGTAGCTTGGGTCACCTCTAGGCATATCAGGGGACCTCAGAGATAGCCTTCTATAAAGTCTTTCTCTGATTCCTTGTCACTTAGACCCCCTTAGTCTGGGGGTATAAAGTATACCACACAGATTTTCTGTTTCAAGGGGAGCATAGACTGCCAGTTTTCCTCTGACTGGAGAGTTAGGAGGAAGGGTAAGATTAGCAAAGAGGGTAATATAATCATAGTTCTGAGGACTTTACTTCAGTGCTTGATTTTCAATGGTGTTTTTTTTATGTAAGGCACCTGGGGAGGCTTTGGTCTGATAGGCACAGTATAAATGGGAAATAAAAAAAATACAGTTCTGGGATCTGATAATAGGATTGCTACTAGGCTTTATATTAGCAGAGCTTATCTTCAGGGCAATTTAAATCGCCTTTTTCTCAGGGGCACTAAGTGAACCTCAAGTTCTTCTGCAGATCCATTGATTAAAACTGAATTTTGCGGTTCACCAGCAAGTAGGGCAGGTGCCTCCTAGAGGGGAGCATAGCAATAGTCTTACATGTAGCACCTGGGAACTCTTCCTGAACTGCCATTTGGGTAATGCTGTAGTCTTGGCATGAGGATTCCCTTGAGAGGAGGGAAGGACAGTTGCATCCTTGCCAGCTTGGGTCATGTCTGGTGGAAAGACACTAGCATTTGGAATCAGTGGCATACATAGAATGAAGGAGAAAAGGATAAAACTTCCAAAGTGGCTTTTTTCCCATTGTTCCTGAATTGGTACTTTTATGGGAAATTTGTGTTCTGTTGGGTTATTTCCTTCTTGGAGGTGTGTTCAAACATGCCCAACCTTTGCTGCTTACATAGGCCTACTGAAAGGACAGAGAAAGCCCCTCCATTGCACTTCCTAAACTGTATTTATAGTCTTCAGAAGATGGGGAATTAGCTTGAAAAGGGTAGAACCATGGTATTCAAGGTAAATTCTTTACCCTAGGGAAAAAGTTTGCAAAGACTTCCAATCTACCTTTATTCTTGTTAAACAAGGAATTGTCCAATGGAGAGAAATCCTTCCTTTCTCATCTTGGGCCTCTCCTGACACTTATCTAACCCTGTGAGGTTTGCAAAGGACTGAGGGCAATTTTCTCTTTTGACCCCCACAATAGTCTTTGTAAGGAAAGTACTTTAGTTGTGATCATCACCCATTTTACAGATGTGCAAACTGAGGATCAATCCTGTTCCCTGAGTTGTGCATAATTCCACATCTAGTTAAGTCCCTGAAATGGGCAAGATTGAAACTCAGGTATCTCTTGATTCCACATCTAGAACTCTTCACTATATCCTGCAAAAAGGCATAGTCATAGCGTTTCTGCCTAGGATGTACAACCCCATTGTAGAGCTGTTATGTAGAAACAGTGTTGTAGTGACACAGTTCTATACAGCAAACTTTGATTAAGCAGCAGCTGTTTGCAAATCCCAGTGCTGAGAACTAAGGAAGATACAGTTTAGATCAGAGAAGGTTTCTGCCTTCTGGGCTTCTACAGTCTAATAGGTCAGTGAAATAAGAACAAATAATATGAGAACTGCATTAGAACAGGAAAAAAAACCAAAGTATTATGTTGAGGTTGAGGAGAAATGGTTATTACTAACTTTAAATATTTAGAGAAACGTTTAAAATGTAAAGAATATATTACTCTTCTGCTCTGATCAGTCCCCCATGCCCCCATTTAGGACTGAAACAATGAATGCTAACATGACTTTTTTTAGCATAGAATTCAAGACTTTGGGTCATAAAATTGCTGGATTTGTGTAAAGAATCATCCAACTGGGGCGGCTAGGTGGCTCAGTGAGTAAGAGCGCCGGCCTTGGAGTTGGGACACTTCGGGATCGAATCTTGCCTCAGAAAATGAGCACCCACACATAAATAATGACTGCCCGTGTAACCTTGAGCAAGTTACTTAACCCCAATTGCTTTAAAAAAAAGAATTATCCAACTAATTGGAAAGAGAAATGGCCTTGGAGGTTATAATTATAAATTACCCTAAGATACATTTACCCTTTATTGGTCCTGTGACAGCTTCCCACCCCCATCTCTAGCTCCATTTTCAAAACTTAAGAATAGACCATGTGGTGTACTACTTCTGAAAACAGAGAACATGGGTTCAAATCCTTATTTTGAGTCTTTCTACCTATGTGACCTTAGGCAAGTCACTGCCCCCCCCCCCCCATGACTCATTGCCCTCATCTGTTAAAGAAGGTTTGTCTCTTTGGCTGCTTGGGTCTCTTCTAGCTCTAGATCTCTAGTCCTCAGATTCACTGATTGATCGTTACTCAATAATGGTATCTTCTAAGTCCTTTCGGTATCCCAGGATACAATTCATATTGGCCTAGAGAAAGGAACTTATCAAAAACAGCTAGTGTCTCTCTTATTTTGAGTTTAAAATTTCCATTAGCCTTTTGTTCTGCCTTTTATAATCCAAAGATTATTCTCCTTGGCAGAGAAAACAGAAACAAAGGAAGAATTGCATTGTTTCTATCCCTTCTTTGAGTTTCCTCTTTTCTCTAATACAACTTACAATAAGAAACAGAACAAACAGCAATAGCAGAAAACATTTTTCTTAGAATTTACCAAATTTCTGAGTGTGAGGTAAAAATTTCACCATCATTTTAATTTGTATTTTTCTTTCTTTTTTTGTTTAAAGTTAATTTCTTTGTTTTTAGCTTTCAATATTAACTTCCCTAAGTTTTAAATTTTGCCCCCTCTCCTCCCTCCCTCCTCCCCAATATGGAATCCAATCCAGTATAGGTTCTACACATACATTCCCATTAAACATACTTTTGCCCTAGTCATGTTGTATAGATGAACCAGAACAAATAGAAGGAACCACAAGAAAGAAAAAAAAAAAAAACAAAAAAGAAAAAAAGAAAATAGTCTGCTTCTCTCAGCATTTAGATGCCATGGTTCTTACTCTGGATATGGATGACGTTTTCCATCACGAGTCCTTTGGAATTGTTTTAGGTTCTTGCATTGCTAAGAAGGGCTAAGTCTTTCAAAGTCAGTCTTCACACACTGTGGCTGTTACTGCATACAGTGTTCTCCTGGTTCTGTTAATTTCGCTCAGCATCAGTTTATATAAGTCTTTCAAGGTTTTTATGAAATCCACCTGTTCATCATTTCTTACAGCACAATAGAATTCCATTACGTTCATATGCCACGACTTGTTCAGCCATTCCCCAAATGATGGACATCCCCTCAATTTCCAATTCTTAGCCACCACAAAAAGAACTGCTATAAGTATTTTTGTGTATGTGGGTCCTTTTCCCACTTTTATGATCTCTTTGGGATATAGCCCTAGAAATGGTATTGCTGGGTCGAAGGGTATGCACATTTTTATAACCCTTTGGGCATAGTTCCTAATTGCTCTCCAGAATAATTGGATCAGCTCACAATGCCAACAACAATGAATTAGTGTTCCTACTTTACCACATCTTCTCCAGCATTTCTCATTTTCCTATTTTGTGTGTTGGCCAATCTGACAGGTGTGATGTGGTACCTCAGAGTGGTTTTGATTTGCATCTTTCTAAGCAATAGTTATTTAGAGCATTTTTCATATAACTGTAGAACTTTAATTTCTTACTCTGAAAACTGTCTATTCATATCTTTTGACCATTTATCAACTGGGGAATGTCATATATTCTTGTAAATTTGAATCAGTTCTCTAAATATTTTAGAAATTTGGCCTTTATTTGAGAAACTAGTTGTAAAACTTCTGTCCCAGTTTTTTTTGTTTGTTTGTTTTGGTTTTTTTTTAGTGATCAGGTTTTTTTATTTGTTTTAACAAATGCTTTATTAACTTCGGGTTTACATCATTCATTCCTGTCAGATTTGGAGTTACAATTTTTCCCCATTTTTCCCCTGTTCCACCCCAGAATAGCAGTCCCACAAGATATTCCCTCATCCAATCTGTTCTCTCCCATATCTTCTCCCATACCCCCTTCAACTTTACCATTAGGGCAAGGGGAATCTCTGTGCCCCAATGCCTGCACATCTTATCTCCCAATTACATGCAAAATAGTATTCATAATAGTATTTATATATATTTGAAACATTTAATTTTAAAACTTCGAGTTTCAGATCCATTCCCTTCCTCCCTTGTCACCCACTCCCTCTGGGAAGATAAGCAATTCAGTATGTGTTGGACATGTATAGCTATGCAAAACATTACCATAGTAGATACATTGTAAAAGACTGCTTATATTTCCCACCCACCCATCCCACTCCCGACCTGGTCCACTCCCCACTTTGACCCTGTCCCTTTCAAAAGTGGGTGCTTCTAACTTCCCTCCCCCTAGCCTGCCCTCCCCTCCATCATCCCCCCTCTCATCCCCCTCTCCCATACTCTCCTGCAGGGTGGGATACATTTAGTATGTATGTAATTCTCTCCCTGAGCCAAATTCAATGAGAATATGGTTTTGCCTTTTTGCCTTCCTGTTCTTCCCCTCCCGTGCAACTACTTCCCCTTGCCTCTTCTACATGAGATAGTTTACCCTACCCTGTCTCTCCTCATCTCCTCTTGCCACTTTCTTCTCTCACCTTTTAACTTCACCCCTTAAGTATCATCCCTTCCCACCAAATTCAAAAAGTGCCCTCCATCTATGTATAACTGTAAACATATATACACACATTCACATATGTATTCATATGCCCATATACCCTTCTTCAATTATTTTCATACTGAGAAAGGTTTAATCAGTCACAGTTATTGTTTTTCCATGTAGGAATGTAAATAGTTCAATTTTGATAAGTTCCTTTTGATTTCTTTTTCCTGATTACCTTCTCAAGCATCTCTTGCTTCTTGTATCTGAATGTCAAATTTTCTATTCAATTCTGATTTTTTCCTCAAGAATGCTTGAATGTCCGCTATTCCACTGAATGACCATATTTTCCCCTGAAACAAAATACTCAGTTTTGCTGGGTAGATGACCCTTGGGTTCAGTCCCAGCTCTTTTGCCCTCTGGAATATCATATTCCTTGCCCTTCACTCCCTCAGTGTTGAAGCTGACAGGTCCTGTGCTATTCTGATTGTGTTTCCACAATATTGAAATTGTTTCTTCCTGGCTGCTTGTAGTATTTTCTCCTTGGTCTCGGAATTCTGGAACCTGGCTATAATATTCCTAGGAATTTTCTTTTTAGGATCTTTTTCAGGAGGTGATCTGTGGATTCTTTCAACCTTTATTTCCCCCTCTGGGTCTAAAACATCAGGGCAATTTTCCTTGAGAATTTCTTGAAGGATGATTTCTAGGTTCTTTCTTTCATCATGGCTTTCAGGTAGTCCAATAATTTTTAAATTATCTCTCCTAGATCTATTTTCCAGGTCGGTGGTTTTTCCCATGAGATATTTCACATTGCCTTCTATTCTTTTATTTGTTTGGATCAGTTTGACAGCATCTTGATTTCTCATAAAGTCACTAGCTTCCATTTGCTCCAGTCTAACTCTGAAGGAATGAATCTCCTCAGTGAGCTTTTGAAATTCTTTTTCCATCTGGCAAATTTGGCTTTTTAAGGCATTCTTCTCCTCATTGCCCTTTTGAGCTTCCTTTGCCATTTGAGTTAGTCTATTTGTTAAGGTGTTATTTTCCTCAGTCAGGCTGTTGACTCTCGTTTCATACTTTTCCTGCATCCTTCTCATTTCTCTTCCCAATTTTTCCTCCACTTCTCTTATTTGGTTTTTAAAATCCTTCTTAAGGTCCTCTGTGGCCTATAACCTGCTCACATTTTCTTTTGGGGCTTTTGGTGCAGGATTTCTGATCTAATAGTCCTCCTCCTGTTCCATGCTTCGATCCTCTTTGCTCCCAAAATAGGAGTCTAATGTTGCATTTTTCTGTTTAATTTGTTTCCTTTGCCTAGGCATGTTGCCACTTAATTACTTGACTTTTGGGCTTGTTGCGACAGTAGGAGTCTGCCTCCAGACAGGGGAACTTCTGTCCCAAACATTGGGGTCTTCACAACTTCCAGAGGTATTAGTTGGGTGGCCTCTGTTAAACCTCCACACACTCCAGCAAGCTGGATACTCACCCCACAACCTTCCCCCAGACCACAATCCAGATCCAGGGAGGTTAAAGCAAGTGTGATTAACCCCAAGACTGATTGCTGGATCTCCCTACAGTTCACAGACCAGGAGCTGAAGCTGCAACTGAAGCTGCAAAATTGCGTCTGTTCTGTGTCCCCTCAGATGCTTCTCACCCCCTGGGGAAGAAGCCTGACGGGTTCCCCAAATACTGGTCCCAAAGTCCATAGGGCACTAACCTTTCACTTTGTCCTAGACATATCTGTGTTAATAATTCTGGAATCTCCACAGCTGCTGGTGTTCTGGGGTCCCTCCAGCCAGCTGCTGGCCTGGCCGCCCTGGTGCTAAAACCATGGCTCATGTGGGCCTGGGCTTGGCTCCCAGAGGGGTGTGCTGGCCATTCCCTGCAGGGCTGCTGGGTTGTCCTCAGTTAGCTTCTCTGTGTCGTTCTGTGGGTGCTGGAGCTCCAGAAGTTGTTCACAGTCCCCTTTTACATGATTTTGAAGTGGTTTGGGGGAGAGCACTTTGGAAGTGCTGTTTCTACTCTGCCATCTTGGTCCCCCCCCCCAGTTTTCTACTTCCCTCCTAATCATGGTTGCATTGGCTTTGTTTGTGCAAAACCTTTTCAATTTAATGTAATCAAAATTACCCATTTTTCATTTCATAATATTCTCTATCTCTTGTTTGGTCTTAAATTCCTCCATACTCCATAAACCTGATGGGAAAGGAGATGGGCATTCAATGAAATAAGGGACTTCCAGACATTCCTAATGAGAACATCAGAGATCAATGGATAAATGTGATCTTCCAAAACAAGACTCAAGAAAGACATTAAAAAGGTCAAGAAGGGAGAGTGAGAGTGACTTACAGTTTACTCTTCCATCTTGGCTCCCAGAAGCTTAAATAGGTCTGCAATTTTTTTTTATTAATGATTGACACCATTCTTTTTTTTTAAACAAATACTTTATTAACTTCTGTTTTACATCATTCATTTCCGCCAGATTTTGAGTTACAATCATTTTCCCCCCATTATTCCCCTACCCAACCTCCCAGAATAGCAGTCCCACAAGATATCGCTTCCTCCAATCTGCTCTCTCCCATACCTTCTCCCATACCCCCATCGACTTTTCCATTAGAGGAAGATGAATCTTTGTGTCCCAATGCCTGCACATCTTATCTACCAATTATAGGCAAAAGAGTATTAATAATAGTATTTATATATATATTTGAAACATTTAATGTTACGACCTTGAATTTCAGATCCATTTCCTTCCTCCCTTGTCACCCATTCCTTCTTGGGATATAAGTAATTCAGTATATGTTGTACATGTCTAGCTATGCAAACCATTATCATAGTAGATATATTGTACAAGGCTGCTTATAATTCCCTCCCACTCATCCCACCCCCCACCTGGTCCATTCCCTACATGATCCTGTCCCTCTTCTATAGTGGGTACTTCCAACCTCCCCTCACCCCAAGGATGCCCTCCCATCCATCATCCCTCCTCTCATCCCCCTTCCCCCTATCCTGCTGCAGGTTGAGATATCCCATTTAGTATGTATGTCATTTTCTCCCTGAACCAAATTCAATGTGAATGTGGTTTTGCCTTTTTAGCCTTCCTTATTCTCCCCCTCCTTTGCAACCACTTCCTCTACATGAGATAGTTTACCCTACCATGTCTCTCCCCATCTCCTCTTGCCACTTTCCTCTCTCACCTCATAATTTCATCCCTTGAGTACTCTCCCTTCCCAACAAAATCAACCTATGCCCTCTATCCATATATAACTGTAACCATATACACACACATTCACATATGTATTCATATGACCACACTCCCTTCTTCCATTATTTTCATAGTGAGAAAGATATCATCAGTCACAGTTATTGCTTTTCCATATAGGAATGTAAATAGTTCAACTTTGATAAGTTCCTTTTGATTTCTTTTCCCTGATTACCTTCTCAGGCATCTCTTCCTTCTTGTGTCTGGATGTCAAATTTTCTATTCAATTCTGGTTTTTTCCTCAAGAATGCTTGAAAGTCCTCTATTCCACTGAATGACCATATTTTCCCCTGAAACAAAATACTCAGTTTTGCTGGGTAGGTGACCCTTGGGTTCATTCCCAGTTCTTTTGCCCTCTGGAATATCATATTCCATGCCCTTCGATCCCTCAGTGTAGAAGCTGCCAGGTCCTGGGCTATTCTGATTGTGTTTCCACAATATTGAAATTGTTTCTTCCTGGCTGCTTGTAGTATTTTCTCCTTGATCTGGGGATTCTGGAACCTGGCTATAATATTCCTGGGAGTTTTCTTTTTGGGATCTTTTTCAGGAGGTGATCTGTGGATTCTTTCAACCTCTATTTTGCCCTCTGGATCTAAAACATCAGGGCAGTTTTCCTTGAGAATTTCTTGAAGGGTGATTTCTAGGTTCTTTCCTTGATCATGGCTTTCAGGTAGTCCAATAATTTTTAAATTGTCTCTCCTGGATCTATTTTCCAGGTCAGTGGTTTTTCCCATGAGATATTTCACATTGCCTTCTAATCTTTCATTTGTTTGGATCTGCTTAACAGCATCTTGATTTCTCATAAAGTCATTAGCTTCCATTTGCTCCAGTCTAACTCTGAAGGAATGAATCTCCTCAGTGAACTTTTGAGATTCTTTTTCCATCTGGCAAATTCGACTTTTTAAGGCATTCTTCTCCTCATTGCCCTTTTGGGCCTCCTTTGCCATTTGAGTCAGTCTATTTTTTAAGGTGTTGTTTTCCTCAGTCAGGCTGTTGACCCTCATTTCATACTTTTCCTGCATCCTTCTCATTTCTCTTTCTAATTTTTCCTCCACTTCTCTTATTTGATTTTTAAAGTCCTTCTTAAGGTCCTCTATGGCCTGCAACCCGCTCATGTTTTCCCCTGGGGCTTTTGGAGCAGGACTTCTGACCTCACAGTCCTTTTCCCGCTCTATGCCCCCAAAATAGGAGTCTAGGGTTGCATTTTTCTGTTTCCTTTGCCTTGGCATGTTGCCACTTAATTGCTTGACTTTTGGGCTTGTTGCCACACTATGGCTTTAAGGCCAGCTAGAGGAATTTTCGTCCCGAACGTGTGGGGGGCAACTTCCGTTTCTGGCAAGCTGTAAACCCACCCACAACTTCCACCCTAGATCACAATCCAGATCCAGGGAGGTTAAAGCAAGAGCGATTACCCCCCAAGACTGATCGCTGGATCTCCCCACGATTTGTAGGCTGGGAGCCGGAAATGCCTCTGAAAACTACAAAATGGTGTGTCTCCTCAGCGGCTTCTAGCCCCCAGGGGAGGGAGCTGACGCATTCCCCAGATACAGGTCCCAAAGTCCATAGGACACTAACCTCTTACTTTGTCCTAGGCAAGTTTATGTTGATAATTCTGGAATCGCCACAGCTCCTGGTGTTCTGGGGTTCCTCCAGCCGGCTGCTGGCCCTGCCGCCCTGGGGCTAAAACCTGGGCTCACGCGGACCTGGGCTCGGCTCGGCTCCTGCGCTCTGCGGGCTGCCAGCTCCCAGACCGCTGCACTGGTCCTTCCTGCAGGGTGCTGGGCTGTCCTCAGCGGGAGGTTAGCTTCTCTGTGTCGTTCTGTGGGTGCTGGGGCTCCAGAAGTTGTTCAGAGTCCTTTTTTACATAGTTTGTGGAGAATCTGGGGGCAGAGAGGCTTGGACGAGCTGTTTCTACTCCGCCATCTTGGCTCCGCCCTCCGACACCATTCTTTCCTATGGCTCTCAACAGTTAGCAGTTATTTCATGATTATTCATGTCATTTGATCACTTATCTATTGAGGAATGACTTTTGTTCCAAGTATATATGTCTTACACACCCACACATACATACATGTATATATGTGTATGTATTTGGCATCTATATGTATATATGTATGTACATATATATGTGTGTATACATATGTGTATGTTTACATGTGTGTATATGTATGTACGTCAAACCCTTATCAGAGAGATATTTAATATAAAGAGTTTTTCTCCAGTCACCTGCTTTTCTTTTTATTTAAATTTCACTAATTTTATTCTTACTAAAACTTTGAGATTTCATCTCAGTAAAATGATTTATTTTATTTTATTTTTATTTGTACTGGCTTCCACCCTTATTTGATTAAGAAAATACTTCCTAGTTATCAATATGAAAGCTCCTTCATCTGATTTTCTATTTTTAATGGCATGATTCTTACCTCTAGAAAGATCTGTGTTCAAGTCCCACATTTGACATATATTCACTGTGTGACCCTTCACAAGTCACTTCACCTAGAGTTTTCTAGGCAGTTTTGAAAGACTCTATAAGTTCCTTATCAGGAATACCCTAAACCAAATAGAATCAGTTTCCACTCCCTATTTCTCTCCCCGTGATAATTGCCAGAGTGCTTTCCAGGTTTTTCTAGTCTTTTTTGTCAAATAGGGAGTTCTTCCCTAGGTAATTTATGTTTTCAAGTTCATTGATGACTGAGCTAGTAAGTACAATTATTTCTGATTCTTTATTGTTTAGTCTGTCCCACTGATTTGTTTTTTTTTCTCTTTTCCAACCAGTGTCAAATAGTTTGTATGATTACTACTTTATAATTGAGACTGAGCTTTAGAAGTCCTATACGTCTTTCATTGCTACTTTTTTACCCATTATTTACCTTGATATTTCAATGTTTTGTTCTTTAAAATGAAATTTGTTATTATGTAGTATAGCTCTTTAAAGTGTGCTGTTTGGTACTTTGATTACTATAGCACTAAATCTGTAAAATTAATGTTTGTAGTTTTGTTATTTTTATTATCTTGTCATGGCCCATCCATTGGTGCTTAATATATAATCTACAAAATATATTACAAATATTTCTATGTTTTTGTATTTATTTGTTATTTCTGTGTTTATAGGAACAGTACATGATTTGTTCTTTGAAGGTTTCATGTTGTGCTGAGAAATATATGGATTTTTTAATGTTAGCTTTCAGAAGATGCTATTTTTTAGCTGTAAATCCTACATTTTGTTGATTTATCCATTTTCCCTGTTGTTTATATTTGTTTTTATAAAATTTGTTTAGCTCTGAGACAAGAACATTAAAGTTTCCTACTTTAATTGTATTGACACTTAATTTCAGAAATCCAGGTCTTATTTTTCCCTTTGTGAATGCTATGCCAGTGGAAAAGTTATTTTTAATATTGATAATAGTTCAATGGTTCCACTAAGCATTCTATGATTTCCTTGTTTGTTTCCATATATATTTTGGATGTTCATTTTTGCCTTTTCTCTGCAACTCTTGCTTATTGTTTTTAGACTCTCATTTTAATTGTGTGTGTGTGTGTGTGTGTGTGTGTGTGTGTGTGTGTGTGTGTGACTTTTTAGGTATTTATTATAAGAAGCAGATGGTGGGGTTTTATTTTCTGCCACTTGTTTTATTGGATTGCTTTGTCCATTTCAATTCAAGGTTATGAAAGAACAATTAAAATTCCACCCCCCCCCATTGGTTTCTTTAGTGTTTTTCTTTTCTTTTTCTTTTTTTGGAGTGGGGAAGGCTGGGCAATTGGGGTTAAGTAACTTGCCCAAGGTCTAGTAAGTGTTAAGTGTCTGAGGCCAGAATTTAACTCAGGTCCTCCTGACTCCAGGGCCAGTGCTCTGTTCACTGCACCACCTAGCCGCCCCCTTAGTGTTTTTCTTTAATCCTTTCCCCTTTAGGTCAATATTTTGTCTCTGAAATTAGTTTTGCTTGTTCATGCTCTGCAAATTCTTATGCAACTCTGTTCTCTTAAGCTTTCTTCTCTCAGACCATGTTCCTATTTACCTATACTTTCCCGCATCTAGATTTTTCTTACATTAATTTATTTTATCAATTGTGTTTTCTGTTTCTTACCCTTTTTTGTATTTTCCCTTTCCCCTCTCAGTTAAAGTTATTTTAAAATTTGCTCTCTTCTGTTATCCTTCAAGCTAAGTTTGTTCATTTGCTTTTTAATGGATTTTTTTTCTAAGAAGGTTTTCTTTGTTTAGTTTGTTTCATGAATCTCTCTTCTTTTCCAGTCAATTCTCAAATTTTATTCTTTAAGTCATGGCCTAAACTCTTATGTATTCCTTCTTAAATATGTCTTTCCCCAAAATGGGGTTAAAGCTTCTGAAGTATGAAGTTCAACTTTCTTCTAAATTATTTATTGTACTCACAGAGCTTTTTGTTGCTGTGTTTCATTATTAGAAGCATCATTTGTCAAGGAAAATAGTACACCGAGTTAGAAATACATGTTAGATGGTTCTCTGTGTCATAAATCATACCATTTAATTTTACTTCTTGCTCTTCTCATAATTATTTTCCTTCTCAAAGGCTGTCTCCTTTCATTTATATAGCCTCACCCCACCACACAGACACAGACACATGCACACACAGACACACACACAGACACACACAGATACACACACACAGACACACACACACACACACACACACACACACACACACACACACACACACACCCTGTTGGTGTTTGCACATTCCTTAGTGTTTTTCTTTAATCCTTTTCCCTTTAGGTTAATATTTTGTCCCTGAAATTTGTTTTGATTAAACTCTTCTTACACAACTCTGTTCTCTTTAGGCTTTCTTCTTCCCGTCAGAGTATCACATATGAAGACATAATACTGTGTAAAGAGAAATTGCCTTCCAAAACACCAATGCTACCTAGGTAAAATGGACCTTCAGGGACCATCTCTAATCACATGGACACACCTCTTATGAATTGAGGCTATTTTTCATTGTAGGGGGGGCATCTCCAGTTGTTCTGATCTGTATCTTGCCACTAGATCCAGATGACTCCAGAGGAGAAAATAAGTCTGGTGCCCGTGCACAGCCCACCTTCACTTAAATCCAAATCACTTGTAAGTCATTACATCATCTTCCTGATGTCATGGCTGTCTTCAATAACCAAGGATAAATAACAAATAACAGTTATTGATTGTGAGCTCCTTCCTCTATTGTATTGATACCTTCCCTCTTTAAGTGCCTTACAATTCTATCCCTCCCTTCTCATGCCTTTCTCGTTTAAAAAAAAAAAAAACAATTATCTTACTGAGATACTATAAAAGTTATCATCCCCTCACAGTTCACCATGGACTTTTCAAGGATCCATCACTCTGTAGTACCTCAAATGTCTCTTATTTATTAAATATCCATGATCTTGCTTGTTGAGTTGACTAAGGTTTTCAGGCTATATCATTTCTAATTGGAACTTGAGTTCCTTTGTATTTTACAGTGTGTTATTCAGTTTCCTTCTGTGATTTCTCAAGGATGCAGAATAATATTGTTATTTGAATTACCATTCTTTTATATTTGAACGTCTTTCTCTTGGCTACTTTCAGGCTTTGCTTTGTCATTAAATTATTTAATGTAACTGCTGCCTTAGAGTTTGAAGCACAGTGTTTTTTGTTCACAAGAGGCAAACTGAATTCTCTTAGTTGGTATTTTGTTTTCTATATTCAAAAGTTCTTTGAAGTTTGCTGCATTATTATGCTTAAGTTGTTTGATTTGTTGCATTCTTCTGGAATGCTTATGATCCTTTTGTTATTTTGTGCATTCAACAAGAATGACTTTTTTTTCCTATATTGGGTGCAGGTATTCCTTGAATATTGTTGCTTATCTTTTGCCAAGTTTTTTTTTTCTACCTTAGTACTTTTTTGCTCCAAATATGTCAATTTCCTTTCATGTATTTTGAGAAATTAGTCATTCTGGATTCATTCTTGTAATCTGCCAATTCAGTTTTAAAATTCTCTACTAAATATTTTAAGTTCCTCCTTATTTAATTCCTTCTTTTATGTATTTCATTTCTCCTTTGAACTTTCCTGGGAATCCTTTCTGTCCATGTTCTTTTGGGAGTCTGCAGGATTTGATGTTCTATCAGGTAAAATATATGGATCACTCCATATCCTGTGATATTTGTTAAAGTATTATCTTTAAGAATTTAGTGTTCGTGTCTTTTCTATTCATTTATATTTGCTTTTGCTCTAAGCTTTTGTTGCAAGTTTTTTTTTTTTTTTGCTAGAACTTTGTGTATTTGTGTTCATCCCCCTATCACTTACTTTTGTCTGCTTCCTCCTTTTCTGGTGGACATACTCCTGAGACTGGCCTACCAGACTGCCTTAGCTTTCTTGCTTGGGGATATAGGCTTTATTGGCCAATGCCCCTGCCCTGGGCATGGTCAGTGAGGAACAGAACTGTACCAAATTGGATTTTACTCTCCTTTCTTCCATCACAGAACACCCTTGCAGACTGTCACCCTGCTCCCATCCACACCACCAACTTTTCCCTTGACTTTTTTCTCCTTTTCTTCTCTGCCTGGGTAGAATCAACATATGCCAGTTTTTCTGGGTAGAAGGAGAGTTTATAGAATATTCCAAGTTGTGACTCTGCAGTCTTGGAATGCCCTTTCTTAGGACTAGGTTTTAGTCAGAAGACA
The DNA here is from genome assembly GCA_011680675.1 of Gymnobelideus leadbeateri. Taxonomy (NCBI): domain Eukaryota; kingdom Metazoa; phylum Chordata; class Mammalia; order Diprotodontia; family Petauridae; genus Gymnobelideus; species Gymnobelideus leadbeateri. The sequence continues at coordinate 376,028 of WOXC01005943.1, read as the reverse complement.
TGATGCTCTTAACCAGTTCCTCTTCAGCTACATTTCACCAGGAAGGAGTTAGAGTAGTCTCTGAATCATAGGAGAATGGGAATCTGGAGATGATCTCAAGGCAAAGTATTTCAGTTGAGCTTCTGTCCCCTTCTAAGCACATTTGAGAAATTTTGGGGAAGGAATGCAGAATGGATACATTAAGAATTAGAGTCCTCCAGTATTAATTCATAAGGATTTCTAATTTGGGGTTATCTCATCTTTTTTGAGGGGGGAGATCCATTATTCTCTATTCCTGGTATGTATTATTTTTTGGAATGTTAGATTTTTGAAGTGATATAGAAAAAGTTATCACTTCCCATTCTTGCTGAGCATGTGACCTAGAAGATATCCCTGGCACTTTTAAACCAAAAATTGGCACCAATATTAACCTTATTTTAGGTGAATTAGATTATGTTGTGACTAGAGGATCACTAGAGAGTCTCTAACCAATCCCATACAATCTTAGAACCCCTGAATCTCAGAGCTCAAAGGAATTCCATAGGTTATCTAGTTCAATTTCTTACTTATTGAAGTAATCTCCTCTATAGTTTTCCAAAATATTACCCAGTCTTTCTTGAATACTTGCAATTAAATTGACCTCACTAACTCAAAAAGGAATCCATTTCGTTGTTGGATAGCCATACTTGTTAGAAAGTTATTCTGAAAATTGAGATAAAATTTGCTTCCCGTTACTTTCACCCATTACTTTTAATTCTTTCCTCTGAAGCCAAAGTGCAAGTCTAATTCTTCTTCTATATAACAGCTCTTAAAATTTTTTTGAATATTACTGCAATATTATTACTCAAGTCTTTGATTTTCCAGATTAAAAATGCTCAGCTATTTCTTGCCTGATATGATTTTCTAACCCTTACCTATTCCGGTTCATCTATCTTGTATATGTTCTGTGTTGTCAGCATTTCTTCTAAAATATGATACCCAGAGCTAAACAAGATTCTCCAAATATACATTGTCTGATTTCATCTTTAGTAATATTGTTACCTCCATCATTCATGACACTATATATTGTTAAAATAGTCTAAGTTTTTATTACCTAACAACCTTGTCACACTGTTGATTCCTAGTGATCATAGGATTTAGATGTATACATGTAAAGAACCTTACAGCTCATCTAGTCACAAAGCTGCAGAATCATAAAGTTGAGAGTCAGAAAGACTCTATTGAATATCATATTACAGTTTATGTTTTTCAGTCATTTCACTTGTGTCTGACTCTTTGTGATTCCATTTGGAGTCACATTTAGGGTCCATTTGGAGTAGTTTGCAATTTTCTTTTGCAACTCATTTTACAAATCAGGAAACTGAGGCAAACAGGGTTAAGCAACTTGCCCAGGGTCATAGAGATAATCATTGAGAATTGAACCCAAGAATAGGAGTCTTCCTGACTCCATGCTGAGCACTTTATCCACTGCAATGCCACCTAGCTGCCCTAAGGCAACTCATACACAGAAGTAATATCTGCTTTAATATACCCAACTAAAGAGCATGCAGCTATCTGCTAGAACTCCAGTGAAGGGAATCCTCACACCTTCCCTAAATATGAAGAAAAGTTTCCTGACATTGAATCTAAATTTGCCTCTGTGCAGCTTCTATGCATTTCTCTCATTTTTGCCCTCTGGAAACACATAGAACTAAACCAGTTCCCATTGATCACATTAGTTCTTTAGATGTTTGAAAATACTTTTCATATTCCTCCTGAATTTTCTCTTTTCCAAGTTAAATTGAATTTTCCATTTCCTTCAAATGTTCCTTTTATTACATAGTGTGAAGACCCTTCATTGTCTTCACTGGCCTCCTCCGGATGTTCCCCAGCTTACCAGTATTCTTCCTAAACTGGTTCCTCTCTCTATCATCTCCCCATTCCTGAAAGTCATGTGTTTCATAATGTAGCCCAAGATTGCACTCCTTTTGTGACAGCTACATCACACTTGTAAAGTATATTTGATTTAATTAAGCTAAAACTCCCAGATATTTTTCATATAAACTTCTGTATAACCATATCTAAATCCACCTTTTACTTGGAAATATAATTCTTTTTAACTCAGTTATAAAATATTGCACTTATTCCTATTCAATGTCATCTCCTTAGATTCTGTCTAGGGTGCTAGCCTATTGAGAACTTTTTGTATCTTTACTTTGTCACTCAGTGTGTTGGCTATTTCTTCCAACCGTGGGTCTGCTATGAATTTTATAAATATGCCATCATCTGTGCCTTTATCCAAGTCATCAATAAAAAATTTAAACATCACAGGGTCTTTGTGGTATTCCAGAGACCACTTGCCATGTTGTATTTGAATATCAGTGACCACTCTTTAGCTCTTCAAACAGTCCAAACTTATCTGATAGTAGCTTTGTCTATTGCTTATACCCTCTTTTCCCCACAGAATTGTTATATTTTCTCATATTATTAAAATCTAAATAAAATGGCAGCATTCTCTTGATCTACTAGTTTAGTAATGTTGTTCAAACACATCCTTGATAAATCCATGTTGACTCTTTATAATCACTTCTTTCTTTTCTAGGTGTTATATAGTCATCTCTCTAATAATATATTCTAGAATTTTCCCAAGAATAAAAGTTAAGATGAATATCCTATAGTCTGGATATTGTGTTCTCTTCCTTCATTTGAAGATTAGATAATATCATTTCTCTAATCCTGTGGCACCTCTCCCATTCTCTACATTCTTTAAAATGTCACATGCCAGTTCTTTCAGTGTGTAAGTATTTTATTTAAATGGGTCAAGAGACTTTTTTTTCCTAGGGCAACTAGATACTCTCAGTTTTCCTTATTTGCCTTCAGTATAAATACTCCATTAGCTATCTTTTATCTGTCATTTCCAGGGCAGGGGTCATTATACTTGGCAGAAGAAACAAAAGCAAAATAAAAAATTGAGCAACCCTGCCTTTTCTCTGTTGTTTGTTATCATTGTTTCATTGGTCCAGAGTCATGATCCTACCCCTTCCTTGAGCCTTATCTTTTCCTCAGAATAGCCCAACAGCTACCACCACCAACACCACCACACTTTTGGTTTTCCTTAACTTTCCTTATTCACTTTCACTCATTTTGACCCTATTTCTACAGGGCAGTGCCACCCTCTTTTACTCATCCTTAGTTGCCTTCCCTGTTTTTGCATCTTCATTCTATTTCTTTATTAAAATCTTTTTCTCATTTCTTTATTGTATAGAGGAGACAATGGCTGTCCAAAAAGATTTCTACTTCTTCCAGGTCATATAAGTACTAAGAAACAAAGATAGGGTTCAACCACAGTACCCTTTGACTAGATATCATTGAGTCACAAAATTTGCAACTTTGACAGGACTTCAGCAGCCATATAGGCCAACACATGCACGAAAAGAATCCCTACTATAACACCCCAAAATTGATCCTCCAGCCTGTACTTGAAGACCTATATGATACAGAGGTTTACCCCCTCTTTAGCAGGTCCCTTCCCAGTTTGATCACTTATAATTATTTGGTTGCATCCTCTCCGCCCATCAACTTAAAGGAAGAACTAGCCTCTTTGCAAATTCCACTCATTATCTTATTATCTTCGTTTCTTTCCCCTGGGGTCTAACAGAGCAAGACCCACTTTTGCATGGTAGGCCTTCAGCCCTTGAATTTAGCTATGATTTTTTCCATGTGGATTTTCTATTTTTTCTTCTCTAGGCTAGACTCACTGGCTTCAATTGATCCTTTCTCATCTTGGTTGCCCTCTTATGGAAACACTCTAGCTTATCAATAGGCTTCTTACACTGTGGTGCCCATAGCTTAATAGAATGTTAGAGTTGAAGTCTAGTGAGGATAGAGTACACTGGGGCTATGAAGTCCCTATTCTTAGAATCTATGCCCTTCTTAATGCAACCCAAGTTTGCCTTATGCCACATCATGTTGCTAACTCCTATTGAGCTTGCATTCCACTAAAACCTCCAGGCTTTGTTTATTTGTTTTTTATAATATCTGCTGTCTAACCATGCTCTATTATCTCATACTTATGCAGTTGATTTGTGTAATGTATGCCTTAACATTTATCCTTCTTGAATTTCAGCTTCTGAATATTTGTCTCATTGCTCTAGTCCATCAAAATCTTCATCTATCTTGATTTTATTATTCAAGTATGGTAGTGGTCACTCTACAGTTTGTCATCTGCAGAGTTGATGAGTGTGCCATTATCAGTGACTTAATATTAAAGGAAATATTAAAGGACATAAAGCCATGTACAGTCCCAGTAAACACTTCCCGCCCTATTGACATTGAGTCATTAAATACTTTTCTTTGAGACTAGTCATTCAAACAGTTCTGATCACATCTAATTGCAGTCCTATCCAATCCATATGTCTCTGTATTCTCTACAGGACTTATATGAGATGCTTTATTAGAAAAAAACCTTTGCATTATCAAACCTTGGCAAAAATTCTTAATCTATCTTAACTATGTAGTGATCAAGTCAACAAGTCAGGAAGCATTTTTTAAACACCTTAAATTTTCCAGTCTCTGTACTAAGTGCTGTGAGTACAGAGCAAAGCAAAAAAAAAAGTCCCCACCCACAAATAGCTCAAAATCTAATGAGGAAGATAATATGCAAACAATTATATGCATAAAAGACTTTTATGCAGGGAAACTAGGTGGAATTAATCTCAGATGGAAGGTACTAGCATTGGTAGGGAACCCTGATTTGGTGGGGACAAATGGGTTGGGGAGGGAGAAAGCAAGAACTGGGAAAGGCCTCCTATAGAATCTTGTCAAAAAATGACATGATCTGATTAATCTTTCTATATGATCACTAGCCATCACTAATTTATCAGTATTCATCACTAATGAATTTAGAATCATTTTAGCCATCTCTTTTAGAATTTCCCCATAAGTCAATGTCACTTTCAATAGCTTCTTTGTAGACTGCAGATTCTTTTCTCTTCCATTTTGGGGCAACAATTTTCCTTTTGGGTAACATTTTTCTTTTTTCTAACACATGGTACTTCTCTCATTCTCTATGATTTTCTTATATTTCTAATAGTGCCTCAGCAGTCACACTAATCAGTTCTTTCAGTTCCCAAGGATATAATTGGATCCATTCAAGGATAAAGAAAATAGGTGAGAGTAGGTAGGTCAAACTGGTGAAAAGGGTAGGAAGTTACTGCTAAGATGAAGGGAAGGTTTTTTTGATTGTTTGGTTGTTGAGAATAAGGAAAGGAAGTTGAATGGGCTTTTCAGATTATTCACAGGGTATTTTAGATCCAAGCTTCTCATTCCATAATATACCTTTACCTAAACCCCTGAGGTTCTTTCATATGTATTACTCATTTTTTCTTTTCAAAGATCTAATATTTTATTTTTTTATCAATTACATGTAGAAATAAATTTAATGTTCTTTTAAAAATTTTGAGTTCCAAATTCTCTCCCTCATTTTCTCCCCTCCCCTCTATTGAGAAGGCAAGCAGTTTGATATAGATTTTACACATAAAGTCATATAAAACACATTTCCATGTTTGTCATGTTGTGAAGGAAAGCACAGACCAAAAAACCCAAGAAAAATAAAGTAAAGGAAAAGTATGTTTCTCTGCATTCATACTCCATCAGTTCTTTCTCTAGAGATGGATAGCATTTTTCATCATAAGTTCTTTAGAATTGTCTTAGATCATTTTATTTCTGAGAATAGCTGATTCATTCACTGGTGATCATCATACAGAATTGCGCTTACTATGTACAGTGTTCTTCTGGTCCTGATCATTTCACTTTGCATTAGGTCCAGGTTTTTCTGAAGTAATATTGCTAATCATTTCTTATACAACAAATAGTATTCCATAATAATCATATACAACAATTTATTTAGCCATTCCCCTGTTGATGGATATCCCCTCAATTTCTAATTCTTTGCCATCATTAAAAAAGGTGCTGTAAATATTTTTTTACATATAAGTCCTTTTTCATTTTTGTTTTTTATCTCTTTGGGATACAGATCCAAAAGTAGCCTTGCTTGGTCAAAGGGTATGCATGGTTTTATAGCCCTTTGAGCGTAGTTCCAAATTGCTTTACAGAATAGTTGAATCAAGTATATGACTTCAGTAATGCATTGAGACATTAATCTCAATTTTCCTATATCCCTTCCAACATTTGCTCTTTTCCTTTTATGTCATATTAGCCAATATGATAGGTGTGGGGTGACAGTTCAGAATATAGATAGCTTTGATTATTTTGTTTGAAAACTGCCTATTCATATCCTCTGACCATTTGTCAGTTGAGGAATGACTTATTTTTTATAAATTTTACCCAGTTCTTTATATGTTTGAGAAATGAGGTCTTTATCAGTGGAACTTACTGTATTTCCCTCTATTCTTTTCCTCCCATTTATTTTATATTCTCTCTCTCTCTCTCTCTCTCTCTCTCTCTCTCTCTCTCTCTCTCTCCACCTTGTGCATGCTCAAAACTGTTTTGCTTTTGTCTTTTACTACCCCAGTCCACCTCCCTTTCACTTATCTTCTTATATTTTAACATTCCTGTAGGCTAAGATAGATTTACATACCCATATAGTTACATACAATATATATTATTTTTTGAGGGCAGTTGGGGTTAAGTAACTTGCCTAAGGTCACAGGCTAGGATTTTGTTTGTGTGTGCGTTAAGTGTCTGAGGTCGGATCTGAACTCAGGTCCTTCTGACTCCAGGGCTGACGCTCTACTCACTGCGCCACCTAGCCACCCCTGAGTACATATATATATATATATATATTATTCCATCTTCAAGTCAGTTCTAATAAGAGTAAGGTTTAAATTATGCCCACTCCCATCTTTACCTCCTCTATAAAACCTCTTTCATACCTCTTTCGTGTGAGATTAATTTACCTCATTCTACTTCTCCTTTTCTTCTTCTCCCAATGCCATCCTCTTTCTAACCCCTTAATTTTATTTTTAGATAATTATCCCATTGTATTCAACTCACACCCATGCCTTCTGTCTGAGTGTACTTCTCCTAACTTCCTTATTAATGAGAAAGATTTTAGGAGTTACATCATTTTCCAAGGTAGAAATGTAAACAGTTTAACCTTATTGAAATCTTTATGATTTCTCTTTTCTGTTTACCTTTTTATGCTTCTCTTGAGTCTTATACTTGAAAGTCAAAATGTTGATTCACTTCTGTTCTTTTCATCAGGAATGTTTGAAAGTCTTCTATTCTGGTAAATATTCTTTTTCTCCCTGAAGGATTATACTGAGTTTCAGTGGATAGGGCAATTCTTGGTTATAATCCTAACTCTTTTTTTTTTTTTAAAGCAATTGGGGTTAAGTAACTTGCTCAAGGTTACACGGCTAGTCATTATTTATGCGTGGGTGCTCATTTTCTGAGGCCGGATCTGATCTCGGGTCATCCCAACTCCGAGGCCGGCGCTCTTACTCACTGCGCCACCTAACCGCCCCTTTAGGGCAATTGGGGTTAAGTAACTTGCCCAAGGTTACACGGCTAGGTTTTTGTTTGTGTGGATTAAGTGTCAGAGGCCGGCTCCGAACTCAGGTCCTTCTGATTCCAGGGCCGGCGCTCTATTCACTGCGCCACCTAGCCGCCCCTATAATCCTAACTCTTGTACCCTCTAGAATATCATACTTCAAGACCTCTGATGCTTTCTTTAATGTAGAAACTGCTAAGTCTTGTTTTGTACTAATTCTGACTCCATAATATTTAATTGTTTCTTTCTGACTGCTTGCAATATTTTTTCCTTGACCTGGGAGCTTTGGAATTTGGCAGTAATATTCTTGGGAGTTTTCCTTTTGAGATCTCTTTCAGGAAGTGATCAGTGGATTTCCATTTCTATTTTACCCTCTGGTTCTAAAATATCAGGAAAGTTTTCCTTCATAATTTCTTTTTTTTTTAAGTGTCTCAGTCCTTTATTGCCTCTATCCCTGTGTGCCCTGACCCCCCACAAGCCCTCAGGCTCTGGAGCAACCAGCTCACATCCCTTTTCTCTACCCCTGCCCCCCACAACAAAGGTGCTAGTTCCTCCACTTCCCAAGCCCAAGGGAGGGTGCATAGGCAGTCCCAGTCTCTTTCAGCCTGGAGATAGTATAAACTGGAGAACAGACAGGATCTGATGGATGGAGGGGGAAAACGTGATAGCAAAGAGTATAATGGAGATGTTGGGGGGCAGGGATAGTGGAAAGAATTTTAGGTCCTGTCGGGAAAATTGGGTTGGGGGGAGTCTCAGTTTTGGCTCTAACTCATTGGATGACCTTGGGTAATTCCTTCACCTCAATGAACTTTTTTTTCTCTGCAAAATTAGGGGTTAAACTCTTGTGATCTCAAAGGTCCTTCCCAGTTCTAAGATTCTGTGACAAATGGACTGTCCCCAGGGCTCCAACCAGGATCCAACTACAAAGTGAGTCTCTTTCTCACTGTCTCTCTCCCTCTGGGAAGCCATGGCAGTATCATTCCACAAGGGAAGTAGTTCTAATAAAATTTTCAAAAGACTCAGTTTGCTCTTATTTTTCCCATCTGGTTTTAAATCTTATGACTGATTAGAAAAGTGGTAATAGGGTGACTACTGATTGGACAGTCTTCAATTTGTAATTGTGGACCTGGGACTTGGGTCTGAGGATGTTTGGGAACCCCCAAGGTGAAGCCTTATCTCCTTTGCTTTCCTTATGTGGACTCAAAGTTGGGGTGGAGTTTGGGGAAGAAGGCAAGGAATGAATGGGAGCGAGATCTTGGTCCAACTTCTTCACACATTGTACCAGGTGAGTAAAGCACCTGGAGTAGACCCCCTGGGGTTAGGAGATACCAGGTCTAAGGGGTGAGTGACCAACACATCATAGATGCTCTTGTTGGGTGGTACCACCTGGAAGAGTGCATCCAAGTCCCCTACAGAGCCAGAGGGACCAGAAGCCTTAGGTGCTAGCCCCCAATAGGAAGGGCCTGGTGAAGGCAGACACTGAGGGCAAGGTGGAGGTGCTAGGGGCATCACCACATTTGGGGTGTATATGGGAGAGTATGATGTGGGCAACTGTCCCCAAAGGGGAACCCTGGTACTTCCTGATAGCTGCACCTGGCTCGATGTACCCTGAATTACAGGGAGGGGCAGGAGAGGCCAGGAGCCTTGCTCAGATGAGAGAGAAGGAGGGTGCTGAGATGCCCCCGTGGTTCCCAACATCCCTGCTTGGGTTGAGGTACCCTGCAGGAGGGGGATGGGCCGGAGGGGCCAGAGTCCACCCTCTGAAGGAGAGGAGGAAGAGGACTGGGGAGAAGTAGGTGCACCGTGGCTCCCCAAACACCCCTCTTGTGACTTGGAGAAGGGTCCCAGAGGCCAGGACACTGGCTCTGAAGTAGAAGAGGAGGAAGAAGAAGAGGAGGATGGCCGTGGGGGCTGGGGCCCTTCTGGAATATCCCCAAGCAAGGAATCAATACTGAAGGAGTCGCTGGCTAGGTTGGGGCTAGGGGGCCGGTAAGGCCAGCCATGGACAACATAGGGGGTCAGGTCCTTGGCAAAGGCTTTGCCCTGGCCACCCCTCTCCCCTCGACGGGCCACAGCTGTATTTTGCAACCGAAGGGCCTCAGCAGGGATCTGGCTCACGTCCACTGCCCAAAAATTCCCCTTGGCCTGTGGCTTTTCCGGGTCCTTGGGCACCTTGTGGAAGCATCGATTAGAGGAGAGGTTGTGCCGGATGGAATCCTTCCACCCTTCATAGTCATCCTTGAAGAAGGGGAACAGAGCTTGAACCTGGTGAATGATCTGGGCCAGTTTGAGCCTCCGAGCCGGGGCAGCCTGGATCACCAGGGCTATCATGGCCAGGTAGGTGTAAGGAGGCTTGTCATGCCGAAGATATTTCTTCTTCCTTTTCTTCTTGGGGGGCTCTGGCTCCGGTTCTGGTTCCGGCCCCGGCTGTGGGGGGCCAGGGCTTGAGCCCCCTTGGGGTACCGTGGTAGGGAAGGACCCTGCACTGGGCATGGAGTTACTTAGACGGTGTTGATCTAGGAAATTGGGACCTAGGATCTTGTCCTTCATAATTTCTTGAAAGATGATTCTAGACTTTTTTTTATCTAGCTTTCAGGTAGGTCAGTAATTTTAAAATTTTTCATGTCAGCCATTTTTCCAATGAGATATTTCATATTTTCTTCTATTTTTCATTCTTTTTGTTTTTTTTTTTAACTGATACTTGATGTCTCATAGAGTCATTAGCTTCCATTTGCCCAATTCTAATTTTTAAGGAATTATTTTCTTCAGTTAGCTTTTGTGCCTCCTTTTCCAGTGGTCCAATTTTACTCTTTAACAAGTTATTTTCCTCAGTAAATTTTTTGTACCTCACCATTTGGCCTATTCTGTTTTTAAGGTCCTTTTTACTTTGATATTTTTTGTGCCTTCTTTACCAATCTGTTGATTTTTTTATGGTTTTCTTGTATCATTCTCATTTCTCTTCCCAATTTTTTCTTTGCCTCTAACTTAATTTTTAAAATCCTTTCTGAGCTCTTCCATGACCTGATACCAATTCATATTTTCTTTGAGGCATTGGATGTAGCAATTTTGAAACTATTGCCTTCTTCTGAGTATATGTTTTGATCTTCCTTGTCACTATAGCAACTTTCTATAGTCAGAATTTTTCCCGTTGTTTGCTCATTTTTCCAGCCCATTTTTAAACTTTAACTCTACACTAAAGTAGGCCTCTGCTTCCAGGGTGGATGATACCCTTTCCCAAACTTCAGGGTTTTGTGCAGCTATTTTCAGAAATAATTCTAGGGACCTGTAGTTTTCATTTCTTCCAAGGTCATATGATCTAAGGAGAGATGTGTTTACTTTTTGCCTACCCTGTGTTCTGATCTATTGGTGACCACAGCCTCTCTTTTCTGTCTTGGAAATGTGACTCTAGTGCCTGTTCCCCTGCAGCCATAATCTCTGGTGTGCTAGTGTCCTTCCTCATCCTTGAATTCCCTGTGATCTGGATCTGAGTATGGGCAATGCAACAGTCTTGCTTCAGTGCCAGCAAAGGCACCCCTACAGTCTTCTTCTGACCAGTTGTCCAATTCCCTTACCATCTGTTCACTGCAAGCTGTGGAAGTAGCCACTACTACTGATGATTCAGTAGCTCCTTATGCCTCCTTCTAGTTTGCTTGGGCCTGGTCTGTACAGTCTGCATGGCCTACACTCAACTGGGTTCCACTCTCATCGGAGTGCAACCTTCTAAGTTGTCTTGGACTGGAAAATTGTTTTACTCCATCCTTTTGTGGGTTCTGCTACTCCATAATTTGTTTTGAAGCATTATTTAAAGTTACAGTGATTATTTTGTTGTGGCAAAAAATAAAAAATTGAGGGCATGCCTATAAATTGGGGAATAGATGAACAAGTTGTGGTGTATGATTGTGATAGAATACTATTGTGTTATAAGAAATGATGAACAGAAAAACTTGGGATGACTTATGTAAAGTGATGCAAAGTGAAGTGAGCAGGACCAGGAAAACATTATATACAGTAACAACAATATTTTAAAGATGACCAACTGTGAAAGACAGCTATTCTGACTAAGACAATGATACAAACCAATTCTGAAGTACCCATGATAAAAAAATGCTATCCACTTCCAGAGGAAGAATTGATGAACTCTGAGTACACATTGAGGCATACTTTTTTCAATTTATTTTCTTTGGAGGACTAGACTTCTTTTGTAACATGTTTAATATGGAAATGTTTTTCCTGACTTCACATGTATAATCAAAATCATATTGCTTACCTTCTTAAGGGGTGGGGAGGGTGGGGACAAGACAGAATTTGGAACTCAATTTTTTTTAAAAAAAGAATGGTGAAAAGTTTTTCATGTAGTTGGAAAATTTTAATAAAATAAAGTATATTTTAAAAAAGAATCATTACACAGGTTTGCCTAGCACCTACACTGAATGATATAATCCTAAATCAAGAAAGAACGCTTTGCTTGGATCAGCACCACCAATGAGGGGGGTGACAGATGTTTTACCTAAAGATCCAGTTTGTCAGATATTTCCTGGGGTGGGATGTTAGGGAAAAAAATTTGATGTAGACCCCCCAAACTCCCCCCTACCCACCCCAATCACTACTTCTCCAAAGTACCACAACCATCCTTTGCAGTATTGGCCCTTTGTGCCTCAGAGAGATTTTACAGCATGGTCTTAATTACATTTTCTTTTTTCTCCCTAATGCCACAAAAGTACTATTGCTGGTCTGATAATGAAAGAGATAGATGAATGCTCTGAAAAGTGCTGGGGAATTAGAGGAGAGACCATATTACAAAGGTAAAGGAAGCATATTTCAGGGCCCACTTTCTTCTACTGCCTTGGCCATAGTAGTATCTGATGTATTTGACTCACATTGGGTGATATGATTGAATGGTGAAGAAGCCAATATATACAGGTTCCAAAAGGGACCATGCTTTTGTTCCCTCTGTTGTGTTTTTTTTCCTCTCTCTCTCCCAAACTGGTTCAGTCCACCTCTACTCTTAATTAGTTTTATGATGAAAAACAGAGCCCCAAAGTGTTGTAGCAGCAGAAAATCCACTTTTATGCTTGAATGGTCAGCTCTAATGATTATGCAAAATAAAATTATGCATTCTGCTTTTTATTGCCTTAGATGCCGCAGTTATGGGGGATACTTGCATGTACCTTGAGTATTTAGTTTTCTTACAGTTATTTCTCTGTACAAGGTAAAAAATGAAGTCTAGGAGATGATCTTTGTTTACAATTCTGTTAGACCTTATTTGATTATTCTTCATCATCAAAGTGTATATTAATGTCTATTGTCATGTGTTATAGTACAAAGAAAATCATCCTGCTTTCAAGGAGCTTACATTCAAAGACAAACAAAAGACATATTAACATTGGTAGAGCTTAGAGATTGAAGGGGCCCAAGAAACTAAGCCAGCAACCCAAAGAGGGGATTATACTTGTAGCCCCCTTAAATTACTTTTCTGCTAATTCAACAAGTATATTAAGTGTTCATGAAGCTCACTGTTTCATCAAATTATATTTACATATGTAACCATTAGATGGTGCTCTGGGAGTATACAGCCCATTGTCAACAGACCCCAGGAATATGCTGGTCCAGCTCAGTGCCTGGCACATAGTTGATGCTTAATAAAAGCTTCTTGACTTTACTCCAATTGACTACTAATCACCCAGTGGCTCTGCCCCCTACATAAAGAGGGAACTCATGTCACATCTTCTAGACTCTTATATGGTCTAGAGGAATCTATACCAATGCATACCCTACCTACTGCCCATTCCCTTCTTCCATTCTGAGTTTTCAACATTAGCATCTATGGAGCATCATTATCTTAGTAAGCAATTTACTTGGATTAGGTAGCAAAAAGAGAATCATTATCCATATGTTACATGGGTTATATATTCTGTTTACATCTGAATTCAGTGACTCCAAACAAGGAAGAAAAATCCTTATTTGAGTTAGAATCTGTCAGTCTCCCTATTTCCTTTCCAACCCCCCCCCAACATATACACATTGCTCCAGCTAACCAAGTCCACAGCTGAATCACGAGACCTTAGAAAATCGTCTGAACAGAAATATCCAAACTTTTAGTTTCAATGTGTATCATAGGGAAATACCATATAGACTCTCAATAAATAAAATTGCTTAAAGCCTAAAAGGCTATCCCCACTCTCACTGGTGTCTCTGTTTTTGTTTTCCACCTAGCCTCAGGCCACTTTTCTTCTCAGCTGGAGAATTTATCCATCCCTGAAGCTCTAACTTTATTAGGAAGCGTTGTTTTTGAAAGGCTTCTAAGGTCAACATGGTCCAGAGTTTGGCAGTAGGGAGATCAGTATGGATTACTCTGTTTATCCCTCGTTTCCACTTTCAGAAGCATACATAAAGTTGTGCATCTGTTGTCACTGCCTCCCATGTACCACCTGTTATGTACCAGGTACTAGGCTAGACAGTCAACTTACATAGACAAAAACAAAATAGTCTGTTTCTCAAGGGTCATTCATTCTATTAGGGTGGAGGGGAATGACAATATGTGTGTAGAAAAATTAAATACAGTATATATATATATATATATATATATATATATATATATATATATATACACATATAAAGATAGTTCTATGAAGAGCCTACTAGCATCTGGAAGGGAAGGCAAATAGCATTTATTAAGCACTATGTTAAAGTCACTGTGCTAAATGCAGAGGATACAAATATATGCAAAAAGAAAGACATTCCTTGCCTGCAGAGAGCTTACATTTTAATGGGAGAAAACGATACACTAAAGGCATCTGAAACACATCACTGGGGAATGGTGTTGAAAGTCAGTAGAGCCTGGAAGGGAACAAAGATTGACGGAGCTGGATCTCTCCCCAAAATGGAAACCTGTGAGGAATTTTCCAATGGGAAGAGGGGGCAACTTGACTATGAATGTTGCAGTGTGAGGAGGCCCCAGCAGTTGAGGGAAGTTCACAGTAAGACTGCTTCTCAGAGGCAGTAATGCTTTGCCAACATCTCCACTTCCATACCCTCAAACATAGCCTCCCTGGATTATGGCCCTTGAGGTGAGCTTTGAAGAAAGCTAGGGCCTCTCCAAGACTCAAGTGAAAAGAAAGCATGCATTCCAGACATGGGAGATAATCTGTGCAAAGACATGAAGATGGGAGATAGAATGTTGTGTAAATAGGCCAGTTTGGCTACAAGGTGTGCTTCATGAGGAGTGATATGAAAGCCATCTAAAAAGATAGATTAGAGCCAGATTCTGTGTAACTTCTCAAGGGTATTAGTTTTTTGAGTATTAGGTTTTTGTTGTCCAACTATTTTCAGTTGTGTTTGACTCTTTGTGATTCCATTTGGGGTTCTCTTGGCAAAGATACTGGAATGATTTGCCATTTCCTTCTCCACCTCATTTTACAGATGAGGAAACTGAGGCAAACAGGGTGAAGTGACTTGCCCAGAATAACACAGCTAATTCAAGTCTGAGACCACAAGTAAACTTAGGAAGACACTGCCTCCTGGCACCAGGCTCAGCATTTTATCCCCTGCAATGCCACCTAACTGCTCTATAAGTATTAGAATTGAGATACAAACAAATCGTTTTTTCAAGACTTGCTTTTTGTTGCCTATTGTCTCAAATAGTTCCTGCAAGATACTGTAATTATTCTACAACAGGCAACATAGCATACCGACTGGGACTGACTTATAGCCTGCTTACCCCCTGGCAAGTAGGTATCATATCTTCAAAAAAGCATGTACACATATACTGGTGATCTGGGTATATTTCCTGCCTTGGAAGAATGAGTCACTACAGATCAGTTGATTTGTGCTCATTGTGATAAGGTCCTGTGACAATTGTTGAACTTATTCAATTCCATACCTCTGGCACAGGAAACAGAAAGTAAGGAGATAGGATTTAATGAGGTATTTGTTTGGGTAGTTAGGAGATAAGAGGAAGAAACCTGGACCTGGGATTTCATGGTAATGGGGAATACCTGGATGAGAAAACCCCCCCTCTACCAATTCAGACTGGCATCTTATCTGAAACTTACAGCCTTAGGGAGTTGCCTCTAGTACTGAGACTCTATGTGATATGTCCAGGACCACCTGGCCAGCCTATATTTAGGCCTTTCTGACTCTAAAGTGAACTTGCTCTCTTCTGTCCCATACTGCCTCACTTGGCGGATAAAGGGATCTGAACTTCTGAAGACTCTGCACTTATTTTCAAGAGTTTTAATGGAAAAACACAGACCCTTTTCTTCAAAGGATACATACAGTTCCACAAAGGTAATAATTATCTTAAATTTGCAAGAATTAAGAACAGAGTTAGATGCCAAGTTACAATCGGGTGCTTCAAACTGTCATGTGGCTAACAAAAGAACTATTTTTATGACATGCAAAATTTTTTTTGTTTCTGAAAAGTTGTATCATTCAAGAAAAGAAAAGAATCGAATAAACTTTTCTAAACTTTTGAAATTTATATTGAGGGAGTCTGAATAGGGATTTTTTATCCTCACTCTGAATGCTTAAAGGGATCGAACATATCTGGTCCATTGTTCTAGCATAATATGTTCTGGGTATTGTGGGACAGGGGCAGGGGAAGAAAATTATTTATAATCCACAGTTTAATTTTTTTAACTTTCTTTAAAAAATAAAACCATTCTCTTCCCATACCCCTGACCTCTATCACTCTATAGCTTGAAATTCAGAATTATTTTCCCCCATTGGTTGTATTTCTTCCTTGTGTTTGCTTGCTCTGACAAAGATCTCCTGTGAGTTTTTCAGTACTTTTATTGGGTTGGATTTTCCATGATCTCAGGTTAGGCATTTTTGTCTTCTAGAACACATGGATAAACTTAAGGAGAAGCATCTCATAAGCATACTTATAAGGAGAACCTAGTATCTGTTTTCATTGTAATTAAAGCTTAGATTAGTAGTGTCAAATTATTAAAGGTTCAGATACTCAAAACATTTGAGTATTTCACAAGGCATTCTGGGCTCTAGAGATGCTTAGGCTCTGGCTAGGGTATGAAATGCCTTTCTTCCTTCCATCTAAAGTAAAGTGTCCCTTGAGTAGAAATAGCCCTGAAGCTACGGTTTCAATAGTATTAAATTAGTTAATACAGTAGAGAAATGGATCTAGGTGTCCCTGTAGATTTAAATCCCTGGTTCAGCATAGAGTGGGTAATGAAGAGGGCTGAAAGGATGTGGTGCTGTGATAATACATTCAATAAATCCAAAGATTGTCTGCTTCCTTTTTGTGGTGCACAGCTTATACCACATTTAAAGGATGGTGTAGAAAATCAATCACTTTATTCGCAGAAGGCTAAAGTTGAGTGGAATCTGTAGATAGTACAGTATAACAAAGCGAACCAGCCTCTCCTCCCAAGTATATGACCTAAGGACAGTCACTTTCCTGCTCTAGGCTTGAGTTTCCTCACATATGGATTATCAACAAGGTACTTGTCCTTTTCTGGACCCCAATATCCTCACCTGTAAAACAAGGGATTAGATGACCTCTAATATCACTTCCAGATCTAAATCTAAGATCCTATGAGCTCTAAGAAGACCATTTAAAATATAAATTCCGTAATTTCATAATCATATACCCAGTACTAACATTTGAGGATATAACCTATTCTACCATTTTTCGCCAACCCAATGTAACAAAAGCATCTAAGGACTACAGCAATAAAAATGACATTAAATGTAAAGCTTCCTGTTTGGAGAGTAGAATATCCTAAATTAATACTCGTTGCCGTGCTTTTATGATGTTGTGGTCTTACTCTGACTTCGTCACACTTCAAAGTATGAATGTATAGCTATTTCCCCTCTAATGAAATACCACAAATATGTAAACAATACTAATCTCCAGTAGAGCAGGAATTTATGCCAATTTGCAGAATTTCAGAACGGCGTGGCCACATTCACCAAAGCTCACATCGTTTGTACCCAAGAAATAAATTTATTTTTGCTGGTGACAATGAGATCAAGAATAGTAGTCCCCTTAATTAGTTTCTTGCACCTTGAGTAGGATAAAATTATCAGTAAGACAAGTGAAGAGATTTTTAACTGTTCTACTTTTGGAAAAGAGGGAACAGATGCCCAGACAATTGAAGTTCTCCCCACTAAAATATGAAAATACTGTGTCATATTTTTGTTCTGTTTTTCTAAATCCTCATCTATTTCCTCTTTTAGTTTATGTGATCTACTTTGATAACAATATCACTTTTTGTATCTGCCTCCAGTGATCTTCATCCAAAAGCTCTCCACCTTGCTCATTCCTTTTAATTCCCAGAGTTCCTCTTGATCCTTGAATCCCTAGATTTCATCGTATGAATTTATATATTCCTTCTTCTTCTTCTTCTTCTTCTTCTTCTTCTTCTTCTTCTTCTTCTTCTTCTTCTTCTTCTTCTTCTTCCTCTTCCTCTTCCTCCTCTTCTTCTTCTTCTTCTTTCTTCTTCTTCTTCTTCTTCTTCTTCTTCTTCTTCTTCTTCTTCTTCTTCTTCTTCTTCTTCTTCTTCTTCCTTCTTCTTCTTCTTCCTTCTTCTTCTTCTTCCTTCTTCTTCTTCTTCTTCTTTTTCTTCTTCTTCTTCCTCCTCCTCCTCCTCCTCCTCCTCCTCCTTTTTGGAGGGCAATTTGGGTTAAGCAACTTGCCCAAGGTCACACAGCTAGGTTTTTGTTTGTGTGTATTAAGTGTCTGAGTGTCTGAGGCTGCATCCAAACTCAGGTCCTTCTGACTCCAGGGCCAGCGCTCTACTCACTGCACCACCTAGCAGCCGCTGAATGTATATTTTTAATAGACAAAACTACCCCCCTCCCTTCCTTCAATTTTAATTATCCTGTTTCTCTCAAATAAGGTATATCCTTTCCTGATCCATATTCCAATCACGAATCTCATCTTGAAAAGTCTCAGTGACATCTAATAAAGTCAAAGATGCCTCATTTACTTATTTGCTTGCTCTGTAATTTGTATACAAACATCTGAGTCTATAGTGTTTGATTGTTTTTCGTTTCGTTTTGTTACTGATTTTTTGGTTTGGTCCTTTGTGAAATTCTGGATGTTTTGATTGCCGTTCTTCCTACATTGTAGCTTTTCTCTGTGGTTTCTAGCTATGTTATATATACAATGGTTGTTTTCTCCTGCTTTCTTCCTTTTCAGTATAAAGTCTCTTTTTTGCTAGATGTACAACACTTGAGGAAGCTGCCATCTTACTAATCATTATTAGATGTACTCCATCCCTCCCCAGGAAACTTTCATTCCTATGGTTCAGTTATGAAGTTATAGGGAAAGTAGATCAACAAATGAGTGTGTCTAGCTATAAATAGCCCATTTCTCACATATAGACCAATAGCATAAAAGTATGACCTTTTAGTCACTCTCTATATAATTTCAAATTGCTTTATGACTAGTTCAGAGCTCTAGCAAAAATCCATTAGAACACCTATCTTTCTACAATCCTTCCAATGTCTATTATTCTAACTTTTAAATTATTGCCAACATTCTGGGTATGAGGTAAAACCCTAGAGTTATTTTGATATTCATTTATTTTGCTATTACTAATTTGGAACATACTTTTCTATGGTTGATAAGAGTTTGAATTCAGATATATTTGATATATTTTCCCTAGATGCCTGCTGCCCTTTCCCTAGATGCATTTGGTTTTGTCAAACAGAAGTTGTTCTATAGCATATAATTGATAACTGTTGATTTTATCTTCTATAATTGTCTCTTTTTTATTAAAATTCATCCCTTTGTCATGGATAGATAGATAAAAAGTATCCAATCTGAACAATTTTAAATTTTTTGTGGAATGATCCATAACGTGCATGTCATTTGTTGATTCTTAGTTTATTGTGCTATATAGCATGTTGTTCTACAAATAATTTTCAACTAGCTGTGTTCTTGTTTCTCTGTCCATTTTTGTCAAATAGGAAGTTCTTTAAGTCATTTATTCAGTTTTGTTGAACATTATGCTTAGTTATTCTAATTCTTCCTTGTCTGGTCTATTATACTGATTTACTTTTTTATTTTTTAAAGAGTAACTAATGTTTTTCATGATGATTGCTGTATAATATAGATTGAAGAATAGAACTGTTATTCCCCCTTTAATTCCTCCTTTATTCATTATTTCCCTTGATATTATAGATCTTTGTTTCTTCCAAATGAATTTTGTTATTATTTAGTCTAGCTCTGTAAAATATCCCCTAGATAGTATGGTTATTATATCATTAAATACATACAACTAAATTTGTAGTATACTCATTTTATTATTTTTTTGGCAATGCCTAGTCATGAACACTCAATACACCCCATCTTATTTAAGTTATTTGTTAGTTCTTTTTTTTTTGCTTTTTGGAGGGCAATTGGGGTTAAGTAACTTGTCCAAGGTCACACGGTATTTGTTAGTTCTTTAAGAAACATTTATATGTCATGCAACCAGGAAATAAAATATACAGGCAGTGGGATATAGAAGTTCATCTTGACTTACAAGAAAGTAAGTGGAGATTGGGGGGTGGTATAAGAGAGGGCAGATTGGGGGAACAGTATTCAATATGCTTGCCATCTTGGGGTGGGGGGGTGGGGGAGAGATGGAAAGAAAATCTGTAACTCAAAATCTTTGGGAAATGAATGTTGAAAACTAAAAATAAAATTTTAAAAAAAGAGCCAACCAGAGTCAAGCGATTGGTTCTTGCCTTTGGAAGCAGCTGGGGACAAAGCCAGTTCCTCTGAGAAGTCATCCAGATCCCTAACCAGAGCTATGAGCCACTAGGAGATCAGGTAGGGTTTCCAAGGAAGTGACATTTGAATGAGTTAGTCACTTCCTGCTGGCAGAGCCACTTGGTATGGGCTATATGTCAGGAAGGCTCTTAGAAATCTGTGGTGGCCAAGGCGGGGCTTTGAGGCCTGTCTGAAGGATTCCTCATTAGCAGGATGCTACTTCCACCATGGACATCTGTACACAAAGTCCCCTTGGTTCTGGTAATCCTCTGCCTTCCCCATGTGCTTCTATTTTGTTTCTTTTGTTTCAATTAACTTCCATTTCCACTTTATCTAACGGCGCCTTTCTGCCTGGCACACAGTAGGTACTTAATAAATGTTGACTAATTGATTAGAAAAAGAAAAATAATTATGTGTAAGTAGAACAATATAGGCCTTGAATGGGCTTTGGTAGCTTGACTTCCAGATTTTTTTTACATTTTGTAGTTATTTTAAATGAGATTTCTCTTTCTAATATTCCCTCCTGTATTTTCTAATTACCAAATGGGAAAGTTGTTGATTTCAGGGTTTTTATTTTATAACTTATTTTATGGAAGCTACTGCCATGATTTCTTTACTTATTCCCTAGGCTTTTCTAAATGAGCAGTTATTTCATCAGCAAATAGGTATACTTGTATCTCTTCTTGATCTTTGGGCTTTTAATTTTTATCTTATCTTTCTGCTATTGGTATTATTTCTATAACCGTGTCACATTTAGGTAGGAAATAGGGTATTTTGTTTTGCTTTTGTAGTTATTAAGAAAGCTACTAATGTTTCTCCATTGATTATAAGCTATTTATTTTAGATAGAAAATATCTTGTAGTTTATTTTAAAAGATCCTTATTGTCCTATGTTTTATGAAGTTCTTTGTTTTTGTACTGTAGGGAAGAGGGGGTAGGGAAGTAAGTAAGCATTTATTAAGTGCTTACTCTGTGCTAGGTACAGTGTTAAGTGCTTTATAAATCTCTCATTTGAGATAATGTAATAATGTTATCTAGGCAGCCAAGTGGCACAGTGGATAGAGCCCTGCACCTCCTGGAATCAGGATGACCTGAGTTCAAATCTGGCCTCAGATAATTACTAGCTATGTGAGTCACTTAACCCTGTTTACTTCAGTTTCCTTGTCTTTAAAATGAGTTGGAGTAGGAAATGGCAAATAACTCCAGTATCTTTGCCAAGAAAATAAAAAATGGTATGGGGGGGGGGGTCAGAAAGAGTTGGACACTACTGAAAACAATTATATAACAACCAACAATAATGTTATTGAGAAAAATTGTGTTTCCCTCTTCCAAACCCTCCATTCCAGTTAATATAATAGAGATGTAATCTTAGATGTTATAAGGTGTCAATTTGCTAACAACGTGTTTATATCTTTTTTACATAACATGCTTAATTACTGTTGGATATCCTTTGGACTCCATCATAGACCCTCTCTTCTTCTCTTTTTGTGCTTGGTGATTTTTTTCTGCTTCCTTGGATTAAATTATCATCTCTGGACAGATTATTCTCAGATCTTTTTATTCAGCCATATCTTCTTTCCTGATTTTCAGTCTCACATCTCCAAGCTGCCAGTTGGACATATTGAACTATGTGTCTTGTAAACATCTTAAACTCAGCATGTCCAAAACTAAACTCATTATCTTTTCCCCAAAATTCTTCCCTGGAGGAGAAGAGAGTGATCAATAGTGTGAAAAGAATCAGAATGGTTGAGAAGGAAAAGGTTTGAGAAAAGAGCATTACATTTGGTGATTAAGAGACAAGCGGTGACTTCAGAAAAATAACAAACCCCCTAGGAATCCATTGTTCAAATCATTTAATATCAAGTTGGGGAGTAGTATAGAGGTAGTGATAAACTTGAATTATTTATTTATTTTTCCTTCCATTTAGTTAGTTATCTATTTCTTCTCTGTTTTGTCTTCTTTTGGTTCTCATTTAAGTGGTTAGTTGAAAAACCTCTCTTTCACCGTATTCTGATGTTTGATAGAGTTCTTTTAAATTTATCTTTTTCTAGGATATTTTCCTTTGTTTTCTTCTCTTCAAAAAATCCCTTTCCTTCTAGTCTGTTCTGAAATCTTATTCTTTGATTCACTGATTATACCTTTGTTCCTGATTTAGTCTCTCTATGTTTTTCAAATGGTTAAAGCTTCTGAATGACGAGATTTGAGTTCCGTCTTCTAACTAATTTCTATGTTATTACTTTTTTAGATCTTGTCTCCCCATGGGTACATTGTTCTTCTGTGACTCACGCTTAGAAGTAACACTTCTTTATGGAACTAATGTTGCATAGAAGCAGTACCACATTGTCGAAATAAATTTGTTTTTCAAACCTTGCATTTCAGTTTTAGTCCCTTCCCTCTCCATAATAATTTTCCTTCCCAATAACTGCCATCTTATCTTGGAATCTATGTCCACTTTCATCTTTTTGGTTACCAGCTAAGTGTATAAATTCATACATCCCTTCTCCTGGATCAGAATATTATTCATGAAAGCACAATACTCTCTCAGAGAATGTGGCCTCCCCATCTAACAACTCCAAGATTAAACCCATCATGATGTCAGTGAATCAGAGAAGAAAATTTCAGAAGAGACTGGAAGGAAACAGTTTTTGATGGCAGAAACTCTTCTCTTGTGTACCTTATCCTTGTTGTGTTGTTATGAATTCTGTTCAGCCCCACAGATCCATTCTCTGCCTGTTTATGCCCCTCTCATATTCCTGAAGCTGTCCTTCTGTTAACAGGACACTATGGGTAAGATTATCCCTTCATTCTTCACCCATGTACTTGATAGGAATGTTCCACCCTGTGTCCTATCTTCCCTTTTCCCACGTATGTTTCCTCTCTCTCTGAAACACCAATCCCCACAAAATACTGATTTACCTGTAGGGATGTTGTAGGTTTGCTTTAATTCTTCTCCGCCATTTTAACATCTCTTTCACAAATTCTCCTTACATCTTTAAGTTATTGTGGATTTTTTTTATCCCTTGATGATAACTCTTTGTTGTGTTTTTAACCCCAAGTGCTACTCTCTGTTTCTGTCTTTATCTGTTTCTGTCTTTTTCTCCTATTCTCTAAAAATGGGGTGATTTGCTTCATTATTCTTTCCTTGTTAATTATACTTTTTAACGTTTTGCATATCTCTGTTGTTCTAATCTAATCTTCTCACATTTATTTCTTTTTTGCAGGAATTAGTCTTTTATTGAACACCCATAGTTTTGCTATTGTTGTTCATAATTAGATTTGGCTTTCAGGATTTGTCATTTTTAGACTGTATCTTGAGTTCCTTAGCTTTTCAGAACATACTATGCAATTTCATTCTGTAATTTCTCATGGGTTCAAAATACTCTTCTGATATTTGCATTTCTTTTATATTTAGACATCTTTCTCCTGGCCACTTGTACAACACACTATTTTTTTGTTGAAAAAGTTTAACCAATATGTCCTGGAAGTTGAAATTCAGATTGTTTTTTGAGTTTTTTTTTGGAGGGGAGAATGCAGGGCAATTGGGGTTAAGTGACTTGCCCAAGGTCACACAGCTAGTAACTGTTAATTATCTGAGGCCGGATGTTAACTTAGGTTCTCCTGACTCCAGGACTGGTGCTCTATTCACTGTGCCACCTAGCTGCCCCTTAATGAAGATTTTTTTGGTGTCTTCATGGAGACAGTTTGGGGATTCTTTCCATTAGTATTGTATTTTCCATCTTCTGAAGTTCTTACAAGGATTTTAGAGGATGTTATTTTAGTGTTTAACATTTTAGTGTTCAGGATGTTTGATTTGTCATATTCTTATGTGTGATATATCTTCTTTTAAGTTGTCTGAGCATATGTCTTCCATGTACTGCCTTTATATTGTATAGTCTTTGCATATTCTTTGAACATTGTTATGTTTGTTCTATGTTTGCCAGATTTTCTTCCACCTCAATATTTCTTTGCTCCAAATACTAGTCTTCCATTTCATTTGAGAAATTCTGAACCATGGATTCAGTTTTTTTCCCCTAATCCAGTAATTGAGTTTTTTTAATTGTATATGGAATGTTTTAATGTCTTACCTATATGCATTCCTGTTTTCTTCTTTTGTGGATTTCATTTCTCCTTTGAACCATTTTAGGTTTTATTGTTGTTGTTTTATGTTCTCTTGGTAGCTAGCAGGATTCACTATTTCATCAGATGTTGATTTGCTTTCCTTTGTTTTAATTTAGAGAAATTTACATTTCCTTTGAGAAATTATTATTTACCTTTCTTTTTGCTTTTAGGGTCCTCTTTGTTCATTTATTTATTTCAGCTCTGGGATTTTTTTGAGGATTTTGAGGATTAGTCTTTTTAGGGTTCTTTGTGTTTTCCCTCATTTACATTCAGTTGTCTAACCCTCTTATTGGTGGACACTACTCTGTATTTGAAAAGTCTCTCTATTTGAAAGTCAGGACAACATTTACCCTTTTCTATTTCTGCTACATCTCTCCTGTTACCCACACTCTTTCAGGGATTATTAGCAATCTTAGTTCTTTCCTTGGATTGTAATTCATACAAGCCTGGCAATCTGAACTCATCAAGGGCAGGTAGGTTTTTTTTTTTTTTTAAATTATTATTATATTCTGCCTTAACTTCTTTTCCAACTCAGTACTGGCCATTTTTTTCTTAAGGATTATCTAATCTAAAGTTCATTCTCCTTGGCATGGAAGACAGAAACAAAGTAGTTAAAAATTTCGGTAATTTATTCTTTTTTTTTTTTTTTTTGCTTTTTGGAGGGCAATTGTGGTTAAGTAACTTGCCCAAGGTCACACGGCTAGGTTTTTGTTTGTGTGTGCATTAAGTGTCTAAGGCTGGATCCGAACTCAGGTCCTTCTGAGTCCAGGGCCGACACTCTACTCACTGCGCCACCTAGCCACCCCAAAATTTCAGTAATTTAAATATTTCTTCATTTTCCCATCCACCTGTAGCATTAATGGTATCCCAACTTTCATCCTATTTTTTTTTTGTTTTCCAAACTTTCTAAAATACACAGTTTTTTTTAACTCTTTCTTTGCTGTGCTTATCATTGATTGCCATTCTCAATTCATTCTGAACAGGCTAACTTTTGATGCTATTCTTACTAGTCTCTTCCAGTCATTTAATCCATTTTCTTTTCATGCCCTTCCTTCCATCCTGTATGTGTAGGCATTGAAAAGCTGAAGTTAGATGATGAGCTCTATACATATCCACATTGGTCACTTTATTCCTTTAATTCTACTTTACTGGCATTGGTTTGGGTTTTTTTGCATTAACTGTCTTCAAATTTTACTTCTTGAGAATGCCCTCTTGGATTTACTTCTCTTGTAGAATTTTGTGCTGTAGGATACTGCTAATCCTTTCTCTGAAAATGTTGAAATCTACTGTTAAAAATTACTAGGGAAAAAAGACCACTTCTTTCAAGAAAATTAACGATAGAGAAGGGGAAAGGTAAATGTATTCTGCTGTTGACCCCAGATTTAGTAATTTTTAACAGTCACCTTTCTGGTACAAATGAGTTTTAGAATAGCTCTTCTTTTCCCTACCCCTACCTCCAAAGACAAAATTATCATCAAAACAACACACAAACACATCTGCTACCCTGCTTATCGGCAGACAGCAACTATTAGCATGGTTGGACATTCCGTTTCTACCTCTGTAACAGGCTTGTGATTTGTTTCTTAAATTTCATTTTATCTAAGGGATAAAAAAATTATCCGTGGGAATATTTTCCTACCAGAATTTTTCTCCCGTTTCCCTTCTTTCTACCCATTGCCCCAATTCTCTCCTTCACGGTTTTCCCTTTTTTGTATTCTGTCACAGGAGTATGTCTTCTTAATACAAAT
Source organism: Gymnobelideus leadbeateri (assembly GCA_011680675.1). Taxonomy (NCBI): domain Eukaryota; kingdom Metazoa; phylum Chordata; class Mammalia; order Diprotodontia; family Petauridae; genus Gymnobelideus; species Gymnobelideus leadbeateri. Next base: position 349,970 of record WOXC01005943.1, on the reverse strand, counting down.
CTATTATCTTCTCCTTTTTATCCATTCATTTCCTTTACAACTTTTTCAGAACTGTACTGGTCATGTGTCCCATCAATTTAGTCTCATTGATACTAAGATTTTTTAAAACGTCTGTTACTAAGATGTAGTTTTCTTGTGACTGCTACAAATGGCATCATAATGTAGTTGGGAAGAAAGCATATTTTAACTTGTATCTACTTGTCTTTAATTTGGCTTTGTGATTTACTATAATCCATCAATGGATCTGTGATCTCACTGATTTAGGTATTCGCTCCAACAGTGCAGATCACATCCTTTCCATGCCTGCCCATTCTGCAATCATGCCCTCCCATCAGTTTCTGTCATAAGGATAACAGTGGAGCTTTAGTTTTCCCATTGGTTGTCCCTCACTCTTATTATGAGATCACACGATCTTCATTTTATATGACCACCACTTTGCCAAAGGATGGTGATATCCTTTATGTGTTGCAGCCAGCTCACAGAGTGCCTCTCTTTTACCCTTTGAGTGATCAACTTCAACTCTTTAGATACTGTAGTGTTACATGACTCAAGTATATTGATATAAAAACGGACCTTTTCTGTGAAGCTTGAGGTCATTAAACAAACTGTAATTTCTCAGACAGCCAATGCCCTCTCCTACTTGGTAAGATACATTCAATTTCATTTTTTGCACATAAAATAATGGACTACTTTAAAGGACAACAACCCATCCCTGTGATTTACAGGAAGACAGAATTTTACATGCAAAAGAAAATAAAATTGACTACATCTTCCCAGACAGGAAACAACTATTCACCAACACAGGAATCATATCAGAATCAGTTGTGTGCAGACAATCAAATTGTTAGAGTAAAGACCATAATCAACATAAAATTAGAAGAAAAGTTAGAAATGGGACCTTTCAAACACTTGAAATAGTTTCAATATGATCAATTCATATGAGTCATTAGTGCCAAAAAAATAGAAAGTAGTAAAGGACAAATATATTTACCTTGATTGTTACCTTTGTCTGAAAAACTCTAACAAATGTAAAATATATGTCACAAGGAGAAGGCCCAAATAAGCTAGGAACCACCTCAGCCAACAAACATTTGAACTCCTTGTTGGGCAGAAGGAAACAGCAGCCAAGGGCAGCACTAGTTAATAATATAAACTCATTTGCTAAACATTATAGAGCAGAATGGTAGGAGATTATGGGCTGTATCTCTTTATAAACTATAAAATAGGAGTAGAAGCAAAAACAAGTCTAAAGAAAGCTTGGAGTGAGATCCAAATGAGTCACATCATCCCAAGAACATTCATAGATGAAACTGGCAGGACAGCAAATAGACAAAAAAATGGAACAAATTTGTCAATGTTTCTATAACATTCTATTTTAATCATTAGTGAAAGGAATCGCCACGTTTGGCCTCTTAACACCTCAGCCCCTGAAATGTATTATATAAAGAAGAAGCAACAACATGGGTTTAATTTGGTGCCAAAGGCCTGGGTTTGAGTGCTGGCTCTGTCTTTTACTGTCTTTGTGACCTTTGGCAAATCACTTCACCTAACTGTACCTCATTTTATTATCTGTAAAATGAGGGGATGGAATTAGATGGCCTTTTTAGTCCCTTGTCATCTCTAGATCTATGATCTAATGAACTTCAATTTTCCTTCTTGTATTAGGATCTCTAGTTGACCTTTTTTATCCATGTATATATGAACATCTGAGACCATGAGTTTTATTATTGGTTCATTGTTTGAATTTTGTCTCCTATGAATCACTAGAAACCTCTATTTTCCCAAAGGCAATCCCTCCCTCTCCTCCTCCATAGGAAGATGCCATTCTTCCTTTGATTTAAATCATGCTCTCTATGGTATGTAGTTTGGTAGATGTACATAGGCAGCTTTTTCCCTCTTCTTTCTTCCATTTTTAGTTCATCAGATTTGTGAGATTCCAGGAAAAAAAAAAATATATATATATACATGTATATATATATATATATATATACATGTATATATATATATATATATATATATATATATATATATATATATATATTCCATCAAACTTGTTAAGTGTGCTGCATCACTGGTCAAGAGCCCATTATTATTTTATTTTAAACTGTGGTCCAAATATAAGTCCTTTTCTCATTTCCTTAACCAGCTTCTCTCTTCCAAGATATGCCTTTGTTTTCTGAAGTCTCTATAATTTGAGATTTGTTTCCTTATTGTTACAAAGTTAACAGTGCCTTTGCCTCTAGTCTTCAGTATTTTACTCTGAAATTTTTTTTTTGCTCATTGGAGGGGCAGTTGGGGTTAAGTGACTTGCTCAAGGTCACACGGCTAGTAAGTGTTAAGTGTCTGAGGCTGGATTTGAACTCAGGTCCTCCTGACTCCAAGGCCAGTGCACTATTCACTGTACCACCTAGCTGCCCCAACAGAACTTTTTAATAATTGACAGTGTTTTGTAATTTCATTCTAGTACCTTTTAATACCATTCATTATCATATAAATCATAAGAAATGGGGATTGAGAGCACAGTTCATTATGTCTTAGGTAAATTTTCAGTGTCCCCAGGACCTAATACAGTACTATGCAAAAAGTGTTGTCATCGTTTGTTTTTTGTTGTTATTGTTGAATAACACTAAAAATTAAAGTTGTTAAAATAGCAAACATTATTTTTTAAATATCAAGTATAATTATAACAGTTAACTTGATTCTTCTTCTGTCCTTCCTCTCTCCCCTCTAAACTGCTGATTCTTTTCTCATCAGCTTGAATGGTAATGGCACAGAGTAAAGATGATTTGAATGAGGATATTAGAGATGAAAAGGATCATAAAGGTTATCTCATGGGGAGTGGCTGAATAAGCTGCAGTATATGAATGTAATGGAATACAATTGTGCAGTAAGAAATGATGAACAGGCAGATTTCAGAATAAAAAAAACAACTTAGGCATACGAATTGATGCAAAGTGAAATGAGCAGAACCAGGAAAACACTGTACATGGTATCAGCTACGTTGTGTGATGATCAACTACAAATGACTTAGATCTTCTAAATAACACAATAATCTAAGACAAGTGCAAAGAACCCACGAAGAAAAATGCTATCCATATCCAAATAAAGAACTGATGGACTCTGAATGCAGATTGGAGACATATTTTTCCATTTATTTTATTCGTTCTTGTGTTTATTTTTTTCTTTTGATCTTCTTTCTTTTTTGATCTGTTTCTTCTTTCTCAACTGTGACATAAGGATATGTTTTTACATGATAGCATATATATATAAACTGTATCAAACTGCCAACCATTTTCAGAATGGACGGAAGAGAGGGAAGGAGAAAAACTTGGAACTCAAAATCTTGTAAAAATGAATGCTGAAGAATTTCTTGACATATAACTGGAGAAAAATAAAATACTAATTAAAGAATAAAGGTTATCTCATTGAACTTCCTCAGTTTGCAGATAAAATATACAATGAAAGGAGGTATATGACCACTTCACCCCCTTCACAGGCAGATAGCACTGCTGGAGACTTTATGGGAAGAAGTAGTTTGAGCCCTCACTGTAAATTCTGAGGCTTTGAGTTTTGCTAATTTTTCTAACCAAAACATGAGTGAAGATATTGAGACTAAATTGTGGGTATTCTATACCCCATGGTCAGCTTGAACTGTTCTGCTAGTGAATAGTAGTTCAGATTCAAGAGTGAGGAATTCTAGGGGTAAAATGTAGCAAAGGCATAGAGGATTTGTTACAGTGAGCCTGGATTCCACTAGAGCCAGAGAAGTCAAATTCACACACGTTTTATTAATGGAGCAGTTACTCTGGCAGGCACTGGGAAGTTCTGGGGAGTCAAAGAAAAGCCAAAATTAGCCCCTTCCATTAAGGTGCTCACAGTCTAATTGGGAAGGGGGGCAACATGCAAATAACTGAGAGTAAATTGGAAATAATCACAGAGAGAAGTCACTGGTTTTAAGGGGGATCAGGAAAAGCTTTTTATAAATTGGATGTTAACTGGGGACTTGAAGGAAGAAAGTCTTTTCATTAGTACTCAACTCCTTGTGACCCATTCTGGAGTTCTCTTGGTAGAGATAGTGAAGTAGTTTGCCATTTCCTTCTCCAGCTCATTTTACAAATGAGGAAACTGAGGCAAACAGGGTTAAGTGACTTGCCCAGGGTCACACAGCTAGGAAGTGTCTGATGCTAGATATGAACTAAGGAAGATAAATCTTCTGCATTCCAGGCCCAGCACTCTATCCACTGCCACCATCTTAGTGCTCAAATAGGTTTCCATACAACTGAAGTATATTTATCTCTATCTTTTGGGTATAATTCTTTTTTTTCTTTTTCTTTTAAAAAATTTTTAATTATTAAAATTTATGTTTCTTTTTAGTTTACAACATTCATTTCCACAAGACTTTGAGTTACAAATTTTCTCCCTGTATTTCCCTTACCTAGCACCCCAGAATAGCGATCCCACTGAATACTCCCTCTCTCAATCTGCTCTCTCCTATATCCTCCCCCATTCCCCATCCGCCTTTCCAATAGGGCAAGATGGATCTCTATACCCCAGTGCCTGTATATTGTATTTTCCAGTGCATGTAAAAAAGTAATAATTTTGGGGGCATATTTCTTAACCTTTCATGAAGTATGTCATGTCATACATATTATATGGCACTATATCATCTCCATTTGCAAATTTCTATATTTCTAGAACAATTCTGTTTCTTAAAATATGTATTTATTTGATTCTTCAATGGGGACAAGTCTTCTAGGACCACTAGAAGTAAAAATTCCCAAAACATACTTTTTTAAGCAATTGGGGTTAAGTAACTTGCTCAAGGTTACATGGCTAGTCATGATTTATGTGTGGGTGCTCATTTTCTGAGGCCGGATTTGATCCCGGGTCATCCCAACTCCGAGGCCGAAGCTCTTACTCACTGCGCCATCTAGCCGCCCCCCCAAAACATAATTTAAGGTGAATATTTTACAGTCTGATAAAGATGTAAAGATGTGATAGGCTCATTTGATTTTCTTCCAACAGTGGTTTTAGTAAAGCCCTGAATGACCAAAAAGTTAATTTTATCAGGAAGAATTACCTTTTCCCATCTTTAGTATAGTAGTATTTATTTCTGTTGTCCTGCCCATGGCAAGAGTTGTTTTTTTTTTTCTTAATAGCAACAATTAACAGGGGAGGCTAAGTGGTGCAGTGAATAGAGCACTAGCCCTGGAGTCAGGAGGATCTGAGTTCAAATCCTGCCTCAGAGAATTAACACTTACTAGCCGTGTGACCTTGGTCAAGTCACATTACCTCAATTGCCCTGCCTTCCCCCCTCCAAACAAACAAACAAAAAAACAAACAAACAACAAATACCAATTGGTTTTTACTAGTCTTCTCACTGTTCTTCAAAATTCAAGAAACCCATACAACACTGTAGAGAAATCAACATAAATCTCTCTTTCTGCCAAGTTCTTCTGAAGGCCTTTGCTTATTTTCTGAGGCTCTTTCACAGAAATAGTTTGTCACTTCTTCTTAGCATTTTTTTTGACTGAACCTTCCTTTGCATTGTAGTGTGATTGATCCTGTTTTACTGTCCGCTTCAGTGATCCTTGGAATATTTGACTACCCCATACTGATTGCTATCTCTAGTAAGCATTTAAAGTATGCTTTTTAAGAAGTGTGACCTTGACATGTGTCATTGGGGTAATCTCTTCTTAAAAATCACAGAATTAGAAACACAATAAGAGAATGATGAAATAGGCAGTGCATGGAATCCAGCATTCAGCTGACAGGTCCCTAACTAAAAGTTGGGGAAAAGACCTCATTCTGGTCTCATGTGGTCAACATCAAATGGTCTGAGTCAGTTTATCACAAACCTATGTTCATTTCTGCCACTAAATACTGAAGTTACTGCTTGTCCCAAGTTGTGTGTGCCTGCCTGTAGAAAACCTTGCAAGCTCAGTAGGACCAGCTAGTTTGTACTTGACTAACATAGCCTTCATGAGTCCAGGGGATACCTCCAAATCATAGTGACATATTGAATTCTGTCTCAGTCGATATCACTATGAATTTCAAAATTAGCAAAATGATTTTTAAAGAAATCAAGAGCAGTATTAAGAATCTAAGTCCCAGGGGCGGCTAGGTGGCGCAGTGAATAGAGCGCCGGCCCTGGAGTCAGAAGGACCTGAGTTTGGAGCCGGCCTCCGACACTTAATCCACACAAACAAAAACCTAGCCGTGTGACCTTGGGCAAGTTACTTAACCCCAATTGCCCTAAAGGGGCGGCTAGGTGGCGCAGTGAGTAAGAGCGCCGGCCTCGGAGTTGGGATGAACTGAGATCAAATCCGGCCTCAGAAAATGAGCACCCACGCATAAATAATGACTATCCGTGTAACCTTGAGCAAGTTACTTAACCCCAATTGCTTAAAAAAAAAAAAAAAGAATCCAAGTCCATTTACTGGCTTAACTAATAAAAATGCAACAATATGTTAATTTTTAACAAGAACGTTCATGACTTAGACTGCAATTTTTATTCGTTTTTGTTTCATTTGTGTGTTTCTCTTTTAAGTTTTGAAGCTGTACACTAATGTTTCTGTTCTGCTTCTAGCTCTTACCTTTCATGTATTTTCCAGGTTGTCACAGCAGGGAACAGAGGAAGAAAAGACAAAAAGGGAATTAAGGCATATGTTCTAAGGGAGGCAGGTGTTCTCTTAACTCAGGAAGTGACAAATATGGCTAGTGTTTGCATTGTGCTAATAATCCTTTAACTACATAAGAATCCAGGATTAAAGGTGCAGTCTAGTGACATTGTATCAAGGATTTCCAAATGCTTACTTAGTAAGTGATGCTATCTCATTAATCCTCCAACTATCTTAGAAACAGGTAGTATTTATCCCATTTGCAAACTGGGGTGCTGAACTTAGATACCTATTCTGTCACTGACATAAGACAGACAGACCCTTGATTGCCTGTTCTCAACAACACACTCTCCAAATTTGAATATACATGGTGTCCCAAAATTCCTAGTGCAGGTTTAAGCTATTTAAACTGTTAAAGCTTAAAACTGTATTAAGGCTTTTGAGACACTGTATAATAATGCTTGATGTTTTCATCATCACCCAGGAAATGTGTTCCACATACTGTAAATGATTTTGAAGATAACTAAGGCTTACAAATACCAAAACTGCCTTTAATTATTTTGAATGGAAATATTGCTAAAAACATACTTCCTTCCCCTAGATGAAATATATTGAAACTAAATTGGTCCTTTCAAGATAACTCAGGGCTATTATTATGAACAATTATTACTATATGAATAACAATATGGACATTTACTAAATATCTGTTAAGCTATATAAGCTCTTTCCCATTGCCCTAAATGGACACAGGTTGTTCCATTTTTAGTATTTGTTGTTTAGTTTTCTGTTAATTTCCTCTTTGCACCTTGTCATTTATAAATGCTATCAATGTACCTCCCTCTGGCAACACCACCTTTAATTTTCTGAACCTAATCTACTATTTGTTGGAAAATGAGTTAACCAAGCTAATACACCTATAATAATTGTGCAGAAAGTAAGAGTAAATAGACTCTAAGAGCAGGATAGGATCCATCTCATGAGTAAAGTTCATCAACTTTAGTACATACCCAGAGGGCTTTCTTTTTGTTCTTGTTCCTTTTTTCCTGCCTACTTGTTCTATGTCTACATTTTTGAGGTCATTGGATGAGTAACTTCTGAGTAATCAAGGAGGTGCTGGAATATGTTAGAGCTCAGCATTAGAGAATTGTGATTTTAATTTCATTCCAACTGAATATGGTTTAAATGAAAATAGAAAAGTTCTGGGACTAGAATCTCATTAGTGAAGTCCAGAGTGATCCCCATAGTACAGGGCCTTGGGAAGCTAGGACAATTTTCCAAGATACCTTGGGACAAGGGAAGCTGCTGAAAGAGGTAGAGTGTGATAATATTGTAGTAGAAAGATGACTATATTTTTAGTCAAAGGACTCAGGTTTGAACCCATGTTCTGCTTTCTTCTATCTGTGTGACCTTGGGCAAACCACATTAACATCTTGGTGTCTCACTTTCTTCTGAATGTCAAATGAAGGGGTTGAACTTGGACTACATGGTCTTTAACATCACTTTGAGCACTAAATCCCGTAATGACCAGCTAGTTATCTAAGCTCCCTTCAAGCTCAAAAGCCTCTGAGTTTGTAAAAGAGGTGTACAAACATCAAAGACCAATTATGTATGCCTGTGCAACAATTTGAAATAGATTACCCCAATGGAAATTGAGAAGAAGGATTTGGAAAGAGGCTTTTTCTTCTGTAGGGATGACTGGGTCACTATAGTCTGTTTTCCCCATTTCCACTTAAATAGCACAATTCCCTAATTGATTTCTCTCTACTCTGAACTACTAACATTTATAGTTTGGACCAGAGCACTCAGTGCATGTTGATTTATTATATTTTATTGTTCCCTCATTGTTTTATGTGGAGTGGCTGTCTCGGCCAGATCTAATGATCGTGTGGTTACTGATCTGGAGCCATATATCCTGTATAATGAAGTCTAGTGGACCTTGGGAAGCATTACTATTAATAAGGCTAGAGGTGGGAAGACTAGGTGGTACAGTGAGTGGAGCATTGGCCCTGGAGTCAGGAGCACCTAAGTTCAAATCTGGCCTCAGACACTTAACACAAAAACTAGCCATGTGACCTTGAGCAAGTCACTTAACCCCAACTGCCATCCAAAAAGCAAAAAATAAGGCTAGTGGAGGTGATGCAATTCCAGCTGAACTGTTTAAGGAGAAAAATAGAAAGCAATGTGAAATATTTCATTTAAAAAGCCACCGACCTAGAAAATAGAAAACAGATCTAGGAGAGATAATTTAAATATTAGCGGACTACCTGAAAGCCATGATCAAAAAAAGAACATAGAAATCATCCTTCAAGAAATTCTCAAGGAAAATTGCCCTGATGTTTTAGAACGAGAGGGCAAAATAGAGGTTGAATGAATCTACTGATCACCTCCTGAAAAAGATCCCAAAAAGAAAACTCCTAGAAACATTAGAGCCAGGTTCTGGAATTCCCAGATCAAGGAGAAAATATTACAAGCAGCCAAGAAGAAACAGTTTTAATAGTGTGGAAAAACAACCAGGATAACACATGAGCTGGCAGCTTCTACACTGAGGGATCAAAGGGCTTGGAATATGATATTCCAGAGGTCAAAGGAGCTAGGATTAAAACCAAGAATCACCTACCCAGCAAAACTGAGTATCATGTTTCAGGGGAAAATATGGTCATTCAGTGGAATAGAGGACTTTCAAGTATTCTTGAAGAAAAAAACAGAGTTGAATAGAAAATTTGACATTCAGATACAAGAGCAAGAGAAGCATGAGAAGGTAAACAGGGAAAAGAAATCATAAGGAACTTATCAAAGTTGAACTACTTATATTCCTACATGAAAAAATGACAATTGCAACTTATGAAACTTTTCTCAGTATGAGAATGGTTGAAGGGAATAGAAATATACACACACATATACATACATACATATATATGTCTGTATAGCAGGGTACATGGGTGTATGAATACATATGTGAGTGTGTATATATGTGTACAGGTATACATAGACAGAGGGCACAGGACCAATTGAATAGGAAGAGATTCTACTTAAAAGGTGAAATTGGGAGGTGAGAGAGGAATATAATGAGAGGAGATGGGGAGAGGCAGAATGGGATAAATTATCTCATATAGAAGAGGAAAGGGAAAACTATTCCAATGGATGGGAAGAACAGGAATGCAAAATGGAATGAGTCAACCTTACTCTCATTGAATTTTGCTTAGGGAGGGAATGACATATATACTAAATAGGGTATCTTATCCTACAGGAGAGTAGGGGGGAAGGGGATGAGAGGGGAGATGATGGAGGGGAGGGTAGGTTTGGGGTGAGGGAAGTTGAAAGCACACATTTTTGAAAAGGGACAGGGTCAAAGTAGAAAATAGAACAAGTAGGGGGCGGGATAGGATGGAGGGAAATATAGTCAGTCTTTAACAATATACCCACTATGGAAAATGTTTGCATAGCTACACAGTACAACCTATATTGAATTGCTTATCTTCCCAGTAAGGGTGGGTGATGAGGAAGGATAAGAATCTGGAATTCAAAGTTTTAAATTCAAATGTTTATTTTTTTATCAAATGCTTTATTAACTTCTAAAAATCAAATGTTTAAAAAAGGAGGAAAATATAAAGACTGGCTTGAGGCTTAACATAAAAAAACAAAGATCTTGGCAACTGATCCCATCACTTCTTGGCAAATAGAGAAGAAATGGAAGCAGTGTCAGATTTTGTAATCTTGGACTCAAAGGTCACTTGAAATGACAGTTGCAGCTGTGAAATTAAAAGACACTTGCTCCTTGGAAAGAAAGCTATGGCAAATCTGAACAGCATGCTAAAAACATCACCTTGCTGACAAAGGTCTTTGTAGTCAAAGCCATGATATTTTCAGTAGGAATGTATTTCTGTGAGATGGACTATAAGGAAAGCTGAATGCCATGGAATTGTTGCTTTCAAATTATGGTGCTGGAGAAGACTTTTGATAGTCTCTTGGACAGCAAAGAGATCACACCAGTCAATACACCAGTTAATTCAGGCTGTTCACTGAAAGGTCAACTGCTGATGCTGAAGCTTAAATATTTTGACCACATGATGAGAAGACTGGGCTCATTGAAAAAGACACTGATGTTGGGAAAGATTTATGGCAAAAGGAAAAGGTGGGGGCGGCTAGGTGGCGCAGTGAATAAGAGCGCTGGCCTCAGAGTTGGGATGACCCGGGATCAAAACCGGCCTCAGAAAATGAGCACCCACACATAAATAATGACTAGTTGTGTAACCTTGAGCAAGTTACTTAATCCCAATTGTTTAAAAAAAAATAACGTATAACTATTGTTATAATTTGAATTCCAGTCTTGAACATTAGAACATGAGACAGCTTTTAGGGCTCCTGAATAAGTCCTGCACTTTTACTATGGCTCTGCACTTTTCAAATACGTACTGATCTGCATCTTTTGCCAGTTTCATTCCAGATCTTGAGCTCGTCCTCTTGCCCCATGGTCATTTTCTCTAATGAAGAAAGTCCCCTTGCAGCTAGTCATCTCTACCTGATGAAACCAGGGTCTTTTGAACTTAAAAGTTCACCTCCAATCCTGGACTCATCTCAAGAATCAGGTTTAGTTACTTGCTCAGGTAAAGGAAAGCAGAGTGTCCAAGTACACATTTGCCTAGATGAATGCCGCTACTGCCACACTAGCTGCCACATGGGAGTAACTGCCATGTTGCTGGGATGAGGGTAAGAGTCCCACCCATCTCTCCACCTCCTTATGGAAAGTCTGATGAAAAAGAAGAGTTGCCATGCAGGGAAATTGAAGGGGAAAAGCCACAGTAGTGCAATCACTGCCTTTTTAAATGTCCGTTTAATCATACTTTTCCATTTCATTGACCGATAAGGGAATGCCTCATCATTTCTAGGGTTTGCGACTACTGAGTATACATGGTCAGTAGGAAGTAGCCAGCACATTTGTGCTTCCTTAAAGTTCCTAAATACAAAGCCAATATCCATAGCCAGAATTAAGAATGACAGCTGTATGCGTGTCCTATTCAAGCCCCATTCACTCTCTCTCCTTGTCTCTCTTCTGTGGCTGCTGCAGTTCAGACTGGGGCCAGAGACTGACTGTGGTATAAGTAGCATCCTAAGGTTCTTGTCAATGCAGGCTAAGCTAGTTTTACCTTCAAGACTTGCCTGAACTATCCTTGAGGCTTAATAGGACTAAGATGTGGACTGTTGGTGTGGCTTTCTGGGGACATAAATAATATTTTTAACTTAAAAACAGGACAGAAGGAATCACCAGACTTTTCCTTTTAGATGCTTATCAATATGAGCAACACAGAGTCAGGGAGGCTAGGCCCAAATGAATCAGGGTTGTATTAGATTTTCTCCAAGGGGTTCATTCATTCCAACCTTCATCCTGGCTACCTAACCCGATGTTAGCCAGGCCTTTTCTGCACTCACCTCTGCAACCTCCACTCTCTCTGCCTGACCTCAGCTAGTGCCCTTTTGGGCACATTTTTAAAGTGCTCTCATGCCATGTTACACTTGATTAGATGGATTTCGTTCTCTTTGTATATTTGCCTGCCATAGCCTCCATACCTTTTAACTTTCCTTCTCTTTTGGTACTTAAACTGTACAAGCTCTGATTCTTCTCCAATGTTTTAAAGAAGAAATCTCCAGCATTCTCTATGCTGATTTCCCAGCTTCACTCTTTTGTCAGCAACACCAGCCCTTTTCTTGATGCCCCCCAGTCCTCCCAGCAGAATTACCTGCTTGCCTCCTTATTTGCCCTGTAGCAGCAGAAGCTGTGTTGGGAATCTCTTACACCACTGCTCCAGCCCCACCTCATCACCTTGTACATCGAAATCCTAACTCTTATATTTACCACCTGTGTGACCTTGGGTAAGTCACTTAAGCCAGGTCTCAGTTTTTTCAACTGTAAATTGAGGGCTTTTGACTGAATAACTTTGCCTGTATCTTTTGTGTCCTGGTAATGATTGAGTAAGGGGATAAAATCTCTTCCTGGAGACCTTAATAAAGAGAACAAATGATGTTCTGTCTTTACTTCTTTAAGCATTTCTGAGCAAAAATACTGGGACCTGACTATTCTGGTCTCTCTTTTTTTTAAAAAAAGCAATTGGGGTTAAGTAACTTGCTCAAAGTTACCCAGCTAGTCATTATTTATGTGTGGGTGCTCATTTTCTGAGGCTGGTTTCGATCTCGGGTCATCCCAACTCCGAGGCCAGGGCTCTTACTCACTGCGCCACCTAGCCGCCCCTCTGTTCTGGTCTCTTAAGAGGCATTCTGCCATCATTTTGGGCTCTGCTCCTTACTACCTATGTGACCTTAGGCCATTTGCTTAACCTCTCTGGGACTCACTTTCCTGTTCTGTAAATGAGGGGGTTGGACTTGATGGTCTTGACCTCTGAGTTATCTTCCAGTTCTAGCTCTATGAGCTGATGTGTGACCTAGACTGTTTCTTTTCTTCTTTTGTTCTGAGTTTCCTCAACTGTTACATGGGGAAAAGAGGATTTACTGGATGGCTTTCTAGATTATTTCCAGCTCTTGATCTATGATTTTTTTCAAGCATTAGCTTCTGAGAAATCCTATAAAATCTTCCTGATCTACTCTGATTGTAACCCAGATTGATTCTGTCTTAGATATTTCTCCCAAATCTGGCATGTTTACATTTCATTATTCTTTAAAGGGAGGGGGAGGATGAAGAAGGAGCCTATAATTAATTTTATTTTTTATTTAACCAACTTATTGCATCCTCCCTTCTTGACTTACACAAAAAATAGATTTATTGTATCTCATCCTGCAAGAGCTCTGAGGCTCTGAGTCTGGCTCTAAGTGTTCTCTACTGGGTCCTTAATTTGTCAGTATGCTCCATGTATTTTTCCACAAATCAAAACTTTCATTTCCCTTCTAGCTAAAGCAGGAAGCAAGAGCATACACAATGCTGTCTCTGAGGTTTCATGTTCTCTGGCTATTAGAATGAGGGGGCTAGTCTGCATGTGTTAAAGCCTCAATTAAAGGCGGATATTTAAGATTTAATGTTTCTTTTTAAATCCCAGAAAACTCTGTGCTATCCAAAGTCAGCAGTAAGCATTTGTTAAGGGTCTAATGTTCGGGGAGCACAGTGCACAGTGCTCGTGGAGATTCAGAGTTGGGCTATGTCATAGTGCTGCTTACAGTCTAGGTGGGGGGAAAACACAAGCAGAAATACCTGTAATATAATGCCCAACAATCCAGGCAAGGTACATGACAACTCTCGTCCCCTAGAGAGCCAAAGAAAAAGGTAATCTGGTGAGCTTACTCCATATCTAAGAAGCCCAACTTTTATTATTTCATACAGTTTTTGTAAATAAATTCCAAAAGGTACCTTGCCTTTCTTACCCTCTTTGTGCATACATGCATGTACACTTCCACCCCCCACACACACATACATGCACACATGTGTATTCAGACCTATATGTAGAAAAGTACAGCCCTATGACTGAATCCAGACTTCACAGAACCAATCCCAAAGCCACAAGTTTTCCACCCCTGCTGTAGACCCTACTGTTCTCAGTAGTTATTACCCTATATCTCTGATCAACTTTTCAAATAAACTTGCTGAAAACACTGTCAGTACTAGATATCTCCACTTCCCCACCCCACATCTTCTCCCCCTTTGCAATCTGGCTTACTATTGCTCAAGCTGAACCACTATCTTCCAAGTCACCAATGATAAATTCCTTGTTAAATCTAATGATTTTTTATAAATTCTCATGCTTCCTGACTTCTCTATAGCCTTTGACACTATTGATTACCATACAGCCAGGATGAGATGGAGGCAGCATGTGCCAGTTGGGCCTCACAATCCTAGAATCCTGGGAATAGCAGTGTCTCCAAAAGAAAGCAGCCCTGCTTCCAGCCTGGTCACCAAAGCATCAAAGAACGAGGTGCCTCTTATAGAGAAAGGGCCTGCAAATCCCACTACCCCCCTCCTTCCCTAAGGCAGTGACAGGCTGCTGGCCGTGCTTCTAGCCTGCTACCTCCAGGGACTGCCTAGAGATGCAACCGTTATGGAATTGCAACCTGGCAACTAATTCCATAGGTGCTTCAGCCCTTTCTTTCTCAGAAAACATAGCTACTAAAGATCATAAAAAAGTTCTCACTACTACAGGCCTGGATTCTGTCAAATGGGTCAACACCAGAAATGGATATGGTTTTATCAATGGAAATTACATTAAAGAAGATGCTTTACTGCAGCACCCTAAGGACATTTCCATCTGTCCTATTGCTTGACCCTCCTATATGTGTTGTCTCCCTCATTACATGTGACTTACTAAACATCACATAGGTAGCATGTAATGGAGTTGGAGTTTGACCATTGACTCCTTTGATTTGAAATCTAGCATTCTTTTCCCTGGACCAAGTGAGGTACTGAACCCATAAAAGAAATTCTAATCCATCTGAAATACAAGCATCTGGCCTGTTCTTTTCCTTTGCAGTGGATAATTGAAATAGTTGGTTACAATAGATGTGTCCTTTGAGACCAAGACAACAGGATTAATGTCAAAACAAATCCCCTGCATAGAGAGAATGAACAGGTTGTACTGGAAATAAGTGAGCCATGCTGAACCTTGAGAAATCCATCTGCAGTGGAAAATGTTAATAGCAAATGGTTGGGATTTGAACTCATCATTGATTTTCATTTCTTTGTCATAAATGGATCACACACTGCTCTCAGCAGGACAAGCTGTTTGCTACCAATGCTCCTCTCTGAAGCCTGCCAATTATGTGCCTTAGAACTGCAGCACTCTAAGCGGTACCAGCCATTCTGGTTGGGTTGATGGGCTAACTCTCAGAGGCTGTGATGATTCTTCTGGTTAAGCTCTGTGAGAGGCCAAACTGAATTGGGCATGTCCTCTATTTTCTCTCCCATGAGGCAACCCTGCAGTGGGCATGGGCTGACTTTGCTCTTAGGTAATAATGAAAGAAGCCACCTTCTATAAGGATACCAGTAGCCTGGGTATAAGAGATCTATGAAACATTCTCCCAGAATCCTTTACCATGTTTCCATCTATCCATCCAATTAGAGAAGAGTTACAGTTGTACTGCTGGTCCTGTTCTTCATCTTCATTATTAGGCTTTTGAAGGGTAGAGATAGTAGCAGATTAGAATGCCCTGGTGTCATCTTTGTGCAGTAGAAATGGGAGCAGATCACGTTGGGTTTATGCAATGTAATTTCTTCTATTAATGACGATAGACTTCGATTAAAGCCAGAGAGATTGAAGTTGGACATAGAAAAGAACTTGTTGGCTATTGGGGGGCAGAGCATTGAATTGGGCTACTGAGAATAATATTGGTATTCAGTTTTATTCATCAGACCTTAACAGAATGCCTAATTTATGTATCCTGATACAAAAGTAACCTTCATGTCTGAAATATGACCCTCCTCGCTTTCCCCTCTGAAAAGCCCTGACTTCTTTCAAGGATCAGATCTAGCCTCACTTCTAAGAGTCCCTTCCTGGGGACTTACTGCCCACCTCCTTTCCAATGATCTTTGTATATATTGGGTACTAATGTGTCTGTCTGCATATTATCTCCCTAGTAGAATGCAAGCTTCTTGAAGGTAGGGGTTGTTTTGTTTTTCTCCTTGTGTCATCATTGCCTAGTACAATGCTAGATATATAATAGGAATGAATGAGTCAGTAAGATACCTTAAGGACCTGAGTCCAATGGAGGGAAATCAAGACTGAACCCAAATAAAATAATACAAAGTATAGTACGTGACAAACATAAATCCTGAGTGTTCCTAGGAGCCAGGAGGTCTTTCTGCTTAGGGATACATTGGAACTGACCTTTCAAGCAATGGGTAAAATTTCAACATGGAGAAATTGAGGGAAAGAACATTCCAGACAGGAACAAGGAGGTGTGGAACGTATTCAAGCAGTGATGAGTAACTCAGATTAATCAAAAGATTGCTTATTTAGTAAGCATTTCTTGTGTCAACTGTGTGACAGGCATGGTGCAAGGATATAAATACTCAAATGAGATAGCACCGCCCCACCCCACCCCCGTCCAGAGCTTCCATGCTACTAATGAAATGACTGCAATATATGGCACAAACAGGAGATTCCAAGGCCAGAAATGTACATTGAAGCCAGAGAAGGCTGGCTTCTGAAAAAACAAACACCTGTATTCATGATACAGTTTTCAGTTTAATCTGTATTAGTAACATTTTCTCCATCATTTTCTTAAGTCTAAACAGCCAATAAAGCAATATATTAAGCCCTGATTTGTAGCATTTCCTGATTTCCAGGGTGTAAATGCGCCCACTGCAAATTCAACAGTTGGCTCTTGTGATCCACCATGAGATGGCTTCAGCACACCCCAGGAGCCAGATCAGAAAGGTCTTTGAATACCATCATGCTTTTAACTTCTACCTAATATGCCCAGTCCACGGGGGTTGTCTCAGAAAGGATACCACAAGTGTGGACCAACTGTTGAACCAGTTAGGAAAATTACTTTGGCAACAGTAGATAGGGTGGTCTAGAATGGGAAGAAATGAGGTAGGGAGACCCACAAGGGGGCTGATGCAGTAATCTAAATGAAAGGTAATGAGGACCAGAACTAAAATGGTAGCTGGGTGAGTAGAGAGAAGAGCTTGGATGCAAGAGACATTGTGAGAGTAGAAATGTCAAGATTTGGCAGCTGATTATATGTGTGGGGTAGGGAAAGGAGGGGTCCTGGGTCAGAGGATCACAAGGCTGTGGTCACCTGATATTTTGCAGTGTTGAAGGTGAGGTGAAGATACAAAGATAACTCACATACAGTCTCTGCCCTCAAGGACCTTACAATCGATTACAGCAGGTAAGGAGGGTGAAGAGAAAGTGGGTAGTAATCAATCAGGTGGAGCCACTGTTTCAGGAAGTTTGGCAAGAAAAGGGCAGTACGAGGTAGAGGAGAAGCTTGAGGGGTGGACAGGGTCAAGGGAAAACTTTTTTCTTTTTCTTTTTGATTGTTTTAAAGGGGAGACATGAACAAGATTACAGAAAGAATGGAGGAAGTGAGTTGAGATTGAGGGATTAAAGATTCAGGTGAGAGACAGGATGATTGATGAAGCAAAGTCCAAGAGGAGATTGAAAGGGATGAAACCAAGGATGCAGGTGAGGGGGCAGGCTTCCAAAGGACTCAAATTATTTCTTCCTCTCAAACGTGGAAGAAAAAGCAGATGATGTGAAGATGTCAAGAAGTTTGTAGGCATGGAGAAGGCAAGCTAAGGAAGAGCACTTTGGCATGTGTTGATCTCAGCCTGCCAAGAAAGAGGATGGTGAGGAGGGGGGAATGGGAAAGCATTTATCTAACTGGGGAATGCAGTATGTAACTGAGGCCCAGGGGCCTCCTGCAACTGTGAAATTCCAGGGAAATCTCTAAAGCAAAGCTTATAATGTATGCTTATGTCAAAGGTTTCCTCTTAAGTGTGTAATGGCATCTGTTCACATCAAGGTACTCAGTGCATAGTCATGGGTATCTGACATGGAACAGCTGCCAAGATGAGCAGGGCTTAAAGACATATATAAGAACGTACAGAAATAGAAAATATTCAAATAGATCATTAAACTACCCCTATTAGAATACCCAAACCCTTTGGGAGACTTCCAGACAGGTATTTCACATTTACCTCACATCTGCACTGTCTGAGCAAATGACAGAAATTATCATGGAATATTGGCAAAGTCCAGATCTCCTGACCCCTTATCACATGACTACATCCCTCTGGCTACAGGTGAACTTCTTCACCCCTGAGATTTATGCTCTTATGGGAATCTTCTCCCTCTGGAATACACACAACCAACTTAGGAACTCAGGAGCTCTTGGAGTCAGGATTAAACTTGAGGTAATTTGTAAGACTGGAAACATCCATTCTCAGGATTACTAAGTGAAGAGCTGTGCTCAGAAAAGGAAACAGAAAGGAAGGAGACAGTTAGGAATTGGGGGATCCAGTAATTCCTGTATCATGCTTGTCTGGGCAAGCATATGTCTGTCACCCACTGTCATGGGCTTATGCAGTAAATTGCAATTACTATTGGAGGGGGAGGAGGAGCTTGGAGTGAAATCATTCCCTCCTTACTGCAAATCTCAGGGAAAGAAAGCATGTGAAAAAGGAGGGTCCAAAAAGGGGAGATGAGCTTTTTTCATAGACTACTCTTAAAGTTCACAGACAGGGGAGGTTCCTCCATATCTCCTCTCATTCTCTAATAATCAAGAAGCAGTTCTAGTAACTGGAGACTCATAAATCAACCTATAAATATTTATCAGGCAATCGGTGAGCTGAGTGTTCAAATTGTGTGCCAGCCACGGTGTTGGGTGCTGGGGATACAAGGTAAAATAATGAAGCCATCTTTACTCACAATGAGCTTACATTCTTATGGAGGAGATGAGTATGGATGAAAACACACAGCATATATGTACAAGTATAGACAAAATAGTTAAATTCAAGGCAATTTTGGCAGAAGAACAGTAGCAGTTAGGGGAGCAGGAGATCAGGAAAGGTCTCATGTAGAAAATGAAGGTAGAGCTTCACCTTAAGGAAAGAGAGGAGCTCTGTGAGGCAGAGATGAAGAGGGGGCATATTCTAGTCACTGAGAGGGCAGATTGAGTGCCATGGGTGAGAGGCAGAGAAAAGGCCAGTTTGGATGCATGGTACAGCATAGGAAGGAGAGTAATATACAGTAAAGCTGGAAAAATACACTTACAGCCAGGTTGTGTGGGACTTTAAAAGCTATATATATGAGTTTGTATTTCATCTTAGAGGCAAGAGGAAGCCACTGGATTTTACTGAGTAGGGGAGGCACATGGCCAGATATGTATGTAAGGAAAATTACTTTGGCAACAGTAGATAGAGTGGTATAGAATGGGAAGAAATGAGGCAGGGAGACTCACGAGGGGGTTGATGCAGTAATCTAGATGAAAGGTAATGAGGACCAGAACTAAAGTGGTAATTGATTGATAGAGAGAAGAGCTTGGATACAAGAGGCATTGTGAGAGTAGAAATGGCAAGATTTGGCAGCTGATTATATATGTGGGGTAGGAAAAGTGAGGGGGTGAGATAATGTCAAGTTTGTGAATCCGAAACACTGGAAAGGTGGCTTTCAACAGAAATCAGAGAATTTGGAAGAGGTAAGGCTTCAAAGGAAAGTGAATAAGTTTAGTCAAAATACTTCAGTAGGTCCTTCTAGCAAGCCCCATAGGCCTCTGCAAGAAACATGTCTGCCCCTGGAGGGGTGCCAGCCCAGCCAATCAATAAGGGATCATACTGGCCATCCCCTGCTACAAAACTAATAGGAGAATAATGAAAGGATTGCTGAACAACAGAGAGGGCCCAGTTGAAATTTTATGGCATGGATTTGCAGTGCTACCAGTTATCCTGGTTTAGTGCCTTTCCATAGCAATTCTCAATAGCTTCAAGAAACATAAATCAGAGGACGTGGGTTGTTTGGGGCTGGAAGTTGTCAAGATGGATCCAGTGGAAGGTCAAGTGAGATGCTACTGAGGGTTGAAGAATATGGCCCATGAGTTCCATGTTAGGTAGGGAAGGAATTCAGGTCAAAAGAGGGCTGATGAACTAAGAGATTAAAAGGGGACCATGGGTTTGAAGATTTTGTTGGGGTAGGAGCAGTTTTAGTAGAAGTTGAGAGTGCTGTGGGCAGAAGGACTGGAGGTTAGAGTTAAAGAAGAGAATCTTAGAATTCAGGACCTTGGAGGGGAAGCAATTTTCAGAAATGATAGGTCCAAGGTAAGACCTTGTTGGTAGATTGCTGAAGTGGAGGGGAGAATATGTATGTTGAGGTCATTGAGAATGACAGACTGTTAAAGGGACAAGAGAACTGTGATCCAAGTGCTGAAATCTTTGAGGAAAAAGGGTTGACTTAGGGGTCAGTAGAAAAGAATAGGGAAAAGTTGGTGTGTGGGGAGATAGGGGGAACTTCCAAGAAAGGAAAAACTGTTGGGTACTGGTGGCAGAGCTGTGGTCCAGAAGCAACCATGGAGTCACAATGAGAAGAAGGAGCAGCCTCCATGGAAAGGGGTTACAGAGGAAAAGATGTCTGGATGAGAAGCGAGTTTCACTTAGAGACCAGAGGTAGAACACAATGGGCAGCACATGCTCAGATGGAGTGGGAAATCCAGCAGGTAGACTAGTACAGCAGGGTGGGTGTAGGAGTGGTGCTAGGCTGAATGGACAGTAGAGGAGGAGGTCTGCCAGCCTGCCCTTTCTGAAGTAAATTACAAAGGACCTTCTAGAAATCAGAAACATTAGGTGGGTAATGGAAAGGAGAAGAGCACCAACTAGCCAGCCTTCCAGTTAGAGTGTTGGTCATGAAAATGATTCCTCACCACCATGTGGCTCCCTGTGTCCTCAAGTGCCACAAACTCCCTCTGACTGAATCCAGACTTCGCAGAGCAAAGCCCCTTAACACAAAGGCCGCACGCAAGGACCTAGAAGGCCACATATGTCCTTGAGGTTGCAGATTCCCCAGCCCTGCCCCAAACCGATGTCTCATTGCCCAGGTGTGACTGACTGCAGTCCTATCTGTGAAGGGAGCCCTGGCCTTTAGGTGGGGGGTCCTGGAAACTTCTGCCCTGTCTGTGAGGGGAGCCCTGGCTCTTTTGTTGGGGGGCCCAGGTGTGGCTGATTGCAGCCCAGCTGGTGAAGGGAGGAAGTTTTGAGAGATTACTGGCCAATACAGGTAGGATTTTGGCATTTTCATGAAAAATAAGCAACTCTTTGTCCCCATTTTTCCTTTGAACATTCACCTCCTTCACCAAAGCTAGCTATGTGTTACCCCAGCTCTAGATTTCTTTGAGTCTCTTACTCTTCAGGATCAGAAATGTGGCCTTTCCCGAGGAGGCCTTGGAACCAACACACAGAGTAAGCCTTTGCCAAGAGGGGCAGCCCAAGATATTCCCGGTTTTGGCTGGGGGGGGGGGGGGGCATTCACCCCACCCCCACACTGCTGTCACAGTGGACCCTGCCTATGTCTGCTGCAATTACAGGTCAAGTAGCAAGGATTAATGGAATAAAAAAAGGAATCTAGAGGTGAGAAGGGTATATTTCTACCTAGAATTATGTGCTCAGGGCTTGGAGTGTAGTTCTTATAATGAGGCCAAGCTGCAATCAGTCTTTAAATTACTAACATAAGAGCAGATTCTTCTAGCTCATTTCTTTAACCCTGATTCCTCTCATTTCTTTCTATTCGCTTCTTCAGAGTCTATGCCACATGCAGCTTCTCCCTGATTGCAGACACTGGTAAATGGGGTTCAATGAGATGCTAATATAGTAGGCAGTCCTAGCTCTTTTATTTCCATCAACAGGACTAGGATTGTGTATAAATTTGCATGGAAGGATTTTTTTGCATGTGTGGTTGATGCCACCTCCCTCTGTAAGATACCGTCTCCCTTTCTGGGTGGTTAATTCATTGTTCCAAGCCAGTCTCTCTTGCACCTTTTTAGAGACCAGTTGTTATTTACACATACAGAGTTTAGCCTTCACATAACACTGCTGGTTACAGTGTGAAACTCCTTGTTTTTCGGGACTACCTCTAACCCTGCAACTCTTTCACCTAAACTTAAAATTGCCATCATCATCATCATCATCATTAGTGATACTTTTGTAATACTTTAGATGATTTCCCATGAACCTTATGATGATCCTCTGGATTAGGTGCTATTTTTATCCTCATTTCACAGAAGAGGAAACTGAGGCCCAGCTTCATGAGCCTCTGCTTCTGCAGTATTTAAATGTAAGCCTTTCAGTACACAATCTACTATACCATGTTGTCTCTCTCAATTCCTAAGGTCCCTAAATTTGCATACTTCATGATCCTGTGCTCTTTGGTTCCTAAGGTCAAGCTAAAAGCCATGCAATCCCTGCAACAGCTCCCATCTGAGAGACCATAGCTTTGGGACCATAGGACTAGGAAGCTGGGAAATACAGGGAGGAGGAACCAGGATGGGTCACAGAGAAGCAGAGATAAGTCATAAGGCAGAGGTGAGAAAGGGCCAACCACTTCATACAATTAACTTTTGGAAACCATGCCCATCCAGCTTCTTCCCTCTTTCTGACAAGGAAATCATTGGTAAAGTGTGCATACATCTGTTATATTCCCCTACTAAACTATAAGCACCATGAGTATAAGTAGTAGGTTTCCTTTCTTAGTGTCCCTTTCAGCACCTGACACAGGGTTTTGCACATTGTACATTCTGAATAAATATTTTTAGAATTGAATTGTGTTGTTGATATTTAGGGTGTATTATCCATTTCTATTAAATTAGGATGGCGTGTACAGAAAGCATTGTTTGTGTTCAACTTGGAAAGAAGGGGGAAGGGCTATTTTGAGCTTGGGGATTTTGGGAAACATGGTTAGACAAGAAGAGATGAATGAGCTCTTTTCTTTTCTTCTTTTTGGAGGGCAGTTGGGGTTAAGTGACTTGCCCAAGTTCACATGGCTAGTTTTTGTGTTAAGTGTCTGAGGCCAAATTTGAACTCAGGTCCTCCTGACTCCAGGGCTGGTGCCCTATTCACTGTGCCACCTAGCCACCCCAACCTTTTTTCTTTTACCTGGTACTAAGGAGAAGAATATATTTTGCCGCTTATAGAGACTTTTCATCATTATATTCAGTGTGTGAATGCAGTACATAGTTTTGCTATACTATGTGTTGTTATGGGATCTGAAAAAGCCCTAACCTGCTAAGACTCAACCCATCCCACCTAAGTTCACTCAGGTAGAGAGTGCCAAATATTTAATGCAATTTGAACTGAATTTCAAATTAAAATTGAGGGGAGTGGTAAAGAAACGGAGTGTCGGATTCTCAGTGAAAAATCAGGGGATCAATAAAACTTCTCCCATTCCGACTGATTTCCAATTACAAGGCCTGTAATGTGGGGCCTTTTCAGTTCAAAGCTGAAGAGCTGTTATGAAGTATGGTGCTTATAGAAAGGTACTACCCATGTTCCCATCCATTAGAAGCTCACCAGGAGAATTGAATAAGCACGTATATCTTTGGGAAAGCTAAGATAACTAGAAGTTGAAGGAAGAAAATGATCAAGTAAAATTTCATGACAAGAAATCCTTGATGGTTTGCTATGGTTTTGCCTTCATCAGAGAAATTGGACAGCTGCATACAGCACTTGGGAAACAGTGATGATGAGCTGAGAGAAAAATCAGAGGCCAAGGCAAGTCCTTTACTTTGAAGAAATCTTGAAGAGTCACTTTGACCTGCTCTTCCCTGGACAATTATCTGTTTGTTGTCTACTTAAAACTTTGCAGATGATGTTAAGACTTTGGATAAAGAACTGGGGCACACTTTTATTCTCCTAGCTTGTCATTAAAAATCTACTATATGGTGGCCGTTACTGTCATCTTGGACCCTCTGTGGAGTATCTCTATGGTCTATGTCTCACTTCATTATATGAAAAAAAAGAAAGAATAAGTGGCAGACAACAAAATATTGCCCTTTGTGAAGCAGAGAATAATTTAATAATTTACTTTCATTAGCTGTTCTCAACCTTTCATGTATACCTAAACCCGTACTGGATAATGTGATATGCTGCCCTGACATGTGAGATGCCTGCAGATAGTGCCAAGATACTTAGCTTTTGCTGCTCAGATATCCCAATAGCTCTGTGGTTTTGTTATGTAGGTATTTCCTCTGGCGATACAGATTACAAGCCTTTGTGCCTTTTGTCCATGAATTTCTAAAATTTCGCTTCAGGGAGTTCATCCCAAAGTGCTGCAACCTTCCTTGAGTTCTCCTGATTTTTCCAAAGATCCCAGTGGAGCATTGGTTATACTTTGCTCTTGCCAGATTAACAACCAACCTTTCTTTTTTTCACTTATACGTTTCTTCGATGACCTCCTCTATTTGATTTCTCCTATGTCATTTAGAAGGTGTTGCATTCTCTTGACATACCCTGTGCACCTTTTCATTGCCCTTTCAGTAATCCTAAACTTCAGTTCTCAACTCTATTGATGCATATTTAGGCCAGACAAGTTGGTGTCTCAGCAAGCTGGAGGGGGCATGAATGGAAGAGAGGGAGGGAAGGAAATAAGGGGGGATGAGAGAGACAGAGACAGAGACACAGTGAGAGAGAGACAGAGAGAGAGATTGTGTGAGTGAGTGTAATTGCAAGTATCACATCACCTCTCCTTAGTCTTACTGAAGTGCTATTTTGTAGGAAGATGGGGAGGGATTATTGATGGGAGATGTTTACTACAGGGACTAGACCTAGACGGGGATCTTCTAATTCTATGGCCCCCACCAGCCCAAATGATACTTGCTTGTGAGCAGAGAAAAATTTCAAAACATAAACACTATAAGGGATATTTTATAAAAGTCAAATAATTGATGTGCATTCTTTATTACAGAGATGATGCAATTCAGAGGGTAGCTTAATGGAAACTCAGACCACCTGTGAATTCTATTGACTGTCTTCTGCTGTCTTGCTGTGTGTCTTTGGGTAAGTTAATTTCTTTCTCTTAACTACCGCAATTTAATCTTTATAAAGGAGTTTTAAACAAATGCTTGTAACATGCTAGTTTTTGTTTTAAAGGAAAAAAATACCGAATAGGATGTCAGTTCTGTCACTTTTCCTAGCTCTGTAATCCACCCCTAACCATCCTTAACCCAAATCTCAACCAAATTTTGTCCCTAGATCAAATACTGAGCTGACCCATGAATCTAATCTGAATCTTTTTGCTAAATTGTTGTAGCCCTATTTCTAATCCTTACACATTCAGGAACAGAAAGAAGGCCTCCTTACTTTTCCTCCTTTCCTCCCTATTTCACATTCACAAATTCACCCCCCACTCTTCCATTTCATATTTACACTCATGCAAATATCTAGTGGCTCCAATATTCAAGACAGCAAATCCTAAGAGGGAACACACAGATTTTCACATTTTTCGCTTTATTGACACATTCTTTGGCTGATATGACCTTCTCAAACTTATGCTCTCCAGCACTGTCCATTTGCTGACTACAGGCCTTTCTACTGCATCCTTTTTCTTTCCCCAAAGAAGACTAGAGCTAGAAAGTAGTGGGTGAGGTTGTAGGTGCTTTAGTTGTATGTGTACCTTCCCCTCTCACCGAAAACCAGGAATCCATAATAACAGGACCATCTTTTTTTTAAGCTGCCATTTATTAGAATACAAATAAATTTTGCTTCTTTAACTTGCAATTTGATTTTTTTAACACCTCATAAACATTTTTTAGAGAGTTATTACTTCGCGTATGTTCAGCTGTCCAAGAAAATGTGGACTACAAAGAAATACGGAGGGTACTGGAGTTTGTGCAATTTACACTTTTACGATCATCATTGTCTTTGATCAATTAATCATGAGGAAAAGAATCTGACAAGATGGAGAGTTTATTGAATAGTGATGAGCAGGAAAGTTAGGAATATTGCAAGCCAACTGAGACTTGTTTGATAAAATCAATCATTTTTGAAGAATGCTATTTTTTGTTAACTATTTCAAGTTCCATGACGTGGTAAAGTTAAAACAGATCAAGAACTAGGGGATAATCACAACTCTAATTCATCCTGAAAGTGGATGAAATTGTTGGATTTAATTATGTTGAATTATGAGTTAGAGTGAATTTGTTCATATAAAATCAGTTGCAGAACTTGTATGTTTTAAGAAAGCCAAACGATATATTTGCACTAAGGAAAGGTGTATTATTAGTTCTGGATATGTTCCGCATCTCTCAAGTGCCAAACAAACTTGAAAAAGGTGTCTCTGATCCCTTTCCAGCAGGGTGTGCCCTTTCAGTTGTGGATTTTTTTCCAGTAGTTGGTATGGATTTCACTGTATCTTCCAAACTCTATCACCCATCCTTCTTGATAAATGTTACAGATAAATGTTGAGACAGCTGACTAAGATTGAGGATAGTCTGTGATCAGGAAACAGAATTTTCTTGGGCCATCAATAAGCAACATATATAAGGATTAAATCAGCAAACATATACTCATTAATACTGTGGTTTTCCAAATTGAGTCAGCTGGTCCAGACAGGGTCCACAGTACATAATGCTAGGGGGCTAGATGGATATTGATCTATTTATTTATACCTGTATGGTATAGCCTCTGGCCTATTACATGTCTCTGGTTATACGATGTGACAGACAGTTGTCACATTAAGGGTGGAGACTTGTATGGTATAAGAAATAGATTCAGGCTTCAATGGCAAAGTAAAGAAAGCACTCAGCTGAGCTCCAATACTCCCCTCCAAACAACTTTAATATTAATGCCTCATAGATTTCAGAAAAATCTGAGAAGACTTACTACTGAGTGAAATGAGTAGAACCAGGAGAACATTGTACATAGTTACAGCAACACTACCAACTTTGATAGACTTAGCTCTTCTCAGTAATACAATGATCTAAGATAATTCCAAAAGACTCATGATGGAAAATGCTGTCCACATCTAGAGAAACAACTATGGAATCTGAATGCAGATTGAAGCAAACAATTTTCTTTCTTTCTCATGTATTTTCCCTTTTGTTCTGATTCTTCTTTTACAACATTATTAATGTGGAAATAAGTTTAATATGGTTGTGCATGTATAGCCTATATCAAATTGTATGCCATCTTGGAGGGGACAGACTGGAGGCAGGGGGGGAATTTAGAACTCAAAATCTTATAAAAGTGAATGTTGAAAACTAAAAATAGATAAATCAAGATATTTTAAAATAAAATAAAATTAACGCCTCACAAATAAAATTCTGGAACAGGTAGGGCCAACGAAAGATAAGTATGAGATGTTTTTCCAGCCTAAGACAACTTGGGTGGTTGGAAAAAGAAATCTATGACATGGAGGTAGAGGCTGACCTGAAGCCCCTGTGGATGAATCACCAGTAGTAGAATCAAGTGGTGGCAACAGACACAGCAGCAACTTTAGGAGCTCTTGAGCCAGAGACAGTAAGGGGCCCTGGCAACTGGTCAAAAGGAGTTTACAAGGGACACCTGTACTAGCACTGAATGCAGGATAAGACACTGGCTATTCCATTGCCTATATCCATTTCTGGGTGATGATAGTTCGAGAGTGCAGAGGAACACTTTCAGACTGGAGGGAGCAAAAGCCCTAAGGGGTGATATCACTTTTAGTCACTAGGGATCAGGGATCCTGAAGAACAGTGTCACTTCTGGTCTCAAGGGAACAGGGGTCCTGAGGAGCTAAAAACATTTGAACTAGTAAATGAGTATCAAACCAAAGCTTCAGGTTAATAATGGTCATTTAAAAATGAAAATAAATATTATTCTGAAGGCAAGGGTGCTTGCATTTTATTGCCCAGAAAGCAATTCAGAATTCACATAAGCTTATTTGAAAAGGGAAAACATACTCTTCAATAAATGCAAATGATGTTCCTGCTTTAGAACTATCAGATAATTCCGTGAGTTAATTTCATAAATATTTATTGAACATTGTACTGAACATTGTATTATGTACTATGAGAACCACAAATGTAGAACATTCATTTCTTGCACTTTCTAAGATCAACATGTAATAAACAACTCAATATGAGAAGTAAATTTAAGCCAATAGTCTCCAAAAATATTATAAATGCTACTGATTGTAAAGCAGAGCAAAGAAATGACCTGTGTGAATCAGTCAATTAAGAAAAACGAGACTTTACGGGAAAGAGATTTGAAAAGGGTCTTAAAGAAAGTGATGGACATTCTTTGAGAGAGATGGGAGAGAAGGTAGAATTGGGTGTTTTCATTGTGATTCAATCAGAATGATTAGAACATATTTGTGCTTTGTATCCTTTCCCTTCTCTGCACGCACACACATTTATACAGAGGTAGCCAGAAGACCCATTGATCTTTGAATACTGGGCAAGATTATTAAATATGTCCGTGTAGCTTTACAAGGCTCTATGTGTTACTTTTAGATCTGAGAACGAAAAAATGGCATCCTTATTTTTTTGTTACTGTTTGCCATCATTGCATAACTTTAAAGTGTTCATTACTATTAGTATCTTCCAAATGAGAAGTATAACCAGCTTTGATTATAAGATTGTGAATGAGAAATATATTTTCATTCCATAAATAATAATTTTGTTTGTATTTTCAGTTCAAGTTAGATGTTTGCTGACATTATTGAGTCTTCATTTTTACTCCCTGATGCCCAAGGTGTAACATATACTGTTGTCCAAGGGTTTCATAGAAGGTAACATAATAATTGGAAACAGGCTAAAAGATATAACAGTTTTTACATTTGATATTTGTTCAGATAAATTACACTGAGCCCTTTCATTGCCCTTCTTTTGTCTGCACTAGCTGCTGTATTGCCAAAAGCCCTCTCTAAAGTGGCGATGATGTATGTTTATCGCTTCTTCGGGTACACACTTGGGCAATTATTCTGTCTGCAAATGTGATTATCTATACCTGGATAAATAAGTAAAGGAGTTTGTTTTCCTCCCTAACTTGGGCACTGCAATTGTGGAATCATGATTTTTAGGAAGATAATTTTTATTCCGAATTTTGTGAGAGAAATTCACGAATGTGAAGTGGTCTGTGGTTCTGGTTTGGGTGATAGAAGGTTCATTTGGCTTTGCTAACTTTTTTTGTATATCTGTTTGCATGAAACTAACTTGTTGTAGTGTGCTTGGCCTGACATAGATCAGTCCAGTATTTTAAATTCAGGACTGGAATGAGATGAGATGCTTGAGGCACATCAGCAGTTAACAAAGCAAGGTTTACTTTATTCATAGTATGGAAAAGAAGCTCACTAAGGATATAATACTTGGCTTAGGTAAATGTGGTCCCATCACTAACTAATTTCATACATCTCTTATCAGCTTCTCAGCTAAACTCCTTGAGAAAGCTGTGCACATGAGATGCTTCCCCTTCTTCACCTCCTCCTTTCGTCTAAACATTCTGTTCTTCTGAATTCATCAGTAAACTGAAATTGACCTTCCCAAAGTTACCAATGATGCCTTCATTGCCTTATCGAATGGTCTTTTCCAGTCCTGCTTCTTGCCTTCTCTGCAGCATTTGATATCGTTGATCATCTTCCTTCTGAATGCTCTCATCACTAGGTTTTTGTGACACTGATCTTTCCTTATGTTTCCCAGTCTGTTTTCTCCTTCCCAGTCACCTTTGCTGGTTCTTCACATGGATATCCATTATGACTCTGGCCTGGTAGGAATATGCCTGTATTTCAAAGCTCATCTTTATTTCAGATCCTTCCAGGGAAGGCTGGGACTATAGTTCCCAAAATTCACAGCTAGGTTTCAGAGCTTTCCTGCCTGCTGGGAAGTCAATATGAATACCCAATTATCCTTTCCCCAAACTTTCTATGTTTAAGCAGTGCTTTCTATCAGTATCATTTATGCACAAGTAAATAAGGAAAAGTGAATAATGATCATCTGGGCTGAAAAAATCTTGGGAGGTTTGCTATTGTGTTGAATATGTACCCTGAGAAGACAGTAGATTTCTCTACTGTTATTTTGATCAACCAATAGCTGCACAGTCTCCTCATCAACAATATGGATTCCTAGGAATATCTTTAGCTCAGTGTGTTTGACTGAACTCATTATCTTTTCCATCAAACCCTCTTCTCTTCCATATTTTCCTATTTCTTTTTTTAGATTTTGCATTCTGAATTTTTACCTTTATCTCCCCACTCCCCCATCCAGTGAGAAGGCAAACAATATTATATCAATTACACATGAGAAATAATGCAAAATATATTCCCATATTAGCCATATTTCAAAAAACCAAGAAGAATATAGTGAGAAAATTATAATTCACTTTGCACTCAGAGTCCATCAGTCCTCTCTCTGGAGGTGGATACCACTTTTTATCATGAGTCCCTCTGAATTGTCTTTCATGGTTGATGTCATACAATATTGCTATTACTATGTATATTGTTCTACTGGTTGTACTCACCTCACTTTCTATCAATTCATGTAAATCTTTCCAGGTTTTTCTGAAATTGTCCCGCTCATCATTTCTTTATAACACAGTAGTAATCCATCACAATCTTATACCACAATGTGTCCAGCCATTCCCCAGTTAATGGCCATCCCCTTGATTTCCAGTTCTTTGCCACCCCAAAAAGAGCTGCTGCTACAAATATTTTGCACATATAGATCCTTTTCCTTTTTCTTTGATATCTTTGGGATACAGACCTAGTAGTGGTATTGCTGGATCAAAGACAGTGCACAGTTTTTTAGCCCAAACTTCCTTAATTCTTTCAAAGGTATGCCATCCTCTAACATACTAGATTTGTAATTTTCACATTATCCAGTATTCTTTATTCTTCCTTACCCCACATATCCAAGCACTTGCTAAATCTTAAAATTTCTAATTTCCCAATATCTCTCACATCTGATCCTTTCTTTCCACTTAGTTCAGGTCCTCATCACCTTTTGACTTAAATTATTATAATGAATTCCTAATTGTTCTTCCTCCCTCAGATCTCTGACTGCTTCAATTTTGTACTTGTATCCTGAACACCCAGGACCATGCCTGGCACATAGTAGGTCCTTAATAAATACTTTTCCATTAGTTAGTAGATAGATATATGCCATAGAAAGACAAAAGATGGTCTCTACTGCTATCTGGTCATCTAGTAGCTAGATCAGTACTCCACATCAAGAAGGCATAAGCTCCTGCTACTTGAGTCTTCTTTGCCTGGTCTCTGTTGGTTGAACTCTCATCTGATTCCTTTAAGTGAATCATCTGCAATTCTACATCATCCTTTATTGGAGCACAATTAGCTACTACCCTCTCAGATAGGTCAAGTCCCTCCTCTTTAGGTAAAGCTTCATTCAAATAGTGGTTGGACCCATATTTTGAAGATCATTCTCTTGCTATTCTGGTCAATGTATGAAAGTGAATTAATGCACTTTCATGGTATGTGTTTGCAGGATATTAACTTGTCAAAACACCAACCTTCACCTTTATGGAAACGTAAAATCAAATTACCACCATTGCTAACCAAATGGAGAAATGAGCAGTGTCATACATAAACTAACTGATAGTCAAATAAAAAGCCCAATTTGCAAACCTTGTTTTCCATGCCAAAGAGATTGAGAATTGGGTTTGTTGCATTTTCTTGGAACAATACTCTTTTGAATTTCTGGTAGCCATATAGAAAGGGGAAATGAGTGGAGGAGGGAGTTAAACAAAAATCACTACTTCTCTCTGGGAAGTTGGCCAAGTAGAATTTAATAGAAAAGGAAAACACCACATTATTTTGATGTTGTTCAGTCCTTCAATCATGTCTGACTCTTCATGACCTTGTGGACCATAGCATCCCAGTACTGTCCAGGGGGTTTTCTTGGTAAATATAGTGGAATGCTTTGCCCTTTCCTTCTTAGTGGAGTAAAGCAAAGAGGGTGAAGTGGCATGTGCAGGATCACCCAAGTAGGAATGTCTGAGGTCAGATTTGAAATCAGCTCTTCCTGACTCTAGGCTTGGCACTCTACCCACTGCAGTGCCACCTAGCTGCCACTGTTATTAGCAGTATTTATTTTCCATATACCTGCATCCTTCCAACCTAGTCAGATAAAGTTTCCCACCTTGCTCACCTGTTGTCTCTTTTTTCGTACCCAAAGATGTTTTTCACCTTATTTAAGCATCCTGGTTCCACTTTGACCGGAGGCATATATTAAGACAGTCTAAATGTGTTCCTTTTATCAATAATAATAATATTTAAAATCTTAAAACAATTTCTGATCAAGCTTCTGTACCTACAGAAATATGTAATTAGGTATAGAAAAGTTCAGCACCAGTAGAATGGAGTTTTACTGATGAATTCTTTAGCTAAATTCTCCGACTTCAGTTGACAGTTTCATGTATCTGGATGGTCCTTCATCTAGTGTGGTTCCCATCTAGCAGGAATGGAACTGTACAGCTCAATATGATTCCTGTGGAAAATCAAGTGATAGAGCTGGCAGAGTTGTTTTTATCATACATCTCAATATGCATAATTCCATGGCTCATTTGGTCATTTCATATTGTAGTGCTTGAGATAATCATATATAAAATGATAATCATGAGATGATTTGCAGATTATCTACTTTCATTTGTTGCAGAAGATGAGAAAGCAGAGAATTTCTACAAACAATTCAGTAAGGCCCACCTAATTAAATCAAGATGCATTGTAATAAACAGTGCAAATGTGGACATAGTAGACAGAGAAAATCATGTTGGGAAACATGGTTCAGGAATAAGATACAAGAAAGGACAAAAGCTTATAGACTACATGGAAGACACACACACTTTCTCTTTCTCTCTCTCTCACACACACACATAATGAAACCTTTCTTTGAGAAGAAAATATGGAGACACTCAACAGGATGAGCACTAAAAAAGGACATTTATTATATTTTAACAGTTAGAAAACAACTAGTTACTGACATGAGAGTCATTTCCAAATCTGCTATCTTTCTACATTCAGGCTGCTGACTTGTTAGAGCAAGGATAAAAAGCAATACCAAATTAGAAGAAAGAACAGATGTTGACAAAGACTATCAAAATTTCTTAAGCAAGCTTAAAAATGTAAATTTATTGCCATCATAGTACCAAAAAAGCCTAAAACTTACCTTAGGCAGCAAATACTTGATCTCCTTGCCAACCAGAGCGATACTGAAGCCAAGAGAATTACTGGTTTAGAAATTAAATAAGATTGGTAGAACAGAAATATTACTCCATAAAATAGTAAGAAGCAGCAGGGAGTGGGGACAGGAGAAGCTCATAGCAACTTTGGTGAGACCCAATCATTCAAGGCCATTTTAGTGTTAAATTAGAACACAAACAAAAATACAAAATATCTGTAAAGATTTCTATAAACAAACATTATTAAAGTTTTCTTTTCAGTACTTATGGTAGAGCTGTCACACGTGGATTCTATAATCATAGTTCATGATTAGTAAATGGAAATGACACCAAGGAAAATAAAGACCAGAAGAAGACATGGGATAGAATAAATATAAACAGAGGTGGTCTCTTCTAGAACCAATACAATGCTGAGGGCATTGAGTGCTACTTAAGGAATGGGTGTGAATAAGAGTCCCAAAAAGATGAAGGGTTTATTTGAACATAACCACAATCAAAGGATGTGAAAAATCGTTCTAAACTGAAAAGAATTGCAAACTAATAGCAACTTCATGAAACAATGTTCCAAGTCAATAATAAAATCAGAAATTCAAATTAAAGCAACTCTGAGAATTTACCACATACCCAGACAATTGTCAAAGATGGAAACAAATGGGAGAAGCGTGGAAAAATGCTGAAGGAAGTGGAAAGATAAGTACATAGGGGAAAATGTAGATGACAGAAAAATAATATATGCCAATAAATATACATAATACACATATATTAATGTGTATATGCATATATGTATGTATGTGTATACACACACGTATATTTTTAAAGTATCTTCAGCATAGAGGTCAGGGCTCCCTTCTTTAGCTTTTCCGTTGAACTTTTTGTGGAGTAGGACTCTCCAGGTAAAGGGCCAGGATGTATGTTGCAGGGACCGTAGGAGGGACATGTTGTATGAATCATGATGATGGTAGGAAATTGGAGTATGCACTTTCAGTAGGTCCTTGCAGGACATTCCTCTCCAGAATATTGGCTCCAGTGAATTTGGGATAGAATAGAAGCTGTGTAGGAGCCAAGGTCTGGTGTAGCATCTTTCTAAGGGTCTCATTGATATCAAGCACTTCTCACAGAGGCCTCATTCAGATAGAACAGAACTTTGCTCTTTTCATCCCTACGTTTGGCACCCTGTAGGTACAGTCTCAGTTTCAGGGAACAGGGAGAAGGAGGTGGAAGGAATGGAGGAGGAAAACAATGATGAGAAAGATGAAGAGAGATATAAAATTCTCAAAATAATACATTATATATTTCCACAATTATACATAATATATATGAGTGTAACATGCATGATTTTGTGACTTTCATAAATATACATATTTCATCCTCCTCTTGCATTTCATTCTCCTCCTGCCTCTTATCTGATCTGGAAATTGTGCCTATATGCCAATCACAGGGACTTTGAGTGTGACGTTCATTGACTTGCCTAATGTAGGCAAGTCCTAAACTGGCTGCTAAGTAAATGAACTATTCTGTTGTATTTGAATGGGGACACATATGAGGAAATCCAAATTCCAGTGAAACCCTAAGAAGTGGTACTGCACCATGTCTTAAAGAATCCAAAATCATATGGGCCAATATTCTGGAGA
The DNA here is from genome assembly GCA_011680675.1 of Gymnobelideus leadbeateri. Taxonomy (NCBI): domain Eukaryota; kingdom Metazoa; phylum Chordata; class Mammalia; order Diprotodontia; family Petauridae; genus Gymnobelideus; species Gymnobelideus leadbeateri. The sequence continues at coordinate 315,129 of WOXC01005943.1, read as the reverse complement.
GGAACAGCTTGCATGGGACAAGAGTAATTGTACATACATGCATAAATGCATGCATATACTTATACACATATCCATATATCAATATATATTATTTTATACTAACATGCATTCCCAATTTTCCTAACATTCAGTATACATATATATGTATATAGGTGTGTATATACATATACGTGTATGTGTGTATTCATAATACTCCTAACTCCCAATATGTCTTCCCTTATATTAATAGGTCAAGTAGATAATAATCAGTTACTTTCCTGTGAGTTATTGTTTGCTGCCAAGTTCTTGATTCTCGTCAGCTGCTGCTATTCATGGCATTGCCCTCTGTGTCCCAGGCAAACCTTTTCAGCTCCTCTACAAAGTGTCTCAGGAAATGTTGTTTTTATTTAAAACAAGTTTAATTAAGACTCACACTAGAGGAATCCCATAGGCCAGTCCAGACTTCTCCTAATGTGCAATGCAATTATTGGGATACCGTGGGATTCAGTACCATGCAAGTGGACAGATCATCTGTCAGAAAGTACGGCACACCACATAACTAATGACTACCAGAAAAGAATGAGAAAAGTCATGAAAGGTCTAAGACCAAAGAATTCCCTAGAAACTTAGGCACTCTTTACAATAAATACATGCCAATCAAAGGGGGATATTTGATAGATGCTCTGGAACTCCATGCTTTATTAAAAAAATCATGGTAACCAACTGAATAATGTGGCAAGATCATAAAAAAATGTGGAGCAATAATACATTGCTTCTGTTCCACCCCTTCAAGGCATCAACTCCCTCTAAGCCCTGGCTTTCTTTTCTACCAATAATGGGGGAATTGAAACAACAACAACCATCACCACCACCAACAGAAAGCTCTCTTGAGGCCAACTTTGTAGGGGGAAACAGATTCCTTGGCCTCCAGGTGGAGAGTTTTTCTCTGGAGGTTTTTATCACTCACACATCTGAGATTGAAACTTACTGCACCTGTAGTCAATACAGTTATCTTCTTGACTCTTCAGTACTAGTGTGGGTCATCCTTGCTCAGTATGAGCAAGGGTATTTTCTACCTCATGGAATGGACCATATGGAATACTTTATTCCATCTCATCAATCCTTCAAACATTTTAGCATTTGTTTGTTTTTCTGAGGCCACGACCTGGCTCCTTTGTGCTCCAGGCACTGCCCCTCTCCTCTCACAGACTCTCCATTGAAGCATAGCCTAGACCAGTATATTTCTGCGGGATCAGAAGGAGTATTTCCAGGCTACCTTTTGTAGTTGTTTGACCTTGCTTCTTTTCTGAACATAAAAGTCTTATTCTCTGCACAACTGCTGGCAGGATGAGAAACTATCAGTCAATTTTACAGATGCTACAAACAGTTCAATTCACTCCAAAGTTAACAGTATCATAGTAAATCTCACATTATGGCCTCTATTTCCAAATAATTGACTTAGGAACAAGGATTATTTAGGCCCATTTCTTGAATGCAGTTGGAATGGTTGGTTAGCAGACCAGCCCATGATATTAGGAACAGGCCTAGTGACATCACAACAAATACCATTTGCTGAATTTTTAAAGCTCAGGAACAGTATAGTGGTGTATCTAAGCCTAGGTCTGAAGTATATAAGGTGCAATATAACATTCCAAGTCAGACTAGTGCCCTTTTCTTACACTGTCTACATCAAAAAGGTGGTTTTAAATTTTAAAAATATGTTATGGCACTCTTGCTACTGGCATCTGTAGCCACTGCATTCTTTTTGAGTATATATCTCTCTCCTCCACCCCCCAACTCCACACAAAACATGCTCAGTTATCTGTATATGCATTATGACAAATATTTAATATAGGATTGGCTCCTGTGAATATTTTGACTATCCTTGCATTTCCTCCCTCCAGTACTCAAATGAGGTTTCTTTGAAAAAATGAAAATTAAATTAGTATTGGCCTACATAAAACAATTAGGGGGAAAATCTGTTGCAGAAAAAAAAAATGTCACATACATTTTGGTGGAAAATTACTTTTGGCTTATCAGGTCTTTGAATTTTTTGTATAGGGTTAGACCTAGATCTAATATATTATTGAGAAGAGAGGCATCAGGTTCATACGTGATGAATTAATATTTAGGAATATTATAAAGTAGTAACAATGAGTGAAAATCTTTCTTTAAATGTAGCATTCAGCTTTCTATGATTAATGTAAATATAAAGTGGCCAGTCTCAATATTAATGACAATCTTGATTCATAGTGTGTCATACATAACAGACATGTGTCCCTGTGACCTATGTAGGATAAACCCAGCACTTGGATTCTGAAAACATTCAAAGAAGCTTCTGACTTCTTAAATGTTTATGGCATCAAATAAACAGGGTCTTAAAGAGGGAGGATATTCTCTAGGGTAGAATGGGATAAGATACCTGAGTGGAAAGAGCTGCACTAAATGAAAATCCATTGTTGGATGAGCTGGTGGAGTAGGCTGTTGGATTTCAGGGAGTTGGACTATACGTTTCCCTTCACTACCTAGTAAAAACATCTCAGGTGGCTCCACACACAGAACATTTCTCCTTGTTGGAGAGCGGTGAATATCTGTATTTTCAGAAGCAAGTGGAAAAAAGATGACATGGAAGGCTGATACTTAAGAAAAGGATGCTTCAGCTCATCCAATACATTGGAAAAATTGTTTAAAACCATTTTATTCTTATGTAAAGATTAACCCCCTAGTGCTTTCATTGTCTGGATCTGCTTGAATAAACTGCCTAAGGGCTGCCTCAATGTTTTCATCCAGCTTTTTGGCAAAGGAGGGGGGCAGTAAAAAAGGTTCAGGGATGGCATCTGTGTCAGTGCTCTCTTTCAGTCATGCCACTGATGTTTCTTGCCCCTTGTTCTTTTTTTTTCTTCTTTTTTAATCTTTCTATATAGCAAACTCACTCTCCCTATAGCACACCAAGGCTCTTGTTAATGAAAATTGATTTTTGTGCAAGTTACATAGGAGAGTCATGTCCTTCCCAGCATATAGTTAGTCATTTCTGAGGATAGCCTCAGAGAGAAAGATTCACATCTAGATGTGTGCATAGAATTACATGGAAATGCTAATGGAAGCTTGATGCTCCAAATGAGTACAGTATAGCTTCACTAGCCCTGGTTGTAATTCCATAATGTCTCACTGGAGCTATTTTCCTTACAGTCAGTCTTTTTATAAGGGGAAAGAGGGTTTTTTGAGTAAGAGAGTGTTTGGGGAGTCAGTCTAGGGTTGATACAAGAAATGTCAGGTTTACTTTGCTATATTCATAGCAAAACATCCTATAGAATAACTCCAAGACAGTCAGATATTAGCAAGCAAAAAAAAAATGCCACAAAGAGAATAAGACTAAATAATATCTGGTTGTTTTGACATCCTTGACACTACGTTGTTCTCTTTGTTTTGACACCAAAAAGTAGATCAGATTTGCAGTGTTCATTACACCAATTAGCAGCAGCTTGTCTTAGTAACAGAATGTTCCATGTTTTATATATACACGCAAGACAAATACATCAAATATTCCATGGCCAGCTCTACGCATTTCTTTCAGTGTAACAGTGTATTGTTTTTTTTTTCTTTTTTAATTCTTTTAACTCTTTCATAAACCACCAAAGGCCAATGGGAGACAGCCAAATATTGCATAAGGCAATTATGAAGTTGCTCTATGATAATGAAAATGAGGAAGTGAAATATTGTTAAAATGAGGGGCGGAGTCAAGGTGGCGGAGTAGAAACAGCTCATCCAAGCCACTCTGCCCCCAGATTCCCCCCAAACTATGTAAAAGGGGACTCCAAACAACTTCTGGAGCCCCAGCACCCACAGAACGACACAGAGAAGCTAACCTCCCGTTGAGGACAGCCCAGCAGCCCTGCAGGAAGGACCAGCGCAGCACTTTGGGAGCCGGCAGCGCGCAATGTGCAGAGCGCAGGAAGCTGAGCTGAGCCCAGGTCCGCATGAGCCGAGGTTTTAGCCCGAGGGCGGCAGGGCCAGCAACCGGCTGGAGGAACCCCAGAACACCAGCAGCCATGGCAACTCCAGAATTATCAACATAGACATGCCTAGGACAAAGTAAGAGGTTAGTGTCCTATGGACTTTGGGACCTGTATTTGGGGGAATGCGTCGGCTCCCTCCCCTGGGGGCTAGAAGCCACTGAGGAGACACGCCATTTTGTAGTTTTCAGAGGCAGCTCCGGCTCCCAGCCTGCAAATTTGTAGGGAGATCCAGCGATCAGTCTTGGGGGGTAATCGCTCTTGCTTTAACCTCCCTGGATCTGGATTGTGATCTAGGGTGGAAGTCCTGGGTGGGTTTACAGCTTGCCAGAAACGGAAGTTGCCCCCCACACGTTCGGGACGAAAATTCCTCTAGCTGACCTTAAAGCCATAGTGTGGCAACAAGCCCAAAAGTCAAGTAATTAAGTGGCAACATGCCAAGGCAAAGGAAACAGAAAAATGCAACCCTAGACTCCTATTTTGGGGGCATAGAGCGGGAAAAGGACTGTGAGGTCAGAAGTCCTGCTCCAAAAGCCCCAGGGGAAACATGAGCGGGTTGCAGGCCATAGAGGACCTTAAGAAGGACTTTAAAAATCAAATAAGAGAAGTGGAGGAAAAATTGGAAAGAGAAATGAGAAGGATGCAGGAAAAGTATGAAATGAGGGTCAACAGCCTGACTGAGGAAAACAACACCTTAAAAAATAGACTAGCTCAAATGGCAAAGGAGGCCCAAAAGGGCAATGAGGAGAAGAATGCCTTAAAAAGTCGAATTTGCCAGATGGAAAAAGAATCTCAAAAGTTCACTGAGGAGATTCATTCCTTCAGAGTTAGACTGGAGCAAATGGAAGCTAATGACTTTATGAGAAATCAAGATGCTGTTAAGCAGATCCAAACAAACGAAAGATTAGAAGGCAATGTGAAATATCTCATGGGAAAAACCACTGACCTGGAAAATAGATCCAGGAGAAACAATTTAAAAATTATTGGACTACCTGAAAGCCATGATCAAAGAAAGAACCTAGAAATCACCCTTCAAGAAATTATCAAGGAAAATTGCCCTGATGTTTTAGATCCAGAGGGCAAAATAGAGGTTGAATAGTTAAAATAGTTGATAGCATCTTTTTAAAACCATCAGCAAGTATTATATGCAATGGGGATAAAGTAGAAGCATTTCCAATAAGATCAGGAGTGAAACAGGGGTGTCCACTATCACCCTTCTTATTCAATCTGGTACTAGAAACACTAGCAGTAGCAATTAGAGAAGAAAAAGAAATCAAAGGAATCAAATTAGGTAAGGAAGTGACCAAGCTATCACTCTTTACAGATGATATGATGATATACTTCTAGAATCCTAGAGAATCGATTAAAAAACTACTTGAGACAATAAATAAATTTGGTAAAGTTGCAGGATATAAAATAAACCCATATAAACCCTCGGCATTCTTGTATATCCCTAATGAAATTCAACAGCAAGAGATAGGAAGAGAAATCCCATTTAAAGTTACAGTAGACATTATAAAATATTTGGGAATCTTCCTGACAAACAAACTCAGGACCTATATGATAACAACTACAAAACACTTCTCACACAAATAAAATCAGATCTAACTAATTGGAAAAATATCAGTTGTTTGTGTCTGGGTCAGGCTAATATAATAAAAATGACAATTTTACCCAAGCTAAATTATATATTTAGTGTCATACCAATCAATTTACAAAAAAAAACTACTTTATAGAGCTAGAAAAAAATAGTAACAAAATTTATTTGGAAGAAGAAACAGTCTAGAATATCAAGGGAATTAATTATAAGAAATGCTAGGGAAGGTGGACTAGCTATACCAGATTTTAATCTGTATTATAAGGCAGCAGTCATCAAAACTACTTAGTAGTGGCTGAGGAATAAAGTAGTGTATCAAAGGAATAGATTGGGTGCAAGAGATTCAGCAATCAATGAGTACAGTAATCTATTGTTTGATAAACCCAAAGACCCCGGTTTTGGGGATAAGAATGCACTATTTGACAAAAACTGCTGGGAAAACTGGACTATAGTATGGCAGAAACTGGGCATAGACCATTATCTAACACCATATACCAAAATCAAGTCTAAATGGGCGCATGATCTAGGCATAAAGGATGATACTGTAAGCAATCTCAGAAAGCAAGGAATAGTTTACCTGTCAAATTTGTGGAGAGGGAAAGGCTTTATGACCAAACAAGAATTAGAGAACATTATAAAATGCAAAATGTATAATTTTGATTACATTAAATTGAAAAGCTTCTGTACAAACAAAGCCAATATAACTGAGATTAAGAGGGAGGTGGGAAATTGGGAAAGAATTTTTACAACCTATGTCTCTGATGAAGGACTAATTTCTAAAATATACAAAGAATTGAGTCAAATCTTTAAGAATGTAAGTCATTCCCAAATTCATAAATGGTCAAAGGATATGAACAGGCAGTTTTCAGAGAAACAAATTAAAGATATCTATAAGCATATGAAGAAATGCTCTAAATCACTGTTGACTAGAGAAATGCAAATCAAAACAACTCTGAGGTACCACATCTCACCAGTCAGATTGGCTAAGATGACAAAACAGGAAAATGACAAATGCTGGAGAGGATGTGGGCAAATTGGAACACTAATGCATTGCTGGTGGAGTTGTGAACTGATTTAACCATTCTGCAGAGCAATCTGGAATTATGCCCAAAGGGCCATAAATAATTTCATACCCTTTGACCCAGCAATACCACTTCTACAGTTATATTCCAAAGAGATCATAGAAGTGAGAGGAAGACCCATATGTACAAAAATATTTATAGCAGCTCTTTTAATGTTTGCAAAGAATTAGAAATTAAGGGGGTGCCCATCAATAGGGGAATGGCTGAACAATATGTATTATTGTTTTATATGTATACCACAGCATATGCATGTAATGGGATACTATTGTACTATGAGAAACGAGGAGCAGATGGACTTCATATTTACCTGGAGAGACTTATAAGAACTGATACTGAGTGAGAAGAGTAGAATCAGGAGAAATTTGTACACAATCACAGACACAACATATGTGTGATGACCAACTATGACAGACTGGAGTCTTCTCAGCAATGCAGTGATATAAGTCAATCCCAAAAGACTCATGATGGAGAGAGATGCCTACATCCAGAGAAAGGACTAGAAAGAACTGAGTTTGAATCCTGAATGAAGCAAACTACTTGATCTTTTTCTTTTTCTTGCTTGGTTTTATTTCTTCTTTACCATTTTTTATTCCATCTGGTACAATCGACCTTTGTAACCTAATGTCTAATGTGAAAGTATTTGCAGCTCCTATACTGGATTGTATGCCATCATGGGGGGGAGGAGTGGGAGGGGAAAAAAAATTTGAAACTCAGTTATTTGTGGAATTGAATCTTGTAAACTAAAAGTAAACAAACGAATTAATAAAGGCAAAAAAAAAGAAAAAAGGAAGTATTCAGCTAGGCTCAAACAGGAGAGCTCCAAGGACAGAGAATGCACTGCCTACCATAGCAACTCCTTCTCCTTTTGGACAGAACAGATGGTTAAAGGTTTTCCTCATATTAATCCAAAGTTCCTCCCTCATCTCTGCATTGCTCTTATTTATGCCCTCTGACCATGCAGGCTAAGTCTAATCTTCCTGCTCCATAACAGCCCTTAAGATCCTGGAAGACAGCTAGACTTTCTGTTTCTAGGTTAGTCATACTGTATTTCTTCAACTGATTTTTATAACACATGCTTCCTAGTCCCCTGATTGCCCTGGCCACCCTCTTCCTGACTCTCTCCAGGTTACTAATGGGCAGCACTAGATATTATACTTGATGTGTATACTCATATCACTTTTAGTTCAGATAACTTCACTATCATCCATTGTACATGGTTTTCTTTTGTCTGCAAGGCTATTCTAAGGATTTTTCAAATTTTTTTTTCCATCCATGTTGCCCCACTTTGACCTTTTTATATATAGTTTCTGACTTATCCAATCCACCTGGTCATGTTTTTGCCCTGTATTTTATTTTTGACTCACTTGTTAATTTTTAAATATTAACTTCATGTTTTTAAGTTGTGTGTCTCTGACAGAACTGGGAACAATAAGACTTATTCAATCAAACTTTTATTAACTGCCTACTGTGTGCCAGGTTCTTACTAGTCTAGTGTCTCTGGTGATGTAGTCAGTGGATGGTGGGAGGTGGCAGTGAGGAGGAGATAAAAATGGAGAAACAACTCTCTACCCCACTTTCTTTGGGGATTTGCTTCCAAATGGAATCCTCCAAGCTATAGCTCTCCCAACATTTAATGGGTTTATCTATTTACTGGCTTGCTGTCAGTATGCATGGGCCAAGGGGAGCATCTTATTCTTTTAGCTAGTTATAAGATGTTTCCTATGTGGCAGTCATCTACCCTCATCCAGTGATCGAAGCACTCATATTCTCAAGTTGTTTGTTCACAGCTAGTTTATACTTTTTATTCTTTTATTGATTCAACTTGTTTTTATTCAACTTGTGATTAGTCGAGGTAGGATTCTAACCTCCTTCCCTCACCCTGAAGGCCTGAGTATATGCTTGTTCCACATATTTCCCTAATGTCTAGATTTTAGTATCTTGTCATACAAACCGAAGAAGGGCATAAATTTAAGGATTAGCTAAGGGTCAGTTAGAATAGACTGATCTTAATGGCTGGACAATATCTTCCTAGGCAGAGGAGAATTCCTTTTGCACAAAAAAGGGGGAAAGACTGAGAATCTTTCCAGTTTAAGTAAAAAAATAGTTTTAGAAATGGATAACTCGGGGCGCAGTGAGTAAGAGCACCGGCCTCGGAGTTTGGATGACCCGAGATCAGATCCGGCCTCAGAAAATGAGCACCCACACATAGATAATGACTGGCCGTGTAACCTTGAGCAAGTTACTTAACCCCAATTGCTTTAAAAAGAATAAATAAATAGATAAATAAAAAGAAATGGATAGCTAATCTGGCTTCTTTAGTAGGAATTCTTATCAAGAAGACAGGAGTGTGAACAACTCTAAGGGAAAGGGAAGAGATTAGGAAAGCCCTTGCATAGGACATGGTACTTAAACTAAATTGTGAAAGAAGCTAGGGGATTTTATGCGGCAGAGTGTTATGGGTACGTGTTAAGGAGAGGGGGCATTCTTTTTCATCTACAGAAGCTACCCTGGCTCTAAACCACAGTGTGAACATGCCACCATCCTTTTCATCATTGGTATCGTCCTTGATTCCTCACTCTCATGTCTTCACATGTGTATTCTATTGCCAAATCTTGTCATTTTTCATCTACACTGTCTCTAGCAACTGTAGCCTCCTCTCCAGTGATAGAACTACTGTGATGACCTCATCACCTCTTGCCTGAACTGTTTCCCTCTCTTTTTAATTGGTTTTCTTGCCTCTAATCTTTTCCTACTTTAATCTTTTCTCTACACAGCCACCAAAGTGATTTTCCTAAACTCCTGGTCTTACTATATTGCTTTATATGGCTTAATTAGCTTTAGTGGGCCTTTATTACTTCCTCTTTGTAGTTTAAATTTCTTTACAACATGGTCCCATCCTGCCTCTCCAGTCTTATCAATTATTGCTCTACATGTACTCTACAATTCAACCTAAATGGTGCTCTTGATTTTTCTCAAATGTAACACTATCTCCTATATCTCCTGTCTCCATGCCTTTGTTCTAGCTTTCCATCTTGCCTGGAATTCACTCCCTCCTCACCTCTGCCTCTTGGAATTCCTTCAAAATATAACTCAAGCACCACCTTCTACATGAAATCATTTCTGAATTCCCCAGCTTTTAGTACCTTTTCCCTCAATGTTACTTAATCTAATGTGAGTTTGGTACATGCTCAGACCACCTAAAATGTTATCACCTATATGGGAGGCACTGGAGGCCAGTTTTTGGGAGACAGGAGGACTGGTGCATGTGTGTACATTCTCTGTTGGCCTACTGCATGGTTGGAAGCATCCTTTTGCCCTTGGCTGCATAACAAAAATTGGCTGCATCTTTAAAACAATTTGATTGTGTCGTCTTCTCACTTTCTGTAATTTACACAAAGCCTTTAAAAATTTTTTGATAACAGATTTCCATCTTAGCTAATGTCAATCAGTTATTGTTGCAAATTTATCAGAAAGTATTTCATTTAAAAACCAATTTTTATCAATTATCTTCAAAACCTACTGAAAGTTTTCATTTGAAAGATATTTAAACAGGCTAAAAATTCTATTTCCAATTTGTTTAAAATATGAGATAAAATATGAGAATGTTTATAGGTGACACCCATCATTTTCATGAACAAAAGCCTAGTTTTAAAAAAAGGTCTTATAATTTGAGATGGCTTCACTATATCATTACCTGACTTCTGAAAACACAATATGCAATTAGGATGAGATTTGTCAATACTAATAGTGTGTGTAAATGCATATTACAGATCTTGATTAGTTCTAATGATTCTTGGCTGATTTCTTGGCAGCTATGACTAGATCTCCATTGCTTTTGCCTTCACGTGTGTCTTTTTACCAGACACAGAAATATTAGTGCCACCATTTTCTCATTATTTACTAGTGCTTACAATATTCTTACCTTTATTTCACTGTTTCTATGAAGGATTTTTTAAGCCCCTTGCTTCTTTTGTAAGAGTTAGTTTAGGTAAAACTAGATAATGTAAATCCTCTTGACCAGGCACAGTAAAATTGAATGTGGTCTCCATGCCCTAAAAGTGAATGAATGAATGAATGAATGAATGAATGAATGAAGTCATCATTGTCAATGCCTCTTCTTTCTGGAACGCCTCCACTCCATCATAATATCTCACAGGATATATAAGCATCTGACATATGGACCAAATAAGGATGTCAGTGTCAATCCATATATTAAATATTAGTAAAGCTCATAAAAAATAAACTGTCAATACAGATAGGACAGTTGCATTATAGACCAATCTGGAAGGTGTCTCAGGAGCTGCCTAGTCCAGATTCCTCATTTTACATGTAGCCAGGAATATTATGGCTCAGATCCCTGCAGGCAGAGAAAAGCTTAGAAACCTGGTTAAATGGACTTTGGGGAATTTTAGTATGAGGATTGTACAAGGCCCAATAGATTAGAAGTGATCGTGAGAATTAGGAGAGAGGCAATGGAATTTTGGTTGTATTCCCAAAGAGCCAGGAGCAAAGCTAGTGAGATGCAGGCAAACTGTCAACTGGGTTGGGGGGGTGAGGGTGGGGAGAGAGTGAGAGGTCAAGAGGGAGAAGGAAGGGGAAGAAGAGGAAGAGGGGGGAATATGAAATATTCAGGTACTTTGCTTAGAACTAAGACTGCATCATTGAGGTAGTTAGAGCTTCTTCCCAACTCAATACTCTCACTTCAAATTTCTTCTTTTTGTTTGTTTGTTTGTTTTTTTATTTTTTTTGAGGGCAATTGGGGTTAAATGGCTTCCCCAAGGTCACATGGCTAGTTCATTTGTGTTAAGTGTCTGAGGCCGGATTTGAACTCAGGTCTTCCTGACTCTAGGGCCAGTGCTCTATTCACTGTACCACCTAGACTCCCCATCACTTCAAATTTCTAAGAGTGAATGGAATATAATAGCACAGTGTTTAATTTACTTTCTCTCTTCCCCCTCAGCCCTGCAGATTGTAGGTATTTACAATGGAACTTTCCTTTTTAAAGTTTTTCCTAATTTCTAATTTTCTTTAGTGCCCTAGAAGCTATCCCCCCCGCCCAAGTTAACTAAGCAGCAGAGTGGATAGAGCTCAGAAATTGAAATCAGGAAACTCTGAGTTGAAATCCTGCCTTTGAAGTTTCCTAGCTGTGTAAGTCTGAGTTTCTGTTTCTTGTTAAGATGGGGATAACAATAGCATCTACCACCCAGCCATGTTGTAAGGATAAGATGAAGTCTTATTTGTAAAGTGCTTAGTACCATGTCTAGCACATAATAGTTGCTTAATAAATGCCTATTCCTCCTCCACCCCCTGTTTAAATTTATGATGAGTCATAACTGCTGTGCAAGCTGGGTTTGTTTTTAAATGTGAAGAGAGAGACTGCAGTAGTAAGAGTCTGTGACCAGTCTGCATGTGGGAAACTAGACAGAGGTCAAACCATAATCAGAATTCTAGTTCTGCTCTCTACCCCCATCTCAAACTAGTCAAGAGGAAGAATTGCAATGATTCATGGTTCAGAAATGTTTGTACAAAAGCCTCCAAAAAGATAAAGTACAATCAGAATTTCCCCCAACTCCTCCAGCCAAAATGAGCTAGTAAACTGTTACTCTCTGATTAGGGGTGGATGGGAGCAGGTGAGCTCCTCCATTTTCTCCCCCAGTATTGTCTCTTTGAACTTGCCTGATAGAGCAAGGGAGAGTCACGCCTTGGAAGACTAAGGGAGGAGTTGGAACAGAGTGAGGTAAGGGCCAAATTCCAAAAGGGGAGGCCAGAGAAAGGCACGAGTACCTGATTTGGTTTTGTTTTCTACACCTGCATACCCAGACAGACAAGACTAGCTGGTGGTTATATATAAAGAGAGCAGGTGAGGCCCAAAGAAGTGACTTGCCAAAAGCCACAACAGGTGTGAAGTAGTAAATTTGAACCTAAGGCCTAAAACACTGAATGCACAACCTTTCAATTGTGCCGTGCCATCTCAGTATAATTTCTCATATATTTTCTTCCTGAATAAAATGTATCATCTTGCCCATCTCATTCTGGAGACCACTGCCATATTCAGTCAATTACCAAGTAATATCAATTCCCATTTTTCTCTCCACTTCCTTACATACAGGTCTTACCGTGTTGTCCCTCTGCTCAAAATTCTCCAGTGGTTGCTTGTTACATCTTCAAGCACCTTCATACAGAGCATCCCTCATACCTGGACTGCCCTTCCTCCTTATGGTTGCCTTTCAAAGGCCTTATATCCCTTAAAAGCTCAGCCCAAAGAGGGCATAAGTTGAATTTGTTGGGAAGGGAGAATACTCAAGGGATAAAATTATGAGGTGAGAGAGGAAAGTGGCAAGAGGAGACGGGGAGAGACAGGGTAGTGTAAACTATCCCATGCAGAAGAAGCAAGGGGAAGTGGTTGCAAAAGAGGGGGAGAATAAGGAAGGCTAAAAAGGCAAAACCACATTCAAACTGAATTTGGTTCAGGGAGAAAATGACATACATAGTAAATGGGATATCTCAACCTGCAGCAGGATAGGGGAAAGGGGGATGGGAGGAGGGATGATGGATGGGAGGGCATCCTTGGGGTGAGGGGAGGTTGGAAGTACCCACTATAGAAGAGGGACAGGATCATGTAGGGAATGGACCAGGTGGGGGGTGGGATGAGTGGGAGGGAATATAAGCAGCCTTGTACAATATATCTACTATGATAATGTTTTGCATAGCTAGACATGTACAACATATACTGAATTACTTATATCCCAAGAAGGAATGGGTGACAAGGGAGGAAGGAAATCGATCTGAAATTCAAGGTCGTAACATTAAATGTTTCAAATATATATATATATATAAATATATATATATATATATATATATATATATATATATAAAAAAAGCTCAGCCCAAGTGATCCTGCTTCTGGGTAGCCTTTTCTGATCCCTATTGATTGAATTGTTCTTTTCTTCCTGAAGTACTCCTGTAGTGCTTTGATTCTCCTTCACCACCTCCTCTTTCTACCTTGTTTTATACTATTGATGGGCATTATGTAGCTCCACTCTACCTCCCCCCAGCCCCTTGATTTTTAAGCTTCTAGAAAGCAGGAACATTTGATTTTTCTCTTCATATTCCTATCATAAGTACAAATACACTTGGTCCAGAATTGTGATGTCATCTTTATTGGGGAATTATTGGTGTGGAGACTTTATCTTATGATGCAAATTGGCACCTCACCTGTAAGTTCAAGTCTTTAAAAGTTGCCTTGGGCACTGAGACATTACCTGATTTTCCCATGGTCACACAGCTGCTGTAATAAATGTCAGAGGTATAATTCATACCCGGGTTGTTCAGATTTCAAGACCTGCCCTCTGTTCACTATAGTATATTACCTCTCACCTTGCATATGTTGATGGAAACTGTTTAATACATACTTGTTGAGTTATTTTATTATTGTTGCTGACCTTCCATTTAACATTCTCCTTTCCACAGAGCCCTTCCTTTATGTTCTCTCATCTATTCTATTCTGCTTCATATATCCTATTCTTTTTTTTCTATACACAAAAAAATTACCGTGGTAAATGAAAAGGTCCTAAATTACACAATGTACATTTTAAAAAATGATCATCATTCTTGCAAATTGTCCAGTGCAATTGGAAGATACATTCACATTATATGGTTTAGAATATAAACTCTTGGGGCGGCTAGGTGGTGCAGTGAGTAGAGTGCCAGCCCTGGAGTCAGAAGGACCTGAGTTCGGATCCGGCTTCAGACACTTAACACACACAAACAAAAACCTAGCAGTGTGACCTTGGGCAAGTTACTTAACCCCAATTGCCCTCCAAAAAGCAAAAAAAAAAAAGAATATAAACTATTTGAGATTAGGAACTCACTTAAATTCTGTGCAACCTTAAGAAAAGGATTTGTTCTATAAAACTTGGACTCAGAAGGCCACACCCAAGGACCTAGAGGGCTACATGTCACCTCCAGGCCTCAGGTTCCCCACCCCTGGCCTAGGGAGAAGTCAGGTACTCTTATTTTAGGCTAACAAATTAGTCCCTAAATTTTCTTTTGCTTTTTTTGGAGGGCAGTTGGGGTTAAGTAACTTGGCCAAGGTCACATGGCTAGGTTTTTGTTTGTGTGTGCATTAAGTGTTTGAGGCCAGATCCAAACTCAGGTCCTTCTGACTCCAGGGCTGATGCTCTACTCACTGTGCCACCTAGCCGCCCCCACCCCTGTACATTTTCAATACAAATTTTAATACTTTCTTTAAATCACACTTTTCTTCCATATCCTAACAAATCTGTTTTCTTGTTGTCAGTTTAATCTTCTTGTCCTTCCCATGTAGATAAGGAGCTGAATGTCTCTAAGACTGTCCCCTGGTGTCTATATTCTGATCAGCATGCTTGCTTGGAAAGTTCCTGGGCTGGTAGGGTGTGGATGTTTTCTTTAAGACTCACTCCAGGCAAAGACACAAGGTTATGTGCGAGGACCAACTTTGATAGAATGGACTCTTCTCAGCAGTGCAGGGTTAGAAGACAACTCCAAAAGACTCATGCTGGAGGGGAGATGTCTACATTCAGAGAAAGAACTAGAAAGAAGAGGTTGAATGCAGATTGAAGCAAACTACTGGATATTTTTCTTTTTCTTGTTTGATTTTGTTTACCCTTTCCCCTTGTTCATTCTATCTGTTACAGTCCTTCTTTATAACCTGACTAATATCTAATGTGAAAGTATTTGCAGATCCTATACTTGATTGTATGCCGTCATGGGGGAGGGAAGCAGAAGGAGGAGGAGAAAAATAGAAACTCAAGGGATTGTGGAACTGAATCTTGTAAACTACAAGTAAACAAACAAATTTATAAAGACCAAAAAAAAAAAAAGACTCCTGGGCTGAGGGGTGCAGGGTGCTTAGTTACTGGTGTATGGCAATGAAGGTGTCTCTAAAACAAGTTTGATTCTACCATTACACTCCTCACAGCTGGCCCTGCAAAGCACTGGAAGATTTTTTTCAAGATTAGTCTGTCCTCATGTCAGTAGGGGGTGAGGCATTAAAGGAAAACTGACTCCTAATCTCAGCTGAATGTCCTTTTTTGGAGGAGTGTCCCTTGTTTAACCCAGAAATCAGAACTTTCAGTCCATCTGGAGATCTATTCAATAGGCTTTGGGACCTGAAGACAGACTCTTCATTTTAACCTTTTGACCTCAATGCTGCCTTCTAGCTTCTAGATGTTTGGCTCAGTGGTCTATGGAACTTCACGCTCTCTTGTTAGTATCCTTTTACAGATTTTGCTTTTCCCGAACAAAGCAATAATCAGAATAGTTCTGGGATTTTTGCCAGACATTGCTTCCAACTTCCACATAAATCAGAAAATATTTTTACCTTTGTTATATCTTATGCCTCAGTATTCCTCTGAACATAGATTGCATTTTTGGATGTCCGCAGGGCACTTAAAGCTTACTTTCACAGACTAAGGACATTTGGAAAGCAGACCTACTGCTCACAATGAATAAAAGTGGTACCTATACTTCCAAGATCACTGGAGAAAGAGGTTGTTTAAAGGCTTTCTAAGCCAGCAGGTAGGGGCCTCCTTTTTTATGATTCTTCACAGAAGGACCAGGACAAGGCGAAAGTTTTTGCTTGGAAATTGTCAAACACTGAGTCTTCCATTCCTTTTTTATGAGTTTTTCTTTTCTTCTTTATTTTTTTAGGATGAAAAAATTGATCTTCCAAACTGGCATTTTTCAACTCACAATATAAGGCTTTTTAAAAATCCCAATGGTCCTAAATGACCTAACACTTCCAATTTCTTCTTGCTTTCCTGGAAGTCATAATTCTGCCATCTGTCACATGGGCTTTCAATATAGGTGTGTAGATCAGGAAAGAGTGAAAACTGAAAGCTACTTATAAAATCTCCCCAATAAGTCTAGAGATCATGCTTGTCTATCATTGTGTTGATTGTAATCAGCAGGGACCTTGAAGTCTATTCTTTCATTTGCACTTTGGAGAACAGGAGCCTGAACATAGAGGTAATTCTCACCTTGGATGAGTAAATTCAGGATAAGGATTAGGAAAATGATTTGGGATGTCTGGTCACATGACATTCAATCACTTCAAAGTCTACTGGCCCTAAGAAAAATTGTGAAGTAGACTCTTCTGTTGAGTAATCCCTGTCCTATCAAGTTCACCCCTCCTTCCACATGTCCAGTACTTTCATGTTGCCCTGATGGAAATTTTTCAAAGAATTCCCATATATCCAGTTTTTTAAGACCTTTTAAGACCTTTTTGTTATGTACAAGTCAGGCCTTGAAAGTGAAACGTTTCCTGAGAAAGTAAAGAATGTATCCCTGTCTTCAATTCCTCCACCTGGATGAGTCAGAGTGAGTTCACTGTTTGCGCACTGATTGAGAATTTGACTTATTTATGGTTTGGTCTGCACTTTTTAAGGTGAGTGAACAGGCCATTGAAAAGCTCTGTAACTGGTACATACTTCAGCAGCTCATTCTTTTTCCATTTGGGGAGTTATTGTCTATTTAGAATGGCCTTTGGATTTGAGCTATATTTAAAAAAAATAATAACACTTTGAAAATTTAATAATAACATACAAAAGTCTAGCATTACACAGATTGTATCACATTGCTTTTCAAAAGGAATTATATTTCATAGAGGGGGAAAAAGCTACTTAATGGAATCTTTTGTCATCTGAAACAATATTTTGTATACTTGCTAAGTAATTCTTCTTATACCTCTAAAATGAATGCCCAGGAAGTTGTATAATTTATTTTCTTCCCAGAACCAATTGTGTTTAATTTTCTCTCGATTCTTTATACTCCAAAAAAGTGATCACATTTAAAATAAAAATAATTCCTCTGAAATCTCTGTGACAAATTTGAGAACCCAGAAGCACAGAGTAGATAAACCTCCCTCTTTCAATATGGTTTCCCATATACATAAATTTTTACCTGAAACTGGACTCCTCTATGCTCACTTATTCATTTTGTCCTTGTCCTGAGAGTGGAAATGCCTAGCAATATAATTATCCATATTCAAGTTTCTACCGAATACCTTATTCTAGAAAGTTATATCCACCCTCTGGATTTGCAGATTTTCTGTTCCCATCCCCATCCCACTTCTATACAAACCCATGTACATGAATCCATTCTAACAGTTGATGTCTGCTGCAGGATACCTTTCCCCTTCCCCCCTGCCCAGTTACCAGTGTCTCCCCCTGAAGGTTACCTCCTGCTGGTTGCTTTTTATGTCTTATATATACCTATCCATATACATATTTTACCCAATAGAATATAATAAGCTCATTGAGGGCAGTGTAATGGAAATGTATATTTAAAGATCTTCCCTGACCCTAGCTTAAGTGCACCTTGAGCCTGTGGTGGGAGGCTTATTTTTCAGGAAAGCCCACACCTTGATACTTTGTGATTGGGCAGTGGGTCAAGGAGGTTGTTACAATCTCTGAGCCAGGAGAAGGCTATATAATTCCTGATGGGAGGCTTTGCTTTGGGGCTCACTTTGAGAAGTGTTGTGTGATTTGGCCAGATAAGACTCTAGGCAGTTGTTGAGAGCCCCCGGCTTTGAAAACCCAGATGTTGATGCTTCCCTCTCTGGTAACTGTGATTTTGGTATTGATAATGGTTGAACAGTTTGGAAGCCTGTCTATTTGATCTGTCTGTATATTCTGAAGTTCAGGGTGCTGACCTTTTTCCCCTGAACTAGGTAATATAGGGTTTGTTTGATTAAAGTGAGCTTGTTAACTGATACTGAGTTGCTTTCCTTTAAAAAGCAGATCTAAGAACCTGTGTTGGCAGCCACTCTGGGGATGCTGGGGTGCTTGCTGCTACAGGAAGGAACTGATTTCTTTTTAACAGAGTTCCCAAACCCCAGCACAGCACAGCAGTAAGCACATAGTAGGTACTTAATGTTAATTGAATAGTAGGTACTTAATGTTAATTGAATGGATTATACCCACCCCTACCCAGGCTCATAAAATTGACTTTGCCAATATTCAAGATGAATTTATTTTGATTCCTTGGATTTTAAAAGGCACCATGGTACTCTTACATCGCTGGTACTTAATACTAGTTATTATGGTACTAATTATTATTTTGAAATAAATTTTGTTGATACTTTTGAGTTTTTTATATCACCATGTTTTCTCCAGTGTTCTTCCAACTCTCTTCTCTTAAAGAACCATCTCTTTAATAATATTTTAAAGAAAAGAAGGGGGAAAAATCAGTAATACCAACCATTGAAAAAGTTTGGAAATATGTGCAATGTACCATACCTGTGGACCTTCTACCAGTACAAAGACATGTCTTCTTATATCTCTACTTTTGAACCATGCTTCTTTGTAATTGTGTAACACTTTTGATTGTGTTTTGTTTTTTCTTTCCATTTATATTGTCACCATCCTTGCTAATTCTCTGAATTTGAGGTAAAACTTGGGGCTGTTTGGATTTGTTTGTTCCAAATCTTTTCAGTTTTATGTAACCAGACTCATTTTGTATTTTGTAATTGCCTTTAACCCATAGTTGGATGGAAAGACATCTCCATAAAGTAACTAAAATTTTCATTTCCTTGACAAAACTATTCTTTTACTATGTTTGTACCCCAGAGAGGCCAATGATAAAAAGTTTCCATATTACCAAAATATTTATAGTAATAATTTTTTGATAGGAGAGAATTGGAAACAAAGTGGATGCCCATCATTTGAAGGATGGCTAGACAAATTGTGGTATGTAAATGTACTGGAGTGTTACTGTGCTGTTATCAATGATAAATATGATGAATAGAGAGAAATCTAGAAAGATTTACATGAACAGATGCAGAATGAAGTAAACAAAATCAAGAAATAAACATACAAAATGACAGCAACAATATAAATGGAAAGATCAACCAAAACAATAAAAATTAACCATCACAATTAAAAAAAATAATAGTAACTCCAAAGATGAGATATGAAAAGACATACTCTCTGCATGATTTTGTAGAGGTATGAGTGTCACTAGAGGGTCACATTGCATAGATTTTCAAACTTTGTCATTATATTGATAAGTTTTACTGATTTCCATTTCTTTAAAATATTCTTGGTTTGGAATGTCTCTGCATAGAGGGGGAAAGAGAGATACTGGGGAAGGTTTTGGTGATAGAAAAAAAGAAATTTTAAAAAGAATACGTCTATACTTATAGTTGTAAAGGATAAATAATCTGCTGTTCTTCAATTTTATGGCAAGATCTTTAATATTAAGGTCACTTATCATTTAAAATACATTATGAAATATTACACAAGGTGTTATCCTAGCCTGTTTTTTTCCAGACGCCTTTCCAGTTTTCCATTCATTTTTTTTATCAGATAGGAATTTCTTTCCTGTGTGTATATTTTGTTGGTTTATTTAACCCTGGATTATTGAGTTCCATTGCTTCTGATGTTCCTTTATCTGGTCTGTTCTATTAGTCTGTCATTTCATTATCTTTAATCAATACCAAACTGCTGCTTTTTAATATACTTTGAGGTCTAGAAGTACTATTTCCCCTTTATCCCTACTTCTTTTCATTATTTTCCCTGATAGTCTATATATTTTGTTTCTTCAAATGAATTTTGTAATTATTTTATATGGTTCTGTAAAGTATCCATTTGACAATTTGGTATAACCTTGAAACTATAAATAAACTCTGCTAGTATTGTTATTTTATTTTGGATGAATGAAGCATTTATGAAGCACCTTATGCAAAGGGTTGTGCTAAACACTGAGGATACAAATAGAAAAACAAGACAGTTCCTGCTCTCAAAGAGCTTAGATTTTAATGGTGAAGTCAGCATATATGGAAGGTTTCAGCTGTAAGTCAGATTAAAGGTCCCACCCTTAGGGTGTAGCTGCAAAGTTGATGGTAATATTTCTTCTTTAATGTTATTTCCACTGATGAAATCATGTCAGTTTCTGATGTTCAACTATTTGATAGTATCAAAGACTTTGGTGATAAGAGCTTTCTTTTCTGGATCTTCAGTAGGTATGGCTATAGCTCCTATGGGAGCAATTTCAGTGTGATAATAAGGACCAGAGATATTTGGACTGGGATTATTACTATTCTAGAACTTTTTGTGTTCAAGATCTTGGGCTATTTCCATTGGGATCTCAGAGAAGGCAGTGGTCATGATGGTATTGTGGTGGTATACCCTGTCTGACACATGTTGCCCCTTGTCTCTCTCTCAGGAAGGGTGACTCAGCTAGGCTGGACTTTCCTGTCCCTTGAGTGGAATTTGGTTTGTAGATGATGGATGTGGCTGGCCTATTCTGTGGAGCAGCCTCATCAGAAGGGAGCTGTGAGGGCTGGACTAGAAGCATAGTCTTGGGGAAGGGGCAGGAGAGGGAAGTTCTGCCACTCTCAGAGCTTTTGTACCATTTTAATCTTAGCAGTAGGTCAGCAGTTGTTGCTGGTGGTGATAAGGAATGTGGTTTTCTTCTCCACAATAGTTTCTTCCCTTAATGATGGCATCAAAGGCTAAGCTAGAAACCGGTGGTTTAGGGGCCATTGCTATGAACAAGGCTCTTGGGCTCAGAGTCCTGAGGCATCTCCACTAATGTCTTGGAGGAAATTGTCAAGATGGTGGTGGTGATGTTGGTCCAACTTGCCTTGCAATGCTGCTTCCTGTCTCTCCTTCAAGGATTCCTACTCTCTCAGCTAGGCTGTTTTATCTAGCCTGTGAGTGGTGGTTGGTGGTAATGATGGGCCTCTTCTCCACAGGAGTTGCCTTACCTGTGAGGTGATGGCCTAGACATAAGCACTGAATGTTCCTCTAGCTATTTAATTTTTTGTTAAATTTCTATTAGAAGCAATCTGTAGGGGAGGCTAGGTGGCACAGTGAGTAAGAGCGCTGGCCCCAGAGTTGGATGACCCAGGATCAGTCTGGCCCCAGAAAATGAGCACCCACACATAAATAGTGACTGGCCATGTAACCTTGAGCAAGTGACTTAACCCCAATTGCTTTAAAAAAAGAAGCAAAGCTATATTAATATTTTGTGTGCCTTGATTGATCCATGGTTTTTTTTTTTACATTTTTTAGTTATTTGAAATAGGATTTCCCTTTCTATTATTACCTCTTAGGTTTTATTATTCTTATCATTATAATATAATTATTATTTTTATTACAAATACTATTGATTTTTTAGTGTTTTTCTTTGTAGCCAGTGATGTTACTGAAGTTTTGTCCCTGTTAACATCTTTGCTGTTGACCAAGAACTTTCTGAGTAACCCTTCATGTCTTTAGCAAATGGGAATAGTTTTATCTCCTCTTTACTTATCTTTTCACCTTTAATTTTTATACCTGCTATAAATCCATCTTGGACATAATGAATGATATATTGGATATTGTAATGGAAATGCAGATTTGAAGATCTTCCCTGCCCCTAGGCCCTTTGATTGGCTTAAGTGACTCTGAGAACCTTCTTTAATTTGAAAATATACTCTGCCACCTAATAGGCTGAATGTGGTCACATGGAGCCTGTGGTAGGACACTTGGTTTTCAGGAATGACCACACCTTGATGCTGTGTGATTGGGTAGTGGGTCAAGGAGGTTGTTACATTCTCTGATCCAGAAGGCTATATAAACCCTGATGAGAGACTTTGCTTTGGGGCTCACTTTGAGAAGTGTTGTGTGATTTGACCAGATGAGACTCTGGGCAGTTGTTGAGAGCCCCCCGGCTTTGAAAACCCAGATGTTGATGCTTCCCTCTCTGGTAACTGTGATTTGGTGTTGATATAATGGCTGGACAGTTTGGAAGCCTGTCTATTTGATCTGTCTGTATACTCTAAAGTTCAGGGTGCTGACCTTTTTCCCCTGAACTAGGTAATATATGTCTGTTTGATTAAAGTAAGCATGTTAACCCATTTTCAGTTGCTTTCCTTTACAAAAGCAGATCTAAGAACCTGTGTTGGCAGCCACCCTGGGGATGTTGGGGTGCTTGCTGCTACAGACATGTTGTATTTATTTGTTTTCCAAGATTTGATTTAGCATTTTTGAATCAGTATTTATTAATGATATTGGTCTACAGTTCTGTGTTTTGTCAATACCTATCTTAGATATTAGGAAGGTATTTGTCTCATAAAAGGAGTCTGGGAGAGTATTTCCTTATTTTTTTAGAATGATTCTCTGTTCTGTTGGTATTATTTATTCTTTTAAGAGTTGAATGGAATTTTCCATCAAAAACCCTTTTTTTATTAGTTGTCACTTTATAACTAGTTCTATTTCCTTTTCTGAGACTGGATTATTTAAGATATCTATATAGTATTCTCTAAGTTTGGGAATTTTATGTTTTTAAGTATTATTCTATGTCTTCTTGGTTCTCACTTTTGTTGGCATATAAATATGCAGAGTAGGTTCTGATAATTTTTTTACCAGAACAATATTTAACCAGAACAATATACCAGAACAATATTTAACCAGAACAATATATTTTAACCAGAACAATATACCAGAACAATATTTAATGAGAACAATATTTTTTTAAGTCACCCCTAAACTGGAGGTCCTGAATCCACACCAAATGAGGAGCAAATCAGAGTCAGGAGACAGGCATTATCTTGCCCTCCTCAAGACCTGGGGCCCTGGAATGTCATCAGGTGCTAGCCCCACTGGGAATCTAGGCAAGCACACGCCTAGCCCCGAGGCCAAGAGCTCTTCCTATTCAGCAAAATCTCCCTGGCTCCCTATGCAGTGGCCAGGGCTGCTTCCTCCCCACCCCTCTCCTTTTCTTATCTCTCTTTCTCCAAAGGGGAGACAAGGAGAAAGCTGGAAGTCTAACAGTTTCCCTGGCTAATTTTGAACACAGAAGTTGTTAGTTATAGACAGACAGAAAGGCAAGCACACAAACACAACAGATAAACACTCAGCTCCAGAGGCTGACACAGATATCTGGGTCCAAAGAGCCGAAATGTGATCTGATCGATGTTAGGGGATGGTCTGGACTTTCTCAGCCTTGAGTTCTGAGCTCTGAGAAAATTTCAGATGCTGGCTGCTCAAGGAAGTCAAAGCTGAGGGGCCTCCATCCCCTGAGGCCGAGTGAGGATGTTGGGCCTTGGACAGCAACACAGAATGCTGTCATATCTCTGTGGGACCTCCAAATTTGTTGTACCTTGACTTATGTGAGCAAGACCCAAGTAATAATTTTAGAATGGACTTTTTATTAAAATGCCATGTTGGCTGCTCAGGCTACGTGGCGGGCTGAGCAGGCTGATCAGGTCACATGTTTCAAGCATAGCAATAGTAGCAGCAGCCTACAACAGCTGGTTCTGATAATTTTTATGTCTTTTTGTTCTGTTTTGATTTCATCTTGTTTATTTACTATTCTCTTGATTTATTTCCAACGCTCTTTTAAATTGTATTGGCTAAAGTTTTATCAGTTTTATTATACTTTTCAAGAGACCAGCTTTTGTTTTATTTATTTGTTCCTTATTTATAAAATTTTTTATTTCCAATTCCTCTGTCTCTTCTTATTTTTTATACTTTCTCTTTTGTTCTTATTTTACTTTTTTGTTGACTTTCTAATTTTTAAAGATACATATTTATTTAATTAATCCTCTTCTTCTGTTTTCTTGATGTATGTTTGTTGGAATGTTGCTTTCCCCCTAAGGACTACTTTAAGTCCATCCCAGAAATTTTTAGCATTTTTTGGCATTATTATTTTCTTTCCCATAGTTATTAATTGTTCATTTGATTTGCTCTTTGCCTCACTCATTATTTGGAATTTCATTGTTAATTCTCCATTTGGGTCCATGTCTTTTGTTTTTACTCCCTAAATTGTTACTCTTTTTATTGCATTATACTGTGTAAATGTTATATTTAATATTTCTACCTTCTTATATTTGTTTGTAATATCTCTGTCCCCTAATATATGATAAATTTTTGTGAAAGTTCCATGTGGTACTGAGAAATATGTCTATTCTTTAACATTTCCATTTAGAAATCTTTCATCTCTCCTTCCTCTAGCCATCTGTATCCCTGCTTGCAGTCTCTCCCCTCTCTAATGAGTCCTATACATAATGACAAAAATAATCTTCCTAAGTCACAAGCCGGAGAACCTCACCTGCTCAGAAATCTTTAGTGGTTTCTTATTTCTTTCAAGGTTATATATAAGCTCCTCTTTTTGGCATTTGAAGTTATTAACAATCTGGTTCCATCCAAATTTTCCAGCCTAGTTTCTTATTTTTCTCCTTTCTTTCATTTTGCTTTCCATAACATCTGGACTGGTAACTGTTCTCTGAATCCAGTGTTTCATTTCTTTTTTCTTTTTCTTTTTTTTTTTTTTTTTTTGGAGGGCGATTGGGGTTAAGCAACTTGCCCAAGGTCACATGGCTAGGTTTTTTGTTTTGTGTGTGTTAAGTGTCTGAGGCTGGATCCGAACTCAGGTCCTTCTGACTCCAGGGCCAGCACTCTACTCACTGCGCCATCTAGCCACCCCCAGTGTTTCATTTCTTGCTTCTCTTTCTACATACAGAGTGTTATCCATGCCTGGTATTCATTTTCTTCTCAACTCCATGTTTGTGAAACCTTGTCTTCCTTTAAGGTTCATAGCATGTCCTGTGTCTCTTTGAAGCCCTCAGTGATCCATGATTTTCTTGTTCTCTGATACCCTCTGACTTTTTTTCCTCCTCAAATTATCTTCTCTATTTTTATGTGTGTGTAATATACATGTTGTATCCTGTCAGTAGCATGTAAACTCCTTGAGGGCTGGTACAATTCCATTTTTCTCTTCATGTTTTTAGGGCATGTTATAGTTCCTTAAACATAATAGGTACTGAATATTTGTTGACTTGAACTGAGTCAGGAGTGAGTGACCCCATTGTAATCTGAAGAGTGAGAAAAGCCTTGCAAAGAAATCTCTCCTTAGTCCACTACAGTGCCTTCTAGCTGCCTTAAGGCATTTTGTTATTTTGGGAAGTAGTGCATTAGGTCAGTGAGATAGTATATTAGCAAAGATTATTTCATCTGGTTAATTTTTTGTCATACTTTTTCACCTACTTGAGAGGCAGGCTCTGAGGAAATGAGGGAAATGTTGATGAGGGGTGTAGAAAGAGATTCATAGCTTGGGCCAGGTGGTGTTTCTCTACATAGCCTCTTGGAAGGAAGAAGGGACCAGGAGGTCCCTGATAACAACTTTGTCCATTTCCCTGTTTGGTAATGGGCTGTGACTACTGCAGTTTGGGTTCTTTGAGGTGTGTAGAATTCTTTAGCTTGCAGGATCACATTTGAAATCCATGCTATACAGCTGGAGCATCACGCTTGAATGTATTTAATCTTGAAGAATTAAAGTGTTTTCTTTTAGATTTGAAGGAACCAGATGGTATTCCATCATGTGCTTCCCTTTCTGCTTAGGGAGAAAGACTTTCTGACCTAATCTGTGTTTTCCATCTCTAATGCCCCCATGAGTTAGGCTTCAGTTAAAATAGTTAAAGGATGAAATATCAGCTTTAGTTTTGATTTTCTTTGCTTTCCCACCATAATGTCCCTTGAAATGTACTTTTAGTATGTTAATTATCATTAAGATAACTAGCTAGGTGTTAAAAATTAGAGCAGCGTGGAATGAAAAATCTTGATGTATGATTATGTAGAGTATATTTATAATTCAGTCATCAAGATCCAAGTAATGAGGTGTTATTGAGCAAAACTAAATATTTTTTTTCTCCATTTCAGGTCTCATTTTACTTCCTTCCTTTTAGTGAAAAGCATCATTTGGTTCTGATTTAACTCTAATAAGGGTTAGATTATGCCTACAAAAGCACTGTTTCTAGACATGTCGAGCCTTTAAATGTTAGAATACTAGAAAACAGCAACTACTTGTGGGGAGACTGTCATATAATGCTGGGTTACTTGAGTTTCCTTCTTTAACAATATAGAAAGACAGTCTTTTCACTTTTCTCATTCAGCCTTTGTAGTTGTCTGGCTTTTCAATGAATTGTACAAAGATACCAGAGGCATATTTATCAAATTTGTATTTGCTAAAGCGATAACAGAATTGGCATACCCAGTGATCTCAACAGGCCAGGGTTGGCAAACCAGAACTAATGAAAGGATATTTAATAGGAATAAAAGTAAAGTCTTACACATGAATATAAAAATCAAGAGCTGAGGGGTTTTAATAATTTGCAAACTTCATGTAAATGAACAGTGTGTTATGGTGGAGAAAAAAGCTAATCTAAACGTGGGCTAAACTACTAGAAATATAGTATATAAAACCAGGAATGGCTCTGGACTCTGAGTGATTAGATTTCATTTGCAATATTGTGACTTGATATTGGTTAAATTAAAATTCAAACTCTCTATGCTCTAGAAAATTGCCTGTTCCTATGTGTTTTGCTTTATTTTGTTTTTTTTTTCCCCCCTTGGTAGCATAAGTCCATTTTTGCTAAATACCAAATTGTAGGTTACTAAAGAAGTGGGGAAAATGATTCATCCATACTTGGACTAGGATAGCTAGGAGAATGATAATAATCTAGAGTCCTGGTGAGTTAATGAGTTCCCAGAAGAGTCCAATGGACTTGGAGTAGAAAGCAGCTGATGTCTTTTTACTGGGAGTTTCCTTTCCAAAAGTAATATAATTAGATAAATGGTAACTAGGTGGTGCAGTGGATAGAGAGACCAGAGTTCAAATTCAACCTAAGACACTCACTAGCTATGTGGTTCTGGGAAAGTCACTTCCCTTCTGTCTCCCTCAGTTACCTCATTTATAAAATGAGGATAATAATAGCAACTACTTCCCAAGGCAATTTTAAGAAATAAGATAATGCTTATAAAGTGATTTGCTAATGTTGAAGTGCCATATAAATGTGTTACCACGATGGTGATGTTGATCATTGTGGTGGTGGTAGTGATTGCAGACTCATGTAAAATAGATTAGAATTTTCTTTCCGTAAATCCATAGAGGGTCTCTTTTTTTAATTTTTGAATCCCTGATTAGTCCCTACACTGTGTTTTGCATATCAAATGCACTTAACAAATGTTGCATTGCTGAATTGAGTGGAGTAAGACTGAAGGTGATAAGAGGAGGTTAAGAGTAGATTCCAACTTCTAAGTTATATGAACAAGATAGAGGGCTAAGCATTTTCTGTAGTCCTTATCCAACATTTTTTTTTGTTTTAAGAAAAAAAGGGAAAAAGACCAAAAAATTCTTTTAAAAAAGAATTACATGGGACAGCTAGGTTGCACAGTGGTTACAGTGCTGGTCCTGGAGTCAGGACTGCCTGAGTTCAAATCCAGCCTCAGACACTTGACACTTACTAGATATGTGACCCTGGACAAGTCACTTAATCCCAATGATTGCCTTGTAAAACAAAAAGCAAAAAAAAAAAATAATTCTGTAACAAAGGTAAAGCAATTATAGCTATCTCCATAGGATAGGAATCTCAAATTCACAGACTTATGAATTGACAATGGAAAATGTGAATCCACAATAAAGTCACCTAGCACCCCACCCATAGCAATTTCTGTACTCCAACAGAGGGCAAAAACCAGAATACTAGCTGATTTGTGGGGAAGAGACTTATGGATTTTCCTCTTGCTGAAGTCTCAACCTACTTATCTTTCTTATATAATTCTTTTGTGTATTCTTGCCACCTTAATCTCTTAATCTCTTCCATTTCTGTTAAGTCCCTACAATTTTTGTTTTATTATAACTATTTTTATATGAAACATTTCCTAAATTTCTCTATTTTTTTGCCTTTTGGAGGGCAATTGGGGTTAAGTAACTTGCCCAAGTTTACACAGCTAGGTTTGTTTGTTTGTTTGTGTGTGTGTTAAGTGTCTGAGGCTGGATCCGAACTCAGGTCCTTCTGACTCCAGGGCCGGCCCAATTTCTCTAAATTTTTGAAGAGATTTTTTATTATTCTCATTATTTGGGGGATTTTTTTCCATTTCTTTGCATTGCTCATTTAAGAAAACTCTATTTTGGGGGGCGGCTAGGTGGCACAGTGAGTAGAACTTCAGCCCTGGAGTCAGAAGGACCTGAGTTCAGATCCGGCCTTAGACACTTAACACACACACAAACAAAAACCTAGCCGTGTGACCTTGGGCATGTTACTTAACCCCATTTGCCCTCCAAAAAAGCCAAAAAAAAAGAAAACTCGATTTCTCCTTGCTATTCTCTGGAATTTTGCATTAACTTGGGTATATCTTCTCCTTTCTCCCTTCCCTTTCATTTTCCTTCTTTCCTCAGCTTTTTGCCCAGCCTCATTAGATAGCCATTTTGCTTTCTTGCTCTTCTCTTTCTGTGGAATGTTTTTTCTTGCTGCCTCCTGCACTATATTGCAAACTTATGCCCATAGTTCATCAGGCACTCTATCATGTCTAATCCCTTAAATCTATTCATCACCTCCACTTCATATTCATATAATGAATGTGACTTTCTTTGGTGTTATTTCTAGAATGTGTAGGTCTTCATAGAACTGATCAGCTTTGGCCTCCTGTGCATTGGTGGTAAGAGCTTAGACTTGTATTACTTTTGTGTTGAATGGTTTCTCTTGGATTCGAACAGCCAAAATTTGGTCATTTTTAAGATTATACCCCATTATTACTTTTCTCTCTCTTTTTTTTCACTGTGAGGGTTACTCCATTTCTTCAAAGGGATTCTTGCCCACAGTAGTGTATGTAGTGATCATCTGAATCAAACTCACCCATTTCCTTCCATTGAAGTTTACTGATACACACAATATCAATGTTTAGTCTTTTCCTCTCCTGTTTGACTACATCCAGCTTTCCTTGTTTCATAGATCCTACATTCCAGGTTCCTATGCAATATTATTTATTACATCATCAGAATTCCCTTTTGGCACCAGATGCATCCGCAGCTGAGCTTCCTTTCAACTTTGGCCCAGCCACTCCTTTAATACTGGAGCTACTTGTAGTTGTCCTCAAGTTTTCTCCAGTAGTGTATTGAACACCTTCCTACCTGAGGGACTCATCTCCCAATATCATCTCTTTTATCATTTTAGTACTCTCTCTGGGGTTTTCTTGGCTATAATACTGAAGTGATTTACCGTTTCCTTTTCTAGTGGATCACCTTTTCTAGTGGATCAACTATCCCATCTGTCAGAACTATGACCCATTTGTGTTGGGTAACCCTGCATGGCATAGCTTTTACTTTCAGTGAGCTATACAATCCACTCTGTCATAACAAGGAAGTGATTCAGGGTGTATGTGTAGGTGGGGAGAGAATAATTTTTTTTTTTGCTTTTTTGGAGGGCAATTGGGGTTAAGTAAC
Organism: Gymnobelideus leadbeateri; assembly: GCA_011680675.1. Lineage (NCBI taxonomy): Eukaryota > Metazoa > Chordata > Mammalia > Diprotodontia > Petauridae > Gymnobelideus > Gymnobelideus leadbeateri. The sequence continues at coordinate 285,214 of WOXC01005943.1, read as the reverse complement.
TTGCCCAGGGTCACATGGCTAGGTTTTTGTTTGTGTGTGAGTTAAGTGTCTCAGGCCGGTCTGAACTCAGGTCCTTCTGACTCCAGGGCTGACACTCTACTCACTGTGCCACCTAGCCACCTGGGGGAGAATAATTCTAATGGCAAGCAAGGAGTTCTGCAAGCACCCAGGACAAAAAAAATCTTCAAATAAAGTCCAAATGGGTATGTGATCTAAGTATAAAGGCTGATACTATAAACACATTAGGGGAGCAATGAATAGTTTATCTGTCAGATTTATGGAGAGTGGAGGAATTTATGACCAAACAAGAGATAGAGAACATTAAGAAATGCAAAATGGATAATTTTATTACATTAAGTTAAAAAGTTTTTACATAAACAAATCCAATGCAACGAAGATCAAGAAGGAAACAGAAAACTGGGAAAGAATTTTTATAACTAGTGGGAAAGAATTGATAAAAGTCTCCCTTCTAAAATATATGGAGAACTGAGTCAAATTTATAAGAATACAAGTCATTCCCCAATTTATAAACGGTAAAAGGATATGAATAGGCAGTTTTCAGAGGAATAAATTAAATCTATCTATAGTCATATGAAAAATGCTCTAAATCACTATTAGAGAGATGCAAATCAAAACAACTCTGAGGTACCACACCACACCTATCAAATTGGCTAACATAGCAAAACAGGAAAATGGTAAATTTTGTAGAAGACATGGGAAACTTGAAACACTAATTCATTGTTGGTGGATCTGTGAGCTGATCCAACCATTCTGGAGAATAATTTGGAAGTACGCCCAAATGGCTATAAAAATGCGATCCAGCAATACCACTTCTAGGGCTGTATCCCAAAGAGATAATAAAAATGGGAAAAGGCCCCATATGTACAAAAATATTTATGGCCGCTCTTTTTGTGATGACCAAGAAATGGAAATCAAGGGGATTACCATCCATTGGGGAATGACTAAACAAGTTGTATATGAGTATAAGGGTATGCTCTAAGAAATGATGAACAGGCAGACTTCAGGGAAACCTAGAAAGACTTATATGAACTGATACTGAGTAAGGGGAGCAGAACCAAGAAAACATTGTACACAGTAACAGTCACAGTGTGTGAGGACTGACTTTGATAGACTTAGCCCTTCTCAGCAATGCAAGAACCTAAAACAATTCCAAAAGATATATGATGGAAAATGCCATCCACATACAGGGAAAGAAATATGGAGTCAGAATGCAGAAAGAAGCTATTTTCTTTTTTGTTGTTTTATTTTTTCTTTTTTATGATTTTTCTCATTTGTTATAATTCTTCTATGCAACAAGAGTAATGTGAAAATGTATCTAATAGGAATCTAGGCATAGAGCCCATATAAGATTGCAGGCCATTTTGGGGAGTGAGGGGAGAGGCAGGGTGAGAATATTTAAAACTTGTGGAAGTGAATGTGGGGAACTAGAAATAAATAATTTAATAAAAAGGGAAAAAAAGAAAAGGGAAATATAAAACTAAAAAAGTGGAGAGCTAGCATAGCTTCATAAAAATAATAAATAAAACAGATCTTGCCAGACTAACAGCATTTCCTATTTTGATAGTTACTAGACTAAAAAGTGCTTTAGGCATTTCAGTATTTTGGTGAAGCATTTGCTGAGGTTATTCATTCTATCTCTTTGTACAAGATGAAGAAATGTAAACTATATGATAGTACAGCAAAGTCAGCTTGGAATCAAAAGTCACCATTAATGGATAGATGTAAAATTAATTCTCTACTAAAGTCCCCCAGAAATCTGTCCTTGACTTTGTGATATTCATTGTTCTTATCAATGATGTTTATAAGGCAAAGATGACATGTAAGTAATATTTTTAAGTCCAGTTTTGGAATCTCAGTTGTTTTTGTTTGTTTTTTATAATAGAATCTCTCTGCTCTAGTTATTCAACTTTTTTTTTTCTACCTGGCATCCTCATCCCTTTTCTGAACTCTTTTGGGCCTGCAACATTCCACACTAGAAGCTTCCTACCCAGCTTCACTAATTGGCACTTTCTTGCCTATGGCATCACAGCTACAAAACCATTTAGAGATCCCTGCTAGATATCAAGGTCCTCCTGAAAAGACGCTTGGTATTTGTCTACATCTGTGATACCAGGGGAGATGAACCCCAGGCAAACCTGCAGTGATCTAGGATATAGCAGAAACCTGACATAACCTGAAGAGTAGGTCTTGAAGATGTCCCTCATCGGATTGTTGACTTCATTCCTCCACCTGCCATGATGTAATGATCTTCTTAATTGAGGCTTGGACTCCTCTCTGATGAATGAATTATGCATGTATCCTGCATTTTCAGTGATCTAGTTGTACTCTTATTCTTCTGGTGACTGTAATCCACATCCCTACTTGCTCCACCTCCATTCTTTCACTTTTCCTCATCAACATGTTAATTTAAGTACCTTCTCTTATATAAGTTAAAAAATGGCAAATACATTCCTATGTATTTCACCAAAAAAAATCTTCAAATACAAAGTCTCTCAGGAAAAAAAGAGGAGCTACAGTAGAATGGGTGAGTTGATAAAGGAAGGGATTGAAATAAGGAAAGAAAGAGGGAGATCTCAACTCAAAGGAGAGAGGTAGTGCCATTTAAAAGTACTCCTACAGGGGAGAGATATTCTAGAGTGGAAGATAGAAACCTGGTAATCAGTCTAATCTCCCAGGAGTTGGTGAAAAGGAAGACAACTTGCTCTGAAATAGTATTGTTTAGCGATGGACAAACCTTGCCTGAGGAGAATAGAAATTAGAGCTCTCAGGAGCAACTGGCAAGAGAAAGATCCCAAAAAGGCAATTTTGATAATAAGATCAAATAAGGTATGCCTTATTTGAAGAGAACAAAATAAAGAAATTATCATGATAACATCTTATACCAGATGTAATTCTACAATAAATTCAAAATGAACACATGACTTGAATATTAAAAGACACCATAAAAATTAAAAGAGAAACAGTTACATATAGTAGATTAATTCTTTTTGTTGTTTTTGTTTCATTGTTTCTTTAATTTATTTTTAGTTTTCAACATTCATTTCCAGAAGATTTTAAGTTACAAATTTTCTCCCTGTCTTTCCCCTACCCCCACCCCAAGATAATGAGCCTACTGAATACCCCTTCCCCCAATCTGCTCTCTCTTATATCCTCTCTCATATACCGTCTAACTTTCTAGTAGGGCAAGATGGATTTCTATACCCCAATGCCTGTATATCTTCTTCCCCAGTTGCATGTAAAAACAATTTTTAACATTTCTTTTAAAACTGTTTCTAGTTTCTTTCCATTCTTTCCTCCTCACCCACCCTCACTGGGAAGATAAGCAATTCAATATAGGTTTACCTTTGTAGTTACAGAAAATGTTTCCATAGTAGTTACATTGTGACAGACTAACTATATTTCCCTCCATCCTGTCCACCCCCCACTTATTCTATTTTATACTATGACCCTGTCACCTTTCCAATATATGTGCTTCTAACTACCCTCTCCCCCAATCTGCTCTCCCTTCTATCATCCCCCCTCTTATTCCCTTCCTCGCTACTTTCCTGTAGGGTGAGATACCCAGCTGGGTGTGTATGTTGTTCCATCCTTAAGCCAAATTCAATGAGAGTAAGGTTGACCTATTCCCTTTTACCTTCCTGCTCTTCCCCTCCATTGTAACAGTTTTCTCTTGCCTCTTTTCTATGACATAATTTACCCTATTCTATCTCTCCTTTTTTCCTTCTCTTATTATATTCCTCTCTCACCTCCCAATTTTATTTTTTAGATATCATCCCTTCCTATTCAACTGATCCTATGTCCTCTATGTATACATATTCACACATATCCACACACTCACATATGTATTTATACATACATATACCCTCCATTACACAAATATATGTATGTATATACATATATGTGAATATATATGTATGTATATACTTATATATTCTCTTCAACTATCCTCATACTGAAAAATGTCTCATGAGTTACAATTATCGTTTTTCCTTGTAGGAATATAAATAGTTCAACTTTAATAAGTTCCTTATGATTTATTTTTCCTATTTACCTTCTCATGCTTCTTTTGATCCTTATATTTGAAAGTCAAATTTTCTGTTCAGCTCTGTTTTTTTTTTTCATCAAGAATACTTTGAAGTACTCTATTTCATTGAATGACCATATTTTCCCCTGAAGTATTATACTCAGTTTTGCTGGTAGGTTATTCGTGGTTTTAATCCTAGCTCTTTTGACCTCTGGAATATCATATTCCAAGTCCTTTGATCCCTTAATATAGAAGCTGCTAGATCTTGTGTTATCCTGATTTTGTTTCCACAATACTCAAAGTGTTTCTTCCTGAGTGCTTGTAATATTTTCTCTTTGACCTGGGAACTTTGGAATTTGAGTATAGTATTCCTAGGAGTTTTCTTTTTGGGATAGACCCTTCCTATCGGCCTTCCAGGCTGCCTTCAGTGGGAGATTTGTTTCTCTCTGTCACTTTGTGGGTTCTGTATAGCTCTAAAATTTCTTTAGAGTCATAGTTTACAGGTATTAGAGGTGGTTGGAGTGGGAGCTGAACAGAGTTCCTGTTTTTACTTCACCATCTTGACCCTGCATCCCCAGTAGATTAATTATTAACTGAACAAGATACAGAGGTAATTACATAAGAAAAAGTAGATAATTTTGATTATCTGAAATTAAAAAGATTTTGCATAAACAATTTTATCAAAGATAAAAGGCAAAGTGATCAAATGTGAAAAATTATCTTACAAAATTTCTCTGATAAGGTTTGGTATCTGAGATAATAAAAATATATAAGACTAAAAGCCATTCCTTTGATAGGTAAATGGTCAAAGGATAGGGAAAAAATAGTTCTCAAATGGGAAGTTGCAGACTACTAACAGCCATAAGAATGGTTCAAATCACTAATAATAAGGAGAATGTAAATCACAATACCCATAGGTTTCACTTCACACCCAGAAAATTGGCAAATATGATAAAAAATGGGAATAGTTAGTGTTGGAGGGGCTGGAAAATAGGCAGACATTATGAGTGGAACTATATGAATAAGCACAAAAATTTTGGAAATAATTTGAAATTATTTAAATAAAATTAATGAAGTTCCTATAAACTTTAATCTAGTGATTCTTCTACTAAACTATTACCCTAAAGAGGACATTGCTAAGAAAAATCTCCCCATGTAGAGGAAAATATTTATACCTACACTTTTTGTTAGCAAAAAACTAAAAATTAAATGGATGCCCATTGGTTGGAGAATGGCTAAAAAAATTGTGGTTTTTGAACATAGTGAAATATCAGTATGCTATAAGAATCGACAAATATGATGAATACAAAATCATGGAAAGACTTACATGAACTGATACAGAGTTGAAGAAAACAAAGTGAGAATATAGTACATTAGTACTATAGGAAAAATTACTATAGCAGTGTAAGTGGAAAGGACAACAACCACAAAACTATTGAAATAACTCTTTCAAAATTACAATGAACAAGCTTGAACTCCCAAAAGAAGTATGAGGAGTCTCTTCTCCTGACTCATTTGCCAGTAGCATGGGGCCAAAGGTATGGGAAGTAGGATATAATGTCCAATCTTTTTCAATATTAATTGGTTTTGCTTAATTTTTTTCTTTTTGATGTTTTTTATGAAGAATGCTTATCTATGAGAGTAAATTGTGATAATGTAAAAAAAGAATCAATAAAAATCCATTTAAAATGAATGGATTGCAGTAATCTTGATGAGAGGTGATGGTGCCCTGGACTTGAATAGTAGAATTAGGGGTAGAAAGGAGGGAATATATAAGAGACTTTAGTGTACAGGACCTAGTGACTCTTTGAATGTCAGCAGTGAACAAAAAGAAGAATCAAGAATGTCTCAAACATTACATCTCTCAAAACTGAGAGAATGATGTAATTATTAACAGAAATATGAATGCCAGGAAAAATTGTAGAATATTGTTAGGAGAAATCTCCAAGACCATCATATCAATTCCCAAGCCAGTTAAAGAGAATAATTGGGAGGCTAGTGCAATAGTGAAAATGAGAGGTAAGTACAGCCTGGATCTGAAAGAGCAGGAGACTCCAGTTTGGGTGTATGTGTATATAAATATATGTATGTTCATGTATACATAGAGTGCACAGGATGAATAAGAATATGAAGGGATGATATCTAAAAATAAAATTAAGAGGTGGGAGAGGTGGGAGAGGAAACTATTGAGAGAAGGAGAAAGGGAGAGATAGGTTAGGGTAAATTATGTCATAGAAAAGAGGCAAGAGAAAACTGTTACAATGGAGGGGAAGAGCAGAAAGGTGAAAGGGAATGGGTCTACCCTACTCACATTAAATTTGGCTTAAGGAGGGAAATACATACACTCAATTGGGTATCTTACCCTATAGGAAATTAGGGGGAAAGGGAATAAGAGGAAGTGATAGAAGGGAGGGTAGATTGGGGGAGAGGGTAGTTATAAGCAAATACTTTTGAAAAGGGACAGGGTCAAAGTAGAAAATAGAATAAGTGAGGGGTGGGGTAGGATGGAGGGAAATATAGTTAGTCTTTCACAATATATCTCATTTAGATACATTTTGTATAATTACACATGTACAACCTGTATTGAATTGCTTATCTTCCTAGTGGGGGTGGGTGAGGAGGGAAGAAGGGAAAAAAATCTCAAACTCAAAGTTTTAAAAACAAATGTTTAAAAAAATTGTTTTTTTACAGGCATTGGGGTATAGAAATCCATCTTGTCCAACTAGAAAGTTAGGGGGGTGATGGGGGAGGATATAAGAGAGAACATATGGGGGGAAGGGGTATTCAATAGGCTTGCTATTTTGGGGTGGGGGTAGGGAAAAGATGGGGAGAAAAATTGTAACTCAAAATCTTATGAAAATGAATGTTGAAAAATAAAAATAAATAAATAAAATTTAAAAAAAAAATAAAGTCCTTTGCTCCATTTGTAGGATACTCATGATGTTTCCTTTAGGTGTAGCCTTTGGGGAGAGCAACTGTGAGGTTATGGGGGAAATGAAGTGAGTTCTGTTTTGAACCTGTTGTGTTTGGGATGCCTACGGAATATTCAGTTGTATATGTCTAACATATATTTATAATGCACAACTAGAAATCCAGAGAGAGATTAAAGCTACATGAATAGATTTGAAAATGATTTTCACAGATAAGACTATTTAACATATGAGAACATAGGGAATATAGAGAGAGAAAAGAGTGCCCAGATCAGAGCCTTAGTAAGGGAAGGACCTATCAGATAAGAAAATGTTTAAGATGATATGGAGAAGGAATGACGGAAGGGGGAAGCTCCCAAAGGAGATGGGAAAGGGCACAAGGGTATGTTCTCTGAAAACATGAGAAAAAGAAGAGAGGGAATGTTTAGGGGATTTTGGTATAGAGCTAAGGAAATAAAGGAGCTCATGATTTTCTTAGGAAAAACATTAAGAGGTAGTATCATCTACTTAAAACAGAAGGAATTGAGGAAAGTACCAGGGATTTAAGAAAAGAAGAAAAAGTTTGGAACATCCATTTTGGGAATGTGATAGCCAAAAAAATAAAAGAAACACCATGAGGTTATATCACAATAATATGTGTCAGATTTAGCTATTTCTGTGATATCTTTTGAGTTGTGTTTGATAGTATAGGAGTAGGAGAATTCGAGACAGATAACACTCTTTTTTTGGCATTTTTAAAAATTTTAACTTAAATAGAAAAGAAACAAACAAACAAACAAATACAAAATGAGAAAGGAAAAAAATTGTCATGTACACAGCAGAACATAAGAGAGGACTCAAAATAGAAAGCAAATTTCCATTTCAATAAAATCTGTATAATAAATACTACACATTGTATTCAGAGATCCCCATCCTCCTTGCAGGTTTTATTTTGTTCTCTCCTATGCACTTTTTGCCTTGCTTTTTCCCCCCCTTTGTCCCCAAGAAGGCTTAAATGTGAATATTACATTAATATTATTATATTAAGTGTGGACATATGTGGTAATATATTATCTCATTTATATCTATATAACATATAAAATAGATATACAATATATAACATGTAAGGTATAAGGTATACATACATATATTCTATATTCTCTCTTTATAAATTTTTATAGTTGATGTATATTCTATATTTAAAGTATATATAGAATAAAATATTATGTGTATTCTATATATATAAATTATATATAGAATAAAATATTATGTGTATTCTATATATAAACAAGTACTATACTTGTTTATACTTTGTTTCTCTGAAGGTGGATAACATCTTCCTTCAAAAATCCAAGTCTTTCCATATTTTTCTAAATCCACCAACTCAGCATTACTTATACCACAGCAATAATCCAGCCTTATATTGTTGAGTTATTTTAGATAGTCTAAAACATTATTGATTAATATGGGTGACACATAGTATGGTTTACCTATTTTTGTCTTGATTCCATCTATTTTCGTTTTAACTTGATCTGAGATCATGATTACTACCCCTGGTTTTTCCCCACTTATGGATTCTAGTCCTGATCTTCATTTTATGTTTGTGTGTATCTCTTCTTTCCTGTCCCTCCTGACTCCTCTACTTTACTTCTACCTACTACCTTGCTTTCCTCTTACTTAGCCTACCCCTCCACCCAAAGATCCCTCCCTTATACTTTTCCCCCACCTGTCCCTTTAGCCTTTTATTTCTTTCTGAATTTAGATGACTTTTATGCCTTTCTAGATATATATGTATTTTTCCTTCTTTAACCCCTTGCTGATGAGAGTAGGGTTCCATAAGTATCAGCCCCCTTCCACCATTTAATTCCTCTGTGTCACTTCTTCCTCTCATACCTCATTTGTATAAGATAATTACTCTTTTTACCTTTTCCTAGGCAGTTTAATTTTTAGTATCACATTATACAATAATCTACCCCAACCTTTCTTTCAAACTACCCAATTTACTAATAACAATCTTAGACATATTATTTATATTTCTGCATATAAAAAGTAAACATCTGTCCTGAATGAGTCCCTTTTAAGTAGTCTTTGATATTTGTCTTTTTATTTCTCTTGGATCTTGTATGGCAAATTTTCTATTGGTTTTAGTTCTTTTTGCAACACAATCTTGAAAGTTTGGCAATTCTGTGAATGTCCATTTTTTTTTCATTCTGGATTTTCTTTAACTTTCCTGGGTATGATGTCTTCATCTGCAACCCCAATTCTTTTTTTCTTCAATATATAGTATTCCAAGACCTGCATTTTTCAGTTTATCCACTGCTAGGTCTTCTGTGATTCTAATTGTAGCTCCACCATATTTTAGTTTATTTTTTTTCTCTCGTTACTCATAATAATTTCTCTTTGAGCTGTGGATTTCAGAATCTAGCTATGATATCTTGTAGATTTTCCTCATAGAATATATTTCAGATGGTGATTGGTAGATTTTTTGTCTTTCTACTTTCCGCTCTTATTTTAACACTTGAGAACAATTTTCTTTATTTCTTGTATTATTATATCAAGATTCTTTTTTATCATTATTTTCAGGTCTGATTATTCTTATGTTTTTTTTCGGTGTGTTCTATAGACCAGTTTTTATTTCTTATAAGGTGTTTCACTTTCTTTTCTATTTTTTCGTTCTTTATATTTTGTTTCATTATTTCTTGGTCTCTTACAATTTCACTAGATTCTCCTTGCCCAATTCTAATTTTTAAGGAGTTGTTTTTTCCCTTAAGATTCTGAATCTCCTTTTCTAGTTGGTTGACTTATCTTCTTGTTTTTCTTGAATTATTTTTATTTTTCTTAATTTTTCCTCAGTCTCGTTTGATATTTAAAGTCTTTTTAAAGTTCTTCTATGAAATCTTTTTTTGGGCAAGTGACTATTTGATGTTACCCTTTGGGGTAGGAGAGGCTTTTTTTCTGCTTCAATATCCTCCTCTGAAGATGAACCTGAGTCTTCCCTATTCCCTCAGGAACTTTAGTGGTTGGATTCTTTCTCCTTTGCCTCCTCTTTAAAAAAAATTATAACAACTTGTTATTGTAATCATCTCTAATCTTTCACCATGGGGAAATTCTGATTTTCCTTCAGTTCTCTACTCTAGTCTGGAACTGTAACCAATAACTCCAACCTCCTGTAAATGCCTACAGCCAGTAGCATCCCCACCCCACAGCTTGGGTACTCACTGAGCATGTGCTGGTTCCTTCTCACCCAGGGCAACACAGCTGGGTCTGGCATCCCTTATCAGCAGAGGTTCCTTCAGTCTTCCCCTGTTCAATTACCCAACTTCCCACAGTATTTGGGAGGTGAAAATTCCTGTGGCTGGCACTGAGACTATCTCTGACCCAGCTAGCCCCTGAGCTCCCTTCTTGCAGTTTCAGCAGAACTAGCCTGGAGGTGTTTACAATTCACAGGGACCAAACCTTTAATCTTCTCCACTTGTCCCAGGAGGACCACTATTCTGCCCAAACTCTTGTTTATTTTTACTACTATGCATTTGTCCTGAGGTGCTAGTTTTTCTTATTTGTGGAGAGGAAATCTGGAGAGCTTGGAATTTTCTGACCTACTCCACCACCTTCCCAGAATCCTCTCCCTACTCTTGACTTAGGTTTGAAGCATGTTATGAATGGTTTTAGAACCCCAAATCATGGCTGTATGATGGTCTGTATGTGAACTACTCTGGAGTCAAGATGGCAAATAGAAGTTGAGGCCAGAGAAGAAGTGGTAAATTAAGAGAATTGAAAAGAATGGGGAGCTTGGAGGATGTTCTGAGAGTGAATGATAAATTTTAAAAGAATGAGGCAGAGGGCAAGATGGAAGAACCAGAGATAATGATCAAGCATGTGAAATATCTGAGTTCAGTATCATAGAGATGGGACAGTTAGGCAGGACAGTGAGGTATAAAGGTGTCTGAACAAGTTGTGGTCTATGATTGTGATAGAATAATATTGTGCTATAAGGAATGATAAAGGGGATTGTTTCAGAAAAACCTGGGAAGACATATATGAAACTATACAAAGTTAAGTGACCACAGCTAGGAGAACATTGTATACAGTAACAGCCATATTGTTATCGTGATCAGCTATGAATGACTTAGCTATTTTAATCAATACAGTGATTCAAAACAATTCCGGAAGACTCAGGATGAAAAATCCTATCTACTTCTAGAGAGAGAACTGACGAACTCTAGGTATAGATTGTAGCATACTTTTTCACTTTATTTTACTTGCTTTTTTTAGCAACATGGCTAATATGGAAATATGTTTTTCATGACTTCACATAATTAATTGATATCTTATTGTTTACCTTCTCAAGGGGTGGGAGAGGGACTGGAAGGAGAAAATTTGGAACTAAAATTTTTGATGAATATTAAAAATTAATGGATGGAAGAGATGTAAGGGTGGCTAATATAGAATGAAGGTGAAGGTCATGGGAGTGGATTGTGAATGAACTGGAAGACCAGAGAATATTGATGTGTGCATTGAAATGTCCAAGTATGGGAGTAAAGGTAGAGGTGAGACTACAGACCTCTTTAGTCAAAGAAGGAAGAGTGTCTTAGATATAAGGCTATATATATAACTATAACTCTGTGTGTGTGTGTGTGTGTGTGTGTGTGTGTGTGTGTGTGTGTGTGTGTGTAGAGGGAGGGAGAGAGAGATGCTGTAAACCTCAAAGGAAGAATCCTAATGTTGGCAGAGGGAGGATCTAGAAGTGTTCATGGAACCTCTGTATGCTTGATTCCTCTTCCTCTGCTTATGTGTCAGTGGTCATGAGAGAAAGATATGAACTGTACAGAAAAGAGCAGCTAGGGACAGTGTTTAATGAAGAGAGGCTCATTTCTGTGAACACCAGAGGATGGAAAGAGTACAAAGCAAAAATATCTAGCCTGTCACCAATAACCTGGAAGTTCAAAATTCCAGAGGATAACCGTGACCTTGGTTATAGAAGGGTTATGCTGAGGATTAGGATGGGGTTGTAGAGAGAGAATGAGAAGAATTTTCACCTCAGCAGGTGATGAATCCTTCCTCAATTACAAGAGTACAGGGAGCAGGAAATAGGTATTAATGCAGGATAAGTAAATAACTAGTTAATAAGGGCTTCCACCCTCTGTAATCTAGTGATGACTGAGCACAGTGTCAGTAGTGGGGTATTGCTTCCAGTTTCTTCTGCATTTCATTCCAAACACTGGGTTTCTTAGGGGTATAGGTGGCAGGGTACTCTGGACATCTGCATTAGTATATATGTGGAGATTGGGTTCCCTGGGCTGGACCAAACTTAGGCTGGCCACCTGCCCTACCATGATGGAGAAGGAGGCAGATCCAAAGTTATGACCACCACTCCCTCATGTTACCTTGGCTCCCTGTCATTGGCCCTGGACCAATGTAGTCCCTCTTGTTCTGAGACTCAGCTTGTCTGATAGATATTTTTTTTCTTTTTTTCTAGCATATCCACAGGATATTAAAATACGGAAAATCTTAAATGAGATTTTATTCTGAGAAATTAGAATATGAGCTCCTTGAGAGCAGAGAGTGTGTTTTTTTCCTTTGTTTCCCTCTTGCTTAGTATAGTTCATGGCACATAGTGATAAGCACTTAATGCTTGTTGACTTTTAACTGAAAAAAAGTGACTAAATCATAAGAGAATCAAGTCTTTATAAATGTGTTCTAATCAGGCCTGTTTCAGAAAGATTTTAAAGATTGTTGCTTGAATAAATTAATTTTATCTGGGGCTTTGGAAATACCTAAAACCATGTGAGGGTAAAGTAGAAAGAGGTTGGAATCTGGAGTTGGAGGACCCAGCTGAGCCCCTTAGTGCTTGTGTGACCTTGACCAAGTCACTTAAAGTCTCTGAGACTCATTTCCACCATCACAACCTCAGGAAAATGAGAGGAGTTGGGCTGAAGGTCTAAGTTTTCTCCACCTTTAAGTATATTTTTCTATTTCTTTTTAAGGTTCAGTTAATAAGAAAAGAGATGAGCAGGCATTGGGGCATAGAGATTCACCTTGCCCTAATGGATAAGTCGAAGGGGGTATGGGAGAAGATATAATAGAGAGCAGATTGGATGAGGGGATATCGTGTGGGACTGCTATTCCGGGGTGGTGGGTAGGGGAAAATGGGGAAAAAAATTGTAACTCAAAATCTGGCGGAAATGAATGATGTAAACCAGAAAAAAAACAGATTAAAAAAATAAATAATTGTGTATTTGGGAAAAAATAAGAGAGTCATATTTGGAAATTAAGTGCTAAGCAGGGAGAAGAACTAGAAAGGACCCAGAGTGGCTATACTCAGGTAATACCAAGAGCCATTGAAAACTGATAAATGTGTATTATATAATATGTGTATTATATAACATATAATATATAAAATGTGTATTACATAATAATGAAATGGCATAATTTTTATCATTTAGAGAATGATTTCTCATTTTCACAGTGCTACATGACCAGTCTATAAAATGTATTCTTATACTTGTCTGAAAATTTTAGCTTCTTTCATTTTAGGAGCTCTTCAGTAAAGGGAGGTCGTGTGCAATGTATAATAATAGTCATATCAAATGTGCTGCTAGCTGTGAATATGACAGAAGAGGGATTACATGGAAATAGATGCACAAATTGTAAGTGATCCTAATGAGACACCTCTATTTTTATTCTGCCAATGTTTTCAATTCAGAATTAATCATTTTGTCAAATGATTTCCTTCTTAAAACTCAAAGTCAATGCTTCTCGTGTTTTTCCCCCTGATCATTCATCAGTCCCTTCTGATCAGATCACTGATTTTAGAAGAAACCAGGACAAAGTTGAATATATTATGCACACTAAATGTTGCTATTATGACAGAGTATGCTGAATGAAATATATTTGCAAAAATCTGGAATCTTATCCATGCTAGTGTTCCCCTATACCAGAGCATATCAAGAATCCATCTACTCCTCCTGTGAAATGCTTGGGCATGAGGGACTTTCTCTAGATTTTTTTTTGCCTTTTTTTTGGAGGGCAGTTTCTGTTAAGTGACTTGCCCAAGGTCACATGACTAGTAAGTGTTAAGTGTCTGAGGCCGGATTTGAACTCAGGTCCTCCTGACTTCAGGGCCAGTGCTCTATTCACTGTGCTACCTAGCAGCCCCCTCTAGATTTTTAATGGCCTTTGTATATAGGTACAGCATTCAGGCTGTCTCTTATTTCTCTCACTCTAGCTACATGACCAAGCTACTTTTATAGTCATACAGTTCCATCCTGTATACAGGTCACTTAAAAACTCTGTGTGTCTCTCCATTGCCCTTTAGACCACTCACAGTTTTAATTCTTCAAAGATTATGGTATCACATGAGTCACAGCTGCAGAGCATCACCTTGAGAGTATTATTATTAGAGAACTTGCCTTTTTGTAGGGGGCAGAGGAAGAATCAGAGAATAGCTTCACATCATTGAAAGGGCAGCAAATCCAACCCAAACTCTTCCTCCTATTCAGCTCTGGTCCCAGTTCATTATGTTTTTATTGTCTGTGGCAGATGAATGTATTGAGAGACTTTTCCGATGGGCTGCATGAAGTAATCTGGACAACACAGTTTTCATCCCTCTTTTGAATGGCAATCAGTCTCATTGTACATGTTCTGCCAGCACAGAGCACTATGTAATCAGGATCATGATATCTACCAACAGGGACAAACAGAGGACCTTCCCCACATATGGGGAATTCTTCTTCCATTTGGATTTCACGCAGGTCATCATGCATGATAACACTGGCAAATGCATTTGGTATTTACCTTATTTGTGGTAAGCATATATCTTTATGTTTTACTACTCACTATAGATAATTGGAGAAGAGTTATCTCTGTGTCCCTCTGGTTTCATCTATCAATACATTTTTGTGATATTAACGTATATATGAGAGAGAGAGAGCTTATTAGAGAAGAACCTTTAATGTTGTAGCTTATTCCACTGATTCTTTTTTTAATATTAGATACAGCAAGATCTTATATTCTCTATACCTCTTAGTTATGTAGCTATAAAGAGGTTTACTTTTTTTTTTTTTAAGCAATTGGGGTTAAGTAACTTGCTCAAGGTTACACGGCTAGTCATTATTTATGCGTGGGTGCTCATTTTCTGAGGCCGGATCTGATCTCGGGTCATCCAAACTCCGAGGCCGGCTCTCTTACTCACTGCGCCACCTAGCCGCCCCTTTAGGGCAATTGGGGTTAAGTGACTTGCCCAAGGTTACACGGCTAGGTTTTTGTTTGTATGGATTAAGTGTCGGAGGCCGGCTCCGAACTCAGGTCCTTCTGATTCCAGGGCCGGCGCTCTATTCACTGCGCCACCTAGCCGCCCCAAGAGGTTTACTTTTTTGGTACTGAATTTGTGCTTTCATTAAAATGGAAAGCTCCCAATGAGAAAACTCCCTTTTTATACAAGTTGGTACCTCCTATGTAATTTATATTTTTGTGAGAGTTGCCTAGGGATACTATGAAACAGAGTTGCTGGGGTCACATAGCTAGCATGTATCATATATGAGCCTTGTTTTCTTTATTCTACTAGGTGGAATCCCAGGTTTTCCTCTTTCCACTAGGCTACACAGCTCCTAAAGATGGTTTACTGTGGAAAATTGTTTATGAAAACCTTTTGCTTTCTTTTTAAAATTTTCATTAAATGCACCCCTGATGTGCCTTCTTCAAGGAAGATCTTGATGGCAAGTCCTTCAAACAATATTTATTTCAACCAGACTACACCACTAGCTAATACTCAAAGTCAGTGGTCTGTCTCTTACCACTATGCATTTTATAGGCCATCACCCGTGCCTATGGAGCAGTGGGTGGAGTGTTAAACTTGCAGTCAAGAGGAATCAGATTTCATTTCTGCCTTAGACTTTTACTATATATATGATCCTAGAGGCAAGTTACTTAACCACTCTCAGTCTCTGTCCTCATCTGTGACATGGATATAATAATAGTCTCAACCTCAGAGTTACTGTGAAAATCAAATGAGATAATATTTGTAAATTGCTTTGCAAAACTTAAAATTCTGTTCCATGTTCCAAAATCCTTTTCCTTACTAAAAGCTTAGCTCAGGTCCACCTTTTTCTATGAAGTCTTCCCTTGTGTCCTTTATTCGAAAGTGTTTTCTCCCCCTCAGATGTTCCTAACATTGTCTAACTTGCATTATACTTTTCTTCAAGTTATAGTCTACCTTCCCAGACAAATATAACGTAACCTTCTTAAGGCTCAGTTTCTGGCAATAGTTTTTTTTTTTTTTTTTTTTTTCCAGTCTTGTCTGACTCTGTGACCCCATTTGGAGAAGTAATGAAGTGATTTGCCATTTCCTTCTCCAGCTCATTATACAGATGAGGAAATTGAGGCAAACAGGGTTAAGCACCTTGCACAGGTTCACACAGATAGTGTCTGAAAGGAGATTTGAATTCAGAAGATCTTGCTGTATCTAATATCAGATCCAGGATTCTATCAACTGTGCCACCTAGCTTGCAATATAATAGGTACTTAATAATTGTTTATTAAATTACATGTTCATTGAATTGATGAATCCATAAACCAATCTAACAAATATGTCATTGAAATACTAAAATAGGTGTATAAATTAGTAGTAACTAATGTCTACTCAATTGATTTTGAGTCATTGGTTGCAAACCTTCTTTGGAATTCTTTGCTTCCTTGGAAGCCAAATCCCGAGTGACTTTAATATTATATTACCTCCAAAATAATTTTTTTCTTTATGTATTTGGTCAGGATCATCTGCTCTCTTGGACTTTATTAAGTTCTATTTACACCTCCTCATGTAGCACATAAAGTACTGAGAAGTTAGACCGTAAATGTTGTAAGACAATTCCATTGTAATTAATGCGGAGACTAGCTAACTATAGGCTAACTGGGTGACTCGATGGATAGTATGCAAGATCTGACTTTATGAGTTCAAATCAGACACTTATTAGTTTTGTGACCCTGGTCGAGTCACTTCACTTTGTTTGCCTTAGTTCCTCATCTGTAAAGTAAGCAAAAGAAAGAAATGGCAAACTCTCCAGTATCTATACCAAGAAAACCCCAAAAGAGTTCCCTAGAAATGACTAAAACGACTCAACAACAACAACTAGATAACTATAAAAATTATGGTAAATCTGTCCTGTCAGAATTGTAAACTCTTTCTTATTTCTACTGCTTCTTATTATTTTAGGAATCAATGCTATTTATAATCTTCTTTTATTCTTATGCTTTGGAAATTAGTTTATACTACAAACTGGCATTATCCTTGGTTCTTGTATTTCTCTGCTTTCCAAGGAGAGAAGATGTTTGCTTCCTGAGGGGATAGTTTAATATCTTTAAGAAATGGTTTGGGGGCAGCTAGGTGGTGCAGTGAGTAAGAGCACCAGCCCCGGAGTCAGGAGGACCCAGGATCAGTTCTGGCCTCAGAAAATGAGCACCCACACATAAATAATGACTAGCCGTGTAACCCTGAGCAAGTTACTTAACTCCAGTCACTTTAAAAAAATGGTTTTACTTGGAGCAAGTGTCTTGTCTTTTATCTATTTCTCATTTTTCAGAGTCAACCACCTGTTTAAACTGATTGGGTTAGAAGTGTTTTAATTGTAGAGAGTGTTGTTTCATCTTTATCTTTTCTCCTCGTTTAGTGTTAGATTGACCTATGCTTCTAAATATTAAGTAATCTTAATACACAGACAAAAAGTGGATTCTGAAATGTCTCCCAGAGCAGAAATCAGCTGTTTCTTTATGATTAATTTGGGTGTAGATGTGTGTGTGTGTGGGGGGTGTAGATGTGTGTGTGTGACGGGGGTGGGGGTCATCACTGAGGGCTCACCACATGCAGAAGCTATTTGATCTCTTGTTTCATGATGTACAAGCATGAGGATTCTGAAAAGTCTGCAAGGCTTCTTCCTTTCTTATTTCCTAATGCCAAATCCAGTTTCCCACCATTATTTCATGTACCAGAACTTTGATTCTAAGTCACTAAATGTCATGGTGTATGTTGATTTAGTTTCAGGATTTTATCAGTTTCTTTTTAGAACATCTAGGTTACTCTATTATCTGTAGTAGAGATTGATTCATTGGGGTCTGAGTGATTCTGTTCATCAGGAACAATGTGAGGTGAAATGACTGCATATTCTGTGTAGCTATTTCTCCTAACCTTTGGGTATACAACAAAATCAACCTTGTCTCTCTAAGGAATGCTTGTGAGCTTTCTTTCTATGTAGCCTCAACTTTTTAAAGAATTTCTTCCATTTTAATTTATAGAGTGAATATTGTTATTTATGTAGCTTTGTTATTCCAGTTATTCATACCCACACAAATATGTGTGTATTTATATGAATAAAGAGAGTGACAGGGAGAGAGGAAGAGAGAGGAGAAGAGGGAGAAGGAGAGGGGACAATTCTGCAAATTTCATTATGCAGTATTTCTCCTGAAGTCCTTGTCTCCCTCCTCCTCAAGGCCTCTTTTTCTCTTTCTCTTCATTTTCTTTATCTTCAAATTCCTATCTCTTACTTCTTTTTGAATCTTCCTTCCACTCAAACCTTTTCCCTTCTTCCTCAAATTCTTTCCAAATGTCCTTTCTGAAATTAAATCCCTGGCTTTCAGAATTCCTACACCTAGGAGTTTTGTTCTCCCTCATTTTCCCCCACCTTTATTACTCTTTGCTTCTTTTTCTTCACCTCAAGTTCTCCTCCTTTTCCTCTTCCTCTTAAAGTACTCTAAAAGAAATTCTAAACAAAACCATAGTCTGTCTAGAAAGGCTGACTCTTAATTAGAACTTCAGTGCCAAAGAGAAAATCTTCACAAGCAGTCAAGAATAAAAAATTAATATTTTAAAACACCAATACAAATTGTATAATATTATTCACTAAAGATAAGAAATGAAAGAAAAAATTGAAATGTGATACACCAAAAATTAAGGACAATTAACTTGTCTTCAAAATTGCAGTGGCCAAAGAATTATTACCCAGTACGCAACTTTCTGGTGGTCATCTTCTGTGTTCTTCTATAGGCCAAGTCTCAAACAGCAGACATTGTCTGTCAATGATATCAAACTCAGAGCCTTTCCAGATTTCTAGAACCTGTCAGAACTTGTGCTTTCAGGAGTCAAAGGTCATTTCCATGCAACCTTCAGGAGTATTATAAGTAAGGTGGATTTTGATATTCTTTTTAAATAATATTTTTTCAGGATCCATGGCCATAACAATATCTATTTGTCAGACTCATGACTTGTAAACATCTCCACCATGCTTGCACAGCATTATATAATGATAAATAATATAAACATTTGTGCTTAAAAATGTAAATGTCCACTGTGACTGTGCAGTGAGATATAACAGTAAGAGATAATATAAATTTGTGAGGCTATTGTTGAAAAATATGCCTTCTCTTTCTGTTGCCCTATAAAGCAAGTGGGCACTGGTCAGTGGGTGAGGATCCCAAAAGGGAATATGAGAATATAATGTTGCATTGCCTTGATCGGCCCCCATCAAGGCTTGGAGGGAATCTGTGTTTGTCTCAACTGGCTCTCATTGAGGCGTAAGGGGAACCCATAGAGAAATATGATAGTATAATGCGTAAGGGGAACCCGTAGGGAAATATGACAGTGTAATGCTTTGTGTGCCTTGATCAACCACCATAAAAGCTTAGGAGGAACCTCTAGGTATTTGTGATTTGGGTAATGCATAGAGTAATGCATGTACCTGCATCAACTGGCTTCCATTGAGGCTTAAGGGGATTTAGGGGAGTGCATAAGCTGGAATGTTGTGCCTGTCTTGATTGACTCTCATTGAGATGAAAGGGTAGTTGTCCCCCCACTTCTTCTTGGCCCCTGCAAAAAGAGTGATTAGGGAATGCTATATGAGTTGGTTTTCTCATTATCATCCAACCCTTTGAGAAGACTAGACTAGAATAAATTAAGATTATTAACCCCTCTGAAGCTGTCTTCCTATCCTTCCTGTCTGACCAGATCAAGAATGAACATGTTAGACACTTGTAAAGCCATGCATAAGCAGCTTTCCAGAGGACTGCTACTGCTGTGAATAGCTTTCAAGGTTCTGATTACATAGTATAGTGAACTTTCTATTTATTCAGTAACAAATAAGAGCAAAACATTTACAGAAAATCAAAATACAGCATTCAACATGTCACAACTCAACAACTTGTCACTAATATGGTCACATCGTTTTCACCAAAGTGGTCACATGGTTTTCAACAAAGTACATTAATTTACTCAATCACAAAATCCTTAATTCAATCAAAAAAGTACAAAAGTCAACATTCTTCACCCCTCGGTCACAGTAAATCATAATCTTCTCAGTCAATGCACAGTATCCAAGTAAAGTCTTCTTTTGGCTTGACTCAAGGCTGACTCTCAGCTTCCATGGTTCCTTTTCCCTGGTCCCAGCTCCAACTGTCACCTGGGTTCAAAGGCAGGCAGCTCCCAGTTCCATGTCTAGCTCCTTGTCCAGTTCTTCATCCAGTTCCCATTCCACATTGAAGTTCACAGTGTCCAGTCCACCTCAAGTCCTTCACAGTTCCTGTTTCTGGGAAGACAAAGCTTGACAGAGCCACAATAATATTCATGCACATTGCCAGCACCATCATCAATTCATTATCTGCCTGTGAAATCAATTCAGACCCACCAACAAGGTCTGAGAACTCAACACAAATCATCACCATAGAAATCAACACAGACCCACAAACAAGGTCCAAGAGGTTAGCACAAATCATCAGTAAATCCCCAGGACCTCCAAAACTCTCCTCCAGGACTTCTGTAAACATACAACCAGAAAATCCTCTTCCAGGGCTTTTAATAAGGTCCCAGAACTTCTGTACAAAGTATCACAAACAAACATCAGTGCAGACAGAGCAGACAAACAGAGCTCTAGGATACCACAAGTTTTCTCCTTCTTGACTTTGCCACCACAAGTGCTCCCCTCTCAGTTCTGCTCTCGCTAGCCTGGGCCTCTCCTTATATATGATCATTAGCTCCTCCCCTTCCTGTTGAAGCAATTCATGATTTCTAGGGTTCACAGGTTGTGGGGTACACAGGTTCTGTTTCTTAACAGACTTGATACAAGGCTCAAAAGAAACTTGAACTGAAACAAGGTATTAATTCAATAGCTGAAACAAGGTGTAAACTACTCCCGTGCTTGCTAGACTCAATGCTGGACTCCCAAAACTCCAGTGCCTCCCATGTGTTATTTGTGAAACAAGTCCAAATAGGAAATCTCTGAAAATTGTATGGAAAATGTATGGAAAGTATGGGTAATATGTGCATAGCTTTTTCCATTCAAACCCTTTAATATCAGAACTGAGAACCTCTCTTAAAGATTGAAGGAAACAGTTTGAAGGTGACTAATTTACACATGGGCATGTGGTACAAAGTAAAGCCTAAAGACATACAAGAATGTTTTGCCCAAGTTTGTGGATGACAGATTCTTGAATGGAGAGGTGATGATTGATATACTAGAAAGAACTCTAAACTTGGAGTCAGAAGACATGAGTTCAAGTTTCAACTCTAATACCTATCAACTTCATGAGGTTATCATCCTCTTCTCCATCACCCCCCTCCATTCTGGTATGCAAGGCTTGGTGAGCTTTCACTTAATCTTGCCTGCAACCAGGTCTCTTTGTACTTCCCAGCCATCTCCACACCATGCTGCTTTTAATCAGGCCACTGACATCTTTGTTATACTACCACAAACTTGGAGTCCACCTGTGGACCCCTTCCTTTTGGAAGTGAGTTTTTGTCTTATCTTGTTGGAGTGGAAGCCTCCATTGGTACTTCCCAGCTAGCTCTTTACTTTATATAAGTTCCTTGAGGGCAGGAACAGTGAAATAATTTGTAATTGTGTCTCCAACACTTAGTGCAATGCCTGGCACAGAGTAAGAATTTTAGAAAAGGACTCCCTCTGTCTTAAACTTTGTCTGTCTGTAGCTCTCCATCTATCTCATCATCTAGACTTTAGTTGGACAACTCACATTTTATCTGAACAACCTATGGTACCCAGTTGTGATGAGGTGAGTGATATGGTGCCAAATCAGGAAGCTGCTCTTTCCTCTTTCCATGGTATTTCAAATTAGTGCTTTAGGCACCCCTTAAAGTATGAATTTTGCCTTGCTTGTCTGCAGTCTCCATGTTTCACCTTGCCATCTAGCAGCTTCATGTAATGATTTCCCAGAAATAATTATTATTAAAATGGATGAGAAGAAGGCAATTGATAAATTGGACAACCTCTGCTCCTTCTGAGTAGAATGTGTAATCAAGGAATTAGACTTGTCCTTTGATGGAGTAAGATGGCCCACCATGTCTTGAGAACAAGCAGGATAAAGAATATAGAGTTTAATTTTAATATATGTGTCTAATAATAATAATCAGAACTCTAAATTGTTTCCATAAAATCAGAAATCCTCACTATTTGTCTTGCTTTTTTTCCCTTAGGTCCAATAATATCTCACAAATATTAAGTAATTTGAAAAACCCTCACTATGGCAATATGATTATTCAAGTGAAAAATTAGCACTTTAAGGGACTTCCAAGCTCACAGTGAAATGTTTCTTATAACAATCTCCTCACCGTTAAATTGGATTCGCTTTCAAGTCAGTCTCCTTTCAGACAAAATTACCACATGTAATTAGCTTACACAGAGCCTTGCTCCAACCAAATTAGGCTGTCACTTCATATGCACAGTATATTCTAATGTGAAGGGTCAGAGACCATCATAATTACAACTCCCAAAGATTTCTCTAATGATAATAATACCCTTATCTTTAAAGGACTGAGGTTTAGTTTTATCTAATGACTAACAAACCTGCAAGACAGGAGAGGAAAAAATTGGTGTCCCTAGGGTGGAGTTCCCGACCCCTGGTCCCCTCCATTCCTTGCCCTTCTTATATTCTCATGAAGGACTTTGTCCAAAACAAGTAATGGCAGATTTGTTATTCTTGAGTCATAAATATCACTTACTAAATACAAGAGCTGACACATATCACAGGATTTTAGTCCAAGATTTTAGGTAGATATGTCTCTACCTCACCTGGAAATAACATTCCTGGTGCAAAAGGGATGGAGCAAAGCAAATTTTACACATAATATTAAGTCAATAATAGACCTAAGAATTATAAATAGTGGGAACAGCATAGATATAGAAAATTTTCTGGCAGTTTCTGCTGAGTGTGGAATGAGGGGTGTGGGCAATAGGCAAGGTCTGAGGACTGCAAAGCTTTTTGTTTTATGATCAGTGAAGGCTAGGGGGGTATATTGGACACTTTCCTTGGGCACCCAGAGGTACCAATAAAGGAAGATAAAAATGTAGGAAAAAAAGAACAGAAGCGTAGTTGGCAGCTACTGATATTTTCTTAATCTCCTATTTTTGGTAAGCAAATTCTCTGCTGCCTCACCCACCCCAGTCCCTACCCCCAAGTATTTGGAATCATCTCTTTTTTTTCCTTTTTGGAGGGCAGTTGGGGTTAAGTGACTTGCCCAAGATAACACGGCTAGTTTTTGTGTTAAGTGTCTGAGGCCGAATTTGAACTCAGGTCCTCCTGACTCCAGGGCTGGTGCTCTATTCACTGTGCCACCTAGCCGCCCCAATCATCTCTTCTTTTAGACAGCTTGAGAGTTAATTATCTCCAGCCCTGGACACCTCTGGGTTTACTTGGTGTGGCCCAACTGATTTTTCCATCTTTATTTTCTTTAGTGCCATTTCTCCTTCCCCAGGACTGGTACATGAAACATGATATCTACATATAGAGTTTATAAATTTATAGATTCAGGGACTACCTGTGGTTTTAACTGAAATGAAGACATTACACTTCAAAAGTTATCTAACAAAAAGCATGCTAGTCAAAGTTTAATTTGTATTTTTTTTCCACTTAAAAGAAGAAAGCTGAGTGTCCCTTGGGAATAGTTAATGTCAGTTTGACTTATGTATACAGATAGGGACACATTCTCCCTGGTCAGGTCGCATTTTTATTTTACACTTCTTTTTTTTTCAATGTGTGGATTTACTCATCTAATTGTCATTGTTCTACTTGCTACTGGGTCTTTTTCTTGGCATGGGCAAGAGGCCAGGATTTTACAGTGGGAGGAATTCAGAATGCTGTGACTCAGGAAGGAGGTTATCCAGGACCTGGACTGCTAACTCATTAAATACCTGAAGGAAAAGAATTTTCCCTGGCTGAGCTCCCACAAGTGTGGCATATTAAGAAAATACTAACTAAGTTATTCAGCGTAGTGAGTAGCTGAAGGTCAGAGGTTCAAAGAATCTGTTGCAGAGTGCAAGAGAGATGGATGATAGTGAGAAACCAAACATAGAGCCAGGATGATTAACCTGACAGGAAGTAATGATTAACCACAGAAAGAACAAGCAAGTGACAAATCAGACAGTTGTTGATTAACAGATAGGTTATGCTTAGAGAGGCCAAATTGGAAATAATATTTGGATTGATATCTATACCAAAAACTTTACCTTATTTTTGAAATGCACTTGTAGGTTAGAAAGTCACATAAAATATAATGATGTTCTCTTCAGGTTTGTTGTTGTCTATTTGTATCTGACTCTTTGTGACCCATTTGGGGTTTCTTTGGCAAAGATACTGGAATGGTTTACCAGTTCCTTTTCTAGTTCATTTGGGAAACCGAGGCAAACAAGGTTAAGTGATTTGGCTAGGGTCACACAGCTGGAGATCTCAGGAAGATGAGTCTTCCCTGACTCCAGGCCCAGCATTCTATCCACCTGTGTGTCACCTAATTGCCCTTCTTTACAGGTGGTTACTAACTAATCAATCAGTCTTATAAATTAGAAAGTTAAAACATGCTAATCTGAAATAGGAAAAGAGAACTTCTTTCAATGGTCAGACTAGTATGCTTATGAATCAAAAGTAAGCTTATACAGTTCAATTAAATTCAGATTGAAATTTTGGATTCATATAAATCTGGGAAGAAAATGGCCTCCCCTAAAACTTTAGTTCTTTATATTTTCCCTATTTCATAACTATATTAACAATATGGAAAATAGATAATAGAGAAGATGTGCTGGTAGACTGATTCTTAAATGAATATACTAATATTAGAATGACTATTTAAACTATTGGTATAAATATGAATGAATCAAGACATTAAGAAAGAGTCCCTGGCATTCTATTAAAATTGAATTCTGAGTGTCTAGGCTGCCTCTAAACTCAATTGTATAGTGAGGTAGGAGTATGGAACTGATAAATTAGGCCAGTTGTGGATATGGTCCTCATACTGGCCAGTTAACTTTACACAGAGAAAAATCTCTCTTCCATGAAAGACCCACAATACTTCTACCCCTGGACAGCTGTTTTACAAATGCAAGTTTGTGTTGCCACAGAGGGGCAGAGCTAGAAAACAAAGACAGCTTGCCTTCTCTCACAACTAACAAAGTAACTCAAAGCACATATCCTACTGACATCATTTCATCCACAAAGGACATCATTTTGAAGAGAGATGTGTACAGCTTCCAGTACTTGAGCAATTATTTCAACTGATCCAGCCTCTTCTCATGCCCCTATTTCCGTCACCATTTTTCTTAAAGCCCCTTATCCTTTGGCTCAGGAACTGGTGAACCACCCGGTTATCACTATATATCTTTTCTTAGTCTTCTCTTCTGTCAAATGGAAAAAAAGTTATGATGAGCTTTCAAAGTTATGAAAGAAGATATTAAATAGAAGCAGAGTCAGATGGCAAAGTAAGAGCAGCCTTCCAACTGAAATCCCCCAACATTCCCTCCAAACAACTTTAAGATAATGTGCCAAATTGAATTTCTGAGTGGCATAGCCAACAAAAGGTCAGGGCAAGACATTTTTCCAGCCCAAACAACCTAGGAGGTCAGGAAGGAAAGGTCTGTGACACTAAGGTATGGATTGGCTGGGATCACAGCTTTGTGGCACCACCAGCCATAGGCCTTGGGGGTGCTGGCAGTAGCAGCTGTTTTGGAAGCTCTAACCATACTGAAATGGTAAGAGGAATGAATTACTGGTCATAAAGAATTTATCAGGGTCCTTTGTGCTGGTACTCTTTGGCAACTCTATTGCCCATTACCCAGTTCTGGGTCATAGTTCCAGCAAGAAGTGGAGCATTAGTTCTTGTGTTTTCAAGGGAACAGGGCAACTATATGGGTCAGGACCACAGCATATACCAAGAGACCAGTAACCTCATCTCTTCCTAGTTCACACCACTTTGGAATCATGAAAAATATATAGACTTCCAGAACTAGCCATGAAAACAGCAAGGCAAAAAAGGCTAAGGCTTGAGACCCCCAAGCCCAGGTTAACAAAGCCCAGCTCTTACATAAATTCCAAAGTCAAGAAATGGGCTAGAAAAATGAGCAAACAAAAAATAGCCTGACCATATAAAGTTACTATAGTGACAGGGAAGATCAAGATACAAACTCAGAAGAAAGGTAACATAAAAACATTTATAAGTGAAACTTCAAAGAAAAATGCAAATTGCAGTAATAATTCCTGGAAAAGCTAGAGAAAGAGGTAAAAAAAAGTACAAAAATGTTTTAAAAATCAAATAAGAGTGATAAAGGCAAAATTGGGGAAAGAAATGAGAGCAATGCAAGAAAAGTATGAAAAGATAATTAACAGCTTGGGAAAGAACAAATATGCTCAAGAAAATAACACCTTAAAACACAATTGCCCACAGAAGAGGCACAAAATCTCACTGAAGAAAATAATTTTGAAAATTATAATTGGGCAAGTGAAAGGTAGTGAATGCACAAGACAGCAAGGAACAATAAAACAAAGACAAAATAACGAAAACACAGAAGAATATGTGAAATATCTCATCAGAAAAACAACTGATGTGGAAATTAGTTTCAGGAGAGAAATTAAAGAATCTTCAGGCTATCTGAAAGCCATGATCAAAAGAAGAGCCCATCTATCATATTTCAAGAAATTATAAAGCAAAATTGTCTGATGGGGGAAGCCAAAATGGTGAAGTATAAGCCAAGATTCAGGTGAACTCTCCCAACATTTCCCACCAAAAAAACCCTTCAAAATAATGCCTCAAATAAAAATTTAAAGTGGCAGAGCCAATAAAAGGTCAAAGGGAGGCATTTATCAGGCCAGACATCTTAGGAGGTCCACTAGAGAGTTCTGTAACACTGAGTGGGCACAGGTCCAGAGTGTAGCAGGAGGAGCAAAGCAGTGGGCTTTGGAAGTTGCTGTGTCAGTGATTATGATAGCTGCAGCTTTCAGAACTCTCAGCCCAGAAATAGTAAGGGAGTTTGACAGCTGGTCAGAAAGAGGTTGCAGTGGACCCTTGACTGGCACTGGGTACAGCTGGTTCTGAATGGAAACTCAGTTGCCCATAAGCAGTTCTAGGTTGCAGTTCCAGGATATAGAAGAGCACTAACACTTGCAGCTGCAGGAGAACAGAGGATCTAGACCACGAGGAGCGCTAATACTTGTGGCTACAAGTGTCAGAGGTCCTTCGTGGGTAAAGACCAGTGCACGGACCAAGAAAGCAGTGACCACACCTCTTCAGTGACAATGCTACATTGGAAGAACTGAAAACTTGCAGACCCCAGTAAACAACTTGGAAAATAGGCCAGTACAAATTCTGGAAGAGGGAAAGAAAGAATTAAAAATGGTAGAGGAAAATTGTGAAAAGAAATCAGAATGATACAACAAAATTCTGAAGAGAAAATTAACAGCTTGGTAAAGGAGGCATGAAAATTTGGTGAAGACAAAAACACCTAAAAAACAGAATTGACCTGATGTTAAAAGAGGGCACAGGCATTCACTAAAGAAAAGAACTCATTTAAAAAGCAAAATAAGCCAAAATGGAAAAGGGGTTACAAAAACTCACTGAAGAAAAAAAAAACCTCGGAAAGCAGAATTGACCAAATGAGGAAAAAAAGATATGAAAAAGATATGAAAAGATATGAACTCACTGAGGAATTACTTAAAAATAAAATTTGGCAAGTGGAAACTGATGACTCCATGAGATTTTAAGAAGCAATCAAACAAAAAGCAGTCTAAAGAATGAAAAAAAAATAGAATATGTGAAATATCTCACTGGGAAAACAACTGACCAGGAAAATAGATCAAAGAGAGATCATTTAAAATAATATTGAACTACCTGAAAGCCATGATATAAAACAGCCTAGATATCATATTTCAAGAAATTATTAAGGAAAACTGCCCCCAAAATATTAGATCCATAGGGTAAAATGGAAATTAAAGGAATCTACCAGTAACCTCCTAAACGAGACCCTAAAATGAACATTTTGCAAGCGGACAGAAACAGTTGAAATATCTTAGAGCCATAGTCAGGATCATCCCAAGATTTAGCAGCTGTCATATAGAAGGTATGGGGGGAGGGGCTGGAATATTATATTTTTTTTTCCTAGGGATTTTTTCTTTATTAACTTCTGTTTTACATCATTCATTTCCGCCAGATTTTGAGTTACAATCATTTTCCCCCCATTATTCCCCTCCCCAACCTCCCAGAACAGTAATCCCACAAGATATCGCTTCCTCCAATCTGCTCTCTCCCATACCTTCTCCCATACCCCCATCAACATTTCCATTAGAGGAAGGTGAGTCTTTGCATCCCAATGCCTGCACATCTTATCTCCCTATTACAAGCAAAAGAGTATTAATAATAGTATTTATATATATTTGAAAGATTTAATGTTACGACCTCAAATTTCAGATCCATTTCCTTCCTCCCTTGTCACCCATTCCCTCTTGGGAGATAAGTAATTCAGTATATGTTGTACATGTCTAGCTATGCAAAACATTATCATAGTAGATATATTGTACAAGGCTGCTTATAATTCCCTCCCACTCATCCCCACCCCCCACCTGGTCCATTCCCTACATGATCCTGTCCCTCTTCTATAGTGGGTACTTCCAACCTCCCCTCCCCCCAAGGATGCCCTCCCATCCATCATCCCTCCTCTCATCCCCCTTCCCCCTATCCTGCTGCAGGTTGAGATATCCCATTTAGTATGTATGTCATTCTCTCCCTGAACTAAATTCAATGTGAATGTGGTTTTGCCTTTTTAGCCTTCCTATTCTCCCCCTCCCTTGCAACCACTTCCCCTTGCTTCTTCTACATGAGATAGTTTACCCTACCCTGTCTCTCCCCATCTCCTCTTGCCACTTTCCTCTCTCACCTCATACTTTCATCCCTTGAGTATTCTCCCTTCCCAACAAATTCAACCTATGCCCTCTATCCATATATAACTGTAACCATATGCACACACATTCACATATGTATTCATGTGACCACACCCCCTTCTTCCATTATTTTCATAGTGAGAAAGATATCATCAGTCACAGTTATTGCTTTTCCATATAGGAATGTAAATAGTTCAACTTTGATAAGTTCCTTTGGATTTCTTTTCCCTGATTATCTTCTCAGGCATCTCTTCCTTCTTGTGTCTGGATGTCAAATTTTCTATTCAATTCTGGTTTTTTCCTCAAGAATGCTTGAAAGTCCTCTATTCCACTGAATGACCATATTTTCCCCTGAAACAAAATACTCAGTTTTGCTGGGTAGGTGACCCGAGGGTTCATTCCCAGTTCTTTTGCCCTCTGGAATATCATATTCCATGCCCTTCGATCCCTCAGTGTAGAAGCTGCCAGGTCCTGGGCTATTCTGATTGTGTTTCCACAATATTGAAATTGTTTCTTCCTGGCTGCTTTTAGTATTTTCTCCTTGACCTGGGGATTCCGGAACCTGGCTATAATATTCCTGGGAGTTTCCTTTTTGGGATCTTTTTCAGGAGGTGATCGGTGGATTCTTTCAACCTCTATTTTGCCCTTTGGATCTAAAACATCAGGGCAATTTTCCTTGAGAATTTCTTGAAGGGTGATTTCTAGGTTCTTTCTTTGATCATGGCTTTCAGGTAGTCCAATAATTTTTAAATTGTCTCTCCTGGAACTATTTTCTAGGTCAGTGGTTTTTCCCATGAGATATTTTACATTGCCTTCTAATCTTTCATTTCATTGGATCTGCTTAACAGCATCTTGATTTCTCATAAAGTCATTAGCTTCCATTTGCTCCATTCTAACTCTGAAGGAATGAATCTCCTCAGTGAACTTTTGAGATTCTTTTTCCATCTGGCAAATTCGACTTTTTAAGGCATTCTTCTCCTCATTGCCCTTTGGGCCTCCTTTGCCATTTGAGTTAGTCTATTTTTTAAGGTGTTGTTTTCCTCAGTCAGGCTGTTGACCCTCATTTCATACTTTTCCTGCATCCTTCTCATTTCTTTCCAATTTTTCCTCCACTTCTCTTATTTGATTTTTAAAGTCCTTCTTAAGGTCCTCTATGGCCTGCAACCCGCTCATGGTTTCCCCTGGGGCTTTTGGAGCAGGACTTCTGACCTCACAGTCCTTTTCCTGCTCTATGCCGCCAAAATAGGAGTCTAGGGTTGCATTTTTCTGTTTCCTTTGCCTTGGCATGTTGCCAGTTAATTGCTTGACTTTTGGGCTTGTTGCCACACTATGGCTTTAAGGTCAGCTAGAGGAATTTTCGTCCCGAACGTGTGGGGGGCAACTTCCGTTTCTGGCAAGCTGTAAACCCACCCACAACTTCCACCCTAGATCACAATCCAGATCCAGGGAGGTTAAAGCAAGAGCGATTACCCCCCAAGACTGATTGCTGGATCTCCCTACAAATTTGCAGGCTGGGAGCGGGAGCTGCCTCTGAAAACTACAAAATGGCGTTTGTCCTCAGCAGCTTCTAGCCCCCAGGGGAGGGAGCCGGCGCATTCCCTAATACCAGTCCCAAAGTCCATAGGACACTAACCTCTTACTTTGTCCCAGGCAAGTCTATGTTGATAATTCTGGAGTCGCCACAGCTCCTGGTGTTCTGGGGTTCCTCCAGCTGGCTGCTGGCCCTGCCGCCCTGGGGCTAAAACCTTGGCTCATGCGGACCTGGGCTCAGCTCGGCTCGGCTCCTGCGCTCTGCGCGCTGCACGCTGCCAGGTCCCAGACCACTGCGCTGGTCCTTCCTGCAGGGCTGCTGGGTTGTCCTCAGCGGGAGTTTAGCTTCTCTGTGTCGTTCTGTGGGTGCTGGGGCTCCAGAAGTTGTTCAGAGTCCCCTTTTACATCGTTTGGGGGGAATGTGGGGGCAGAGTGGCTTGGATGAGCTGTTTCTACTCCGCCATCTTGGCTCTGCCCCCTGGAATATTATATTTTTGAAGGCCAAGAAGCTAGGATTAAAAACAAGAATCACTTACTCAGGCAAACTGAATATAATCTTTCAGGGAGGAAAAAAGTGATATTTAGTGAAATAGAGATGTTTCAAGTATTCCTGATGAAAAGACTAGAGCTGAACAGAAAATCTGACATCCAAACATGGGACTCAAGAGAAGCATAAAAAAGACAAACATGAAAGAGTAATCATAAGGGACTCAGTAAACTGTTTACATTCTTGTATGCAGAAATGAAATGTGTAACTCTTAAGAACTTTATCATCATTAGGGCAGTTAGGAGTCTACATAGAGGGCATGAATGTGAGTTGATGTACATTGGGATGTTCTCCAAAAAAAGATGCAGGGGTGAGAAAGTGGGATGCTCTGGGAGAAGGGAGAAGGTACAGTTATAATGGGGAAATTTGTCTCACATAAAACAGGTGTGCAAGGATAAAACTTTTATAGAGGAGGGGAAAGTGGGAGGGGGTGGGTGATGCTTGAATTTCACTCTCATCAGAATTGACTCAAAGAGGGAAGAAAATAAGTACACACTCAGTTGGGTATACAAATCTATCTTACTCAATAGGGAAATAGTGAAAGATATCTATGAATGAATCTGCCTTTTCACAGACCAAACCAGCCACAACTGTGACTGGAATTTAAAAAAATAACTGGTTTAATCAAGCTCTGTTTCCTGTGTTAGCTTGTCTATGTTCTTAGGTTACTAATATTTAAAATATATGCAATTAGCTTGCCTTCGAGGCTTATTTGCTTCAAGTAACTATCTTTAAGCACTCTGCTTATA
Source organism: Gymnobelideus leadbeateri (assembly GCA_011680675.1). Lineage (NCBI taxonomy): Eukaryota > Metazoa > Chordata > Mammalia > Diprotodontia > Petauridae > Gymnobelideus > Gymnobelideus leadbeateri. The sequence goes on along the minus strand of WOXC01005943.1, from coordinate 253,249 downwards.
AAAAGGGGAGATTTACCATATATTGACTCTTATTACGGTCCATATACTCTGAAAGAAAATTTTAATCGTTATAAGAACAGTAGTAAAATATATCACCATTAGACCTGATGCAGCTGAAGCAAATAAAGCAAAAACAAAATTATACTCCAATATCCTTGAAATCTTTGTTGTTTTGTGGGAAATGTGGATTGTTTCTTTAGCTTTGTTTTTTGGAGCAGATGTGTATTTGCATAATGTGAAGATTTAGTTAGACTTGTGAAAGAAAAATCATTTCTCTATTTTACAATGGGACTAATGCATATATATATATATATATATGTATGTATGTATGTATGTATGTATGTATGTATGTATATAAAGGATTAGATAAAGCAATCCAAAAACAAGCATATGATTTACACTTTGGTTCTAATCCATTCATTGAAGGAGCCCGAAGTGTATCATGAATGTATAACACTATGTCTGATTTTCAATAGAGTGCATAAAAGTATGCCTCATCTGTGGAAAATCACTCTCTTTGTGTCCTTGGGAAATCAACCTGTCCTGATGCAGTCTCCTCCCCCTACCCCCCTGTAACTCCTCCTTAAAGATTTGTATGCTGGGGAGCTTCCTTGCAAATGTTAAATCAGAATGTTCAATAATATCAAATACAGCAGAAGTTTAAAAGAGTATGATACCAAATTTCAAATGGTTATCTCACTATTGTTGTGCTCTGAATTATAATGTCTCATTATTTTCATTTATTTAGCTCCACAAAGACTCCTGTGTACCAATTTACTAGCCTCCAGCTTCACCCTACCCTTACCACCACCACCACCACCACCACCAAGGGAATGGTTGATTGTATGTATAGCACACTCATTTTGTGATGAGCATGTAAGAAAAGTTATCTTTGTTTTAGGGATCTAAAAACCGTAATAGTATTTGTTGGGTGTTCAAAGGTAACAAGAGCTGATCACTTATTAGGAAGAGATGATCTAATATCAGAGATACTAAACATATTATGAATCACAGTTAGTAAAATCTAGTTCAGGCCAAAGCAGATTATGGTAAATTATCTCCATTTTAGCTTTATCATGTTTGGAATTAGAGAAGGAAGAGATCCCATATATTCATAATGTACTGGCATGAGCAACTAAAATTTTTTGCTACTTGGTAATAGCTGACCTTCACTGCTAACAGGATTCTTCTTAAATACCATGGTATAAGCAAAGCTCTAATTAGACATTTTCATGCCCAAGGCAAGCAGCACAAAGCAAGCCCTCCATATCTGTGGCTGGTGGTAGAAAGAGCTTAGGAAAAAGGCAGGAAGAATGATAGAAATAAGTCTATGGGGAAGAGAGATAAGAGACCCTAGAGCATTGGTGTGAGGCCTACTGGTGGGGAGGAAAGAGTAGGTCTGGGTGAGGGAGTAACTTAACCTTGCCTAAGACCTGGCAGCTATCTGTTTTAACTAATTATTTGTACAAATTAAATGTGAAACTCCATTGATTCTAAACTGATGAATGTCTGCAGTGCTGTCAGCATGATATAAATTTGGCATCCTGGTGCAAAACACAATTTGCCTGCTGTAGTTACAGGCCAAGGTATGAGAGAAGAACTAAATGCAAAACATTTGGTCCTATCAGAACTATACAGGACAACAGACACACTTAAACATGTTCGCTTTTTTGACATTATTGAAAGGTACCACTGAACCAGCTTCCTTATCTTTGTAGCACTGACTGACTAAGTTTAGCGGAGACTTTGGTTTCTTACAATAGAACATATGAGAGACTTGAGGAAAAGAATCTGTCGAAAGGGAAATAAGGTCATACAGCAAAATTTAGATAGCTTTAGACTTTTAATAACTTACAGAAATAGAAAACTTTCAAAGAATCCTTTCTAGTCCTTTTTTGGATTCTTCACTAGTAAACAAACTTTAGCTTTTTCTAACTTTGAAAAATTACAAAAAAGAATTTTCATAAATTTAGTGAATTTTAGATGAAACATCTTCTTGATTTGATCTTTACACTACTTTACATAAAGGACTGCCCATTGAGACTTATGTCAAAAAACTCTTCTAATATTATTTATTCAAGTGACTACTGCAGTCCATGACTTTCACAAAATAGAACTGATTTTTATAGTTTCTTGGAAAATAGGAACAAACCATAAATATTAATATATTTAACTTTGATTAAAATTTGTTTATTGAATTCTGTGACTAGTCATGGAAATCAAAACATTTTCTTGGTTTGTTTTCCTTGCAAGGCAGAAGAACCTAAACACTTTATACTCATTGGTTAACATGTAGAAGTTCTTTACTAACACAAATATAAAACAGTTGTGAGATTATATTTTATAATTGAATATCTTGTTTCTTTACATTTGAGCAAGTTTTTTTTAAGCAATAAAACAGCATCAGTAGGCTGTGGTGCTTTTAAGCTTTACCTCAGTTCTTAAGAACATACATATGGAAGATGTTTGGAAAGGATATTAGGTAATATTAAAGCAAATATTGTTTTATATTTCCATCTTTCCTTGAGCGTGTCCAGTCTCCAAGGAATAGTATATGTCCTAGGTTACAAAATCTTCACCACTGAAATATGGAATTAAAAAAAATTCCTTCTCCATCTTAGGGAGAATATCTTAGGGTCCTGCACCCCAATTTATGCCAGTATTCTGAAGTTAGTGATTTGAAAATGTAGTTAATTTTCCCGTCCTACTTTTTTATATAGGAAGACTTGGTGTGTTCACTCAGGAGCATCATGAGGGCACTGCATCTTTAATAGAACTAGAAGCTGACTCTTCTTCCCTGCCTGTGTCTCAGAGACATATTCCCTTTGCTTCTTCTACTTTGGTCTTTCCCATAATACAAAGACATGAGAAATAGTCCTGTGTGAACATCATTTTGGTTTAGAGTCCACTATAAACAATAACGTACTATCTTCAATTGGCTGCTTCTTCTCTTATTCTGGCTTCTGGTTTATGAGCAAGTATACTTTTTGATATAACATTATTTCACACAGCTTTGCTAAACTCTTTTATTTCTTTGCAACCCAAACTTCTTTTTGGTGATGAAGGTTTTTTTTCAGTCTAGTTGAATGCTACTCTATTTGTGTTAGAGATTGCTATAAATGTTATTATGTTATTGTCAAGAGCAGAATGCATCAAAGGAGTAAAAATGATTTAACATTCTTAGAAAAGCCAGTTTCTACTTCCTTTGATTCTATTTGAATTACAGTGTGATACCTGGTAAATATCACAAAGTTCATCAAAGTTTTCCCATGAATTTTGGAGCCTGCATTATGAAAGTTGTGGTTGTCATCTTCATTCATTTATTCTGCAGATATTTGATGAGAATTGGCTATGTTGAATATGAAAATGTATAAGATATGAGTCCTTCCCTCAAGGAGCTTAGCATCTTATGAAAAAGAGAGGCTATATAATAGTATGTACTCTGAAAGGCAATATATGATAAGTACAGTATGGGTACTGTAGATAAAGTTCTTTTTAAGTACAAATGACAGTGAGGGTCCTTACCCTCCGGCTAGAGCTCAGCCACTAACTAGCTGTGTGACATTGAACAAATTATTTTGCCTATCAGAATCTCAGTTTTATTTTCTGTAGATTAGGAATGACAATACTGTTCCTACTTATATAATAATATCTTTGGGAAGATGCTTTTAAAGACTCAGATTGATGTATGATCTCACCAGTTTGGAAGTGCCCTCCATTGATGCAGATTGCAACCACTGCATGTCTAGCCATCCTACATGACTTTTGTCCAGGTTCTCATACAAGTTTGCAACAGGGGGCCCCTCCATTGTCCATGAAACTTCCCTTGCTTTCTCCTGACCTTGCAAGGGCACATATGGAATACTCTGGCTGTTTGTCCATTACTCCTTTCCCTTATTGGATAACCACCCCATCTTTTCTACCTGTAATACATTTCCTCAGTAACATTCTTTATTCTTATTCTTCAGTTTGTCATTTGAATGTATATTGCTGTCTGCTCAAACTTACCATGAGTGAATGAAGTATTGGTTTTTTTCTTCATTAACTTTGTTCCAAAAATGAAAGCAAGAGAATATACTTTAGTCTGCATTCTCAGTCAGTCACCTCTTTATTTGGAGATAGCTTATTTCATGAGTCCTTGGCATTGGGGTTGGTCCTTGTGTTGATGGAGTGACAGGCCTGAAGTCAAGAAGACTCATCTTCCTGAGTTTAAATCTGGTCTCAGACACTAACTGTGTGACCCCAGGAAGGTCACTTCACCCTGTTTGCCTAAGATACCTTGTCTGTAAAAATTAACCGAGGAAGAAAACCACACACCATTCTAGCATCTAGCAACTTTACATCATCATTTTTTATAGCACAACCTTTTGCTGTCCAATTTTTTGCCACCAGAAAAAGAGATGCTATGAATACTTTTTGTACACGTGGGTCCTATTACTCTAGTTCATAAAATAATTCTTTGGTAATTTAATTGATATGAATTGAAGTATAAAATTAATTTTAGTATTGTAATTTTATAGTATGATACATTCTAGATAGGAAGATTTAAGATATAGAGATAGAGAGTAGGAGGAAGCTGGGAGTCAGAGCAGGTAGACGTGGTTGGGAGGAGAGGACACATCAGAAGGAGACTGTTAGGCAGATGCAAAGTATCAGGCAGCAGAACTGGGTATATTTATAACAGTAGCAGTATGAACATGATGAACCTTATGACTCTCAAAAATCTCCCCTCAAGGATGCCCATCAGTTGGGGAATGACTGAACAGGTTGTGGTATATGATTGTAATGGAATATTATAGTGCTCTAAGAAACGATGAAGAGGGTAATTTCAGAAAACACTAGCAAGACTTAGATGAGCTGATGGACGGTGAATGGAGCAGAAGAAGGAAAACACTGTACACACTAACAGCAATATCGTAATGACAGTCAGCTGTGAAAAAGCTATTGTAATCAATACAATGACCCATGGCAATTCCAAAGGACTCATGATGAGAAATGTTGTCCACTTCTAATGAGAAAACTGATGAACTGTGAGTGCACGTTGAAGTATACTTTTCCACCTTATTTTTCTTGGTTTTTTTTTGCAATATGGTTAATGTGGAAATATATTTTTATATGATTTCACATGTATTATGGCTGTTATATTGTTTGCCTTCTCAGAACCTGGGGGGAAGGGAGGAAGAGAATTTGGAAGTTTAAAAAAAAATGAATGTTTAAAAAAAAGTCTCCTCAGAAAGAGATTTCTTGTTATTGTTGTTGTTTTCATTATATAGCTGGGTCCCAATTAGTGAAAATAACGAATCCTCTGAGTGCTTGCATGTATTCAAATGAGCACTATTCAAAATTACAGTTATGTAGAATATGATCGTTAGTTCCAGTCCAGTGGAAATACACAGTGTGAATTCAAAAAATGGGAGCACATCAAGGATTCATTATTACCACTAATCAGGATCGAGCTGTACCATACTAGATAACTGGGAGAATGGTGTGGTACCATTAACTATACACAGTGAATATCAGCATCAGGAAAATTCACATGTGGAATCTCCCAGCAAAATTAATCTCTCAGCATTAAAGCACACATCCCATTCATTAAATATACAATTTCATTTTCTTTTCTTGTATTTGCTTCATTACTGAGTGTGCTGCCAATCTATCCCCTTTTTCCTTCTGGCTATTCTGGTTTTAATAAAATTGTAATGATAGTACTTGCATCTACTCTTGTCAATGTTTGAGTGCTATGAAATTTATCAATAGACAGTGGTAATCTTTTATTTATATATTGTAGGGTTAAAATCTGTTTTTATCTAAATGTTAAGCTATCTACAAGATTGTAGAGTTGCAAGAAGCAGCATAGTGCCAATCAACTCTGCACCTGCCCTGCCCAAAATCTTCCCAGCATCTAGAAAATGAACTGGACCAGATCCTGATGGGGAACTCTAGAAAAAGCCACAGTGAATCATTTTTCTAGCCCATGTCCACATAGGTCCACATACTGAAATGTCTGAGGTCACAGAGCACTCTAGTCCATAGGAAGAAACTGAGCTGGGCCAAGAGGAGCTCCAATTCATATGTCGGGGTACCACCAGACACATACTGGGATACCATGATGAATACAGGTGTTAACTGACTATTTTGTCACATACTACTCAGTTCCATATCAAAGATCCAGGGCAGACTGGGAAGGGAACCTGTTCTTAAGGGTGAATTCCTGGCTGGGGGGCCCTGGCTGGGGTACAAATAAAGGTGAAAGGTAAGAAGCAAACGACTGTGTGGCTCAGACTGCATGATCAGAATGAAGTTTCATTTCTAGAATTTAGTCTAGCCTTCAGAGCAGGAACCCCAGACAAAAGGATAGCATACATTTCTATCACTGTGATCCAGCATAACTTCGCAGCTGGCAGAGAGTAACTGAGTCTGGCAGAATTCTACTATTGCAGGGGTGGCTGGGTGGTACAGTGAATAAAGCACTGGCCCTGGAGTCAGGAGGGCCTGAGTTCAAGTCCAGCCTCAGACACTTAACACAAAAACTAGCCATGTGACCTTGGGCAAGTCACTTAACCCCAATTGCCCTCCAAAAATAAAAAAAAAAGAAGTCTACTATTGTAGAGTTCTAAACCCAGGTCAGGAATTTGCAGAGCTAGACCAGGAGACAAAAAGCAGACTTTATGCTGAATCAGACCACTTTGGGAGCATTGAAAATTTGCAAGTCCATAGTCCATCTCTGAAATCCTGAAGAAACACAACACTTTATTCTCCAAGAAAACAGCAACAGGATTGGCCCAGACCTTGCCACCAGAAGTGGCACAAAGCCCAGCCCTAATCTCAAATCTAAAGTCAAGAAGTAGGCTGAAAGACTGAGTTAAAAAACAAAACAAAACTCAAAGAGCTAATATGGGGGCAGCTCTCGGTGGTTCAGTGAATAGAGCATCTGCCCTGGAGTCAGGAGGACCCGAGTTCAAATCCAGACTCATACACTTAGTGCAACTCACTTAACCCCAATTTCCCTGCCTTCCCCTCTCCAAAAAACAAAAAAAAAAATCTAATATGGTAGCAGGGATGCTCAGGATGAAAATGCAGAAGAGAATAACTAATTTTATAAAATAATTCTTTGATAGTTTGACATGGTGCTAAATAAATTAATTTAGGTAGAATTATCACTTTTATTATATAGGTTTGGTTTACCCATGACCAATTAATATTTATATAATAGTTTAGATCTGTCTTTATTTGTGTGAAAACTCTTTTGTAATTTTGTTCACAGAATCCCTGCATTTGTCTTGGCAGGTAAACTCCCAAATGTTTTCTATTGTCTGCAGTTATTTTTAATGGAATTTCTCTATTTCTTCTGATTGCATTTTGTTGGCAATATATAGATATGTTGATAATCTCTATGGGTTTATTTTACATCCTGAATCTTTGCTAAAGTGACTTATTCTTTTGACTAGTATTTTGGTTGATTCACTAAGATTCTCTAAGTATACCATCATATCTGCAAAAGAGCGATAGTTTTGCTTCCTCATTGCCTATTTGTATTCCTTCATTTTTTTTCTTGTCTTATTGCTATAGCTAGCATTTCTAATACAATATTGAATACTAAAGCATCCTTGCTTTACTTCAGATCTTATTGGGAAGGCTTCTAGTTTGTCCCCTTTACAGACAATGCTTGCCGATGGTTTTAGATAGATAATACATATAATTATAAGAAAGGATGAGTTTATTCCTATGCTTTCTAGTGTTTTTAATAAGAATGAGCATTGTATTTTGTCAAAGGCCTGTTTGTATATCTTGAGATAATCATATGATTTTGTTATTTTTGTTATTGATTTGCTGAATTATGATTATAGTTTTCCTAATATTGAAGCAACTTGGCATTCTTGGTGTGAATACCATTTGGTTATAGTACATGATCTTTTTGGTATGTTGTTGTAATCTCTTTGCTCATATTTCATTTAAAATTTTTGCATTGATATTCAGTAGGGAAATTGGTCTATACTTTTCCTCAGTTTTTGATCTCCCTGGTTTAGGTATCAAAATAATATTTTTGTCATAAAGGGAATTTCATTGGACTCCATTTTAAAAAAAAATGGTTTTCTCCAATTACATACAAAATCAATTTTTAACATTTGTTGTTAAGTTTTGAGTTCCAAATTCTCTCCCCAGCTGTCATTTCTTTACCGCCTTTTTCCTTTAACACTCTCATTTGAGTTTGAAAATTATTTCACATCTTCCAGAAACTCTTGCTGATACTTCTTGTCAGGACCCCTGTTCCCTCATGACCAAAAATGCTCCTCCCTGCCCTTGAACTGTGCCCCAGAAGCGGGTATTGGCAATGGAATTGCCCAGTACAGGGGCCTCCCTCTAATGGCTTTCTGACCCATTGCTCAGTCCTCTTTCTAGCTCTGACTTGAGAGTTCCCAAAGCTGCTGCTGCTTCTGTTTCTCATGGGCTCTAGGCCAGCCCCCAGCCTGGTGACTTATATATCCCATCTGACCTCTTAAATTGTCTTGGGCCAGAAGAATGCCTCACCCTGACTTTTCATTTATTCTTCCACTCCAGAATTCTATTTGAGGAGTTAAAGTTGTCTGGAGGATGATGTCAGAAGAGCTCTGCTATAATATACTTCCTTAGCTCTGCTATCTTGGATCCATTGTGTAATATTACACTCTGAAATATTATAAATATGAATAATTTTTAGGAACATGAGAAGACTGTTGCATAAAAGCATGAACTAATGGAAACTGGCACAATCAGAGCCAGGAAAACAATATACCCAATAACTACAACAGTGTCAGTAGAAAGAACAGAAAATATAAATTGGACACTGTAGAGTTCTGAGGACCAAGCCTGCCCTGGAGAAGAGATAAGAAAACATAACTTAATTTCCTCTTTTGCTGAAGTCTGGAGCTATAGGTGTGAAACACGGCATATTTTCTCAGACATAGTTCATGGGTTTTTTAATTTTGTTGAACTTCTTCCTTCCTCCCCCACCCCTGAATCCTTTTAAAAATAATGTAATACATAGAAAAACTTGCTAGGTAGGGAAAGGGGGAGAGATTTGGTCAGAAAGAAGATGATATAAAAGCAAAAAAAATATATTAACAGAGTTTTTTAGGAAGGAAAATGGGCTAGATATGTAGATTTGGGAATCATATGTTTTGATATCGTAATTGAAACTGGCGTACTGACTTGATGCAGATATAGAAGAAAAGAGAGATAATATTGGACCTTGTGTAATTTCCGTAGGGGTAAGAACAGGAAGAGTGAACAAGGAAGCAGAGTAGAAATAGACAAATAGGGAAAGAAGCAAGATAGTTCAGTGTTATAGAATGGGAAAGGGGGATATCAGGGAAGAGAAGTTTTATATAAAATGTCCCCAAAAGTACATTTAATGGAAATATAAACAAAAGCATATTTGTTCTCTTTGGTCTCTTGGCTCAAATGTCATTGAGTTGGGGAATGAACTAGGAAGGTTCATTTTTTTCCCACAGCTTCTTCAACTTATAGTTTTTCTTCTCCATCTCAGTTTCAAATATACTGGCTCATCTCCCTCAGATAAAGCTTAGGATGTGTTTATATGTGGTCTACCAGATAAATAGCTTGTCAGTTGAATCCAATAACCAGCTTCCCTGATTGTATAATTGAATTGATTGGACATTTTGGCATCATATAGACATAGCTTTGGCTTTTGAAGCTTTTTATTTTGGTACTAGGGACCAGAGGGAAAATAGAGCCATTAAGTTACATTGAGATAACCATAATGATATTTCTTAATGTTTTTTTTTCCATGATTGATCTACTTTGAATTGCTTGAGTGCTTTATTTTCTATCCTAGGCAGCTGCTACCCTCTGACCCACTTCCTCACCAACTTTGAGTAGTTCTAATAAGTTCCTGCATGAGATTTGTAGGATCTTTAGGATCACACAGTACTTAGGATTTCATTGTTGTTTGTGGTGGTTTTTAATACTGTTATCTCAAGAAAGGTTTCTAATTGGTTTGTCAATAATAAGTTAACATCTTTTGATTCTTTTAGAAATAATAAAGAATAAATGGAATTCGGGAGAGAATTGAAAGGCTAGCACTTGAACTTTCTGTTCTATCACCAGCTGGTTACTTTTTTTAGCCTGCAAGTATTATCTTTCATCTTATATATTAGGAATATAAGTTCATTCAAATATTACAAAGGATTCTGACCAATCTTTCAGGAGAAATCCATAGGTATAATCAGTTGCTATTCATTTCAAACTCATATATAAGAATACTGTATCGTTTATAATCATGTAGTCAATTCCATTCTTTGTGTCAGCTTTCATAACCCAAAAGGTTCGGCGAGGTAGAAGTTTTCTGAATAGCATAAGAGCCCAATCACATACAATACAGCATTCATATCATATTAGCCCTTTTCCAAAGGTTTCTTTTCTGTTTTCCAAATTGCATTCCTGCAAATCAAGAACCTATAAGCTCAGAGCAATTTGAATTTCATGTTCCAGTCCAGATGCTCCCTTCCCAGCCCCCCGCAGCAAAGCCTTCAAATTAAAGAGTCATTTTAACCATTCCATTTCAAATCACTGAAAACCTTTTTCCTCTTAAGGACTTTTTCCTTCAAATCCCACAAAATGGTTAGCTGCACCTTGGAGAGTCATTAGAATTCAGCACTGAATAGGATCATTTCTACATTGCCATGACATGCTATTAAAAAAACAAAAGCAAAAACCTGAGCATCAGTGACAGTCACATCAAGCATCTGGTACCATCAAATGTATCTGTCAGCCATGATGGTAAAGCAAACAAAATTGCCAATATAGAAACGACCAAAAACAAATCAACAATAACAACCATCCTGCCAGAGAATGTAATAGTGTTGAAAGAGTCATTTGAGCACACAATCTTTGTATGAACCTTGTAATGTACTCTGTTCTATGCTGGCTGAGCCTCTCTGCTTCTAACTCTTTCCCTAGCCTATCACTTGGGTAAATTGCAGCCCACCACCCACTTCTAGCATGCCCTCTTACCTCCTTTCCACATTATTATGAACTTTCTCTTGTCTAAAACATAGACCAAGGCTCACCTTTTCCATGAAACCTTCCTTAAAAACTTCTTCCAAGAATCCTTAAGCATTTATGTGCTATATCAGTAGATTCATATTGAAATTAGGAAGATCACTTGCCAGATTCATTAATTTGGGGCCCTGTTTCTTTTCCTATTATCAACTAGAATCCATTGTTTGAATTTCCTCCTTCATTATAGTCATTACTGGCTCTTAGCTAACGATAATCTGTTTGAGTTCACAACCATATTAGAATTTCACAGTTTCTATTTCCCAGCAGAGGCTCAGTCAATATTTTCACAAATTGATATCTATAGTCAGGTTTTCCTTAAGCTAACAAAGTAGCCTCGCTTAAGAATAACAATACAAATAAGAATTCAAATAAATGATAATTTAAATTCATAAATTTCCTAATTATCCTTTTTCTGAACATTAGCCTTTGTTCAGCTTTTAGCTGTAGTGTTCATATATCTCTATTGCTGAGTTAACTTGTACATATGCTTTTATTTCTCTGTTATTCATGTTCTTTTATATTTTTATGTCTGAACTGCCCCGTATATTGAAACTTCCTTTGGCTTCCTTTGGAATCAGAGATCATGGGTTTAAATTCTGCTTCCATTACTTAATACTACTTGACTTTGGCCAGCTCCTTTCCTATTCCTGGGCCTCATTTTCCTCATCCATAAAACTAGATGATCAGTAAAGGTCCCTTCTGGCTTTAAAACTATGATCTTATGAACTGTGCTTTGTTCTTCCATTTGTCCTACTCCACAGTATCCAGCATAGGGCTCTCCTCACAATAGATGCCCATTAAATCTTGTTGACTGACTGTAAGCTCTCTTGACTGGTCTCATAGAAAGCAGCAATGGAAAATCAGATCTAAATAGTTGGGAAAAATATCAATTGCTCATGGCTGGGTCGAGCTAATATAATAAAAATGACAATTTTACCCAAACTAAACTATATATTCAGTGCCATACCAATCAATTTACCAAAAAACTACTTTGTAGAGTTAGACAAAATAATAACAAAATTTATTTGGAAAAACAAATGGTCTAGAATATCAAGGGAATTAATGAAAAGAAATGCTAGGGAAGGTGGACTAGCTATGCCAGATCTTAATCTGTATTATATAGCATCACCAAGCAGTCATCAAAACTGCTTGGTACTGGCAGAGGTGTAGAGTAATGGATCAATGGAATAGATTAGGCACAGGAGACCCAGCAGTTAATGAATATTGTAATCTATTGTTCGATAAACCCAAAACTCCAGTTTTTGGGATAAGAATGCACTGTTTGACAAAAACTGCTGGGAAAACTGGAATATAGTATGGCAGAAAGTGGACATAGATCACTATCTAACACCATATACCAAAATCAAGTCTAAATGGGTGCATGATCTAGGTGTAAAGGATGATACTGTAAGCAGTATGGGAAAGCAAGGAATAGTTTACCTGACAGACTTGTGGAGAGGGGAAGATTTTAGGACCAAGCAAGAATTAGAGAGCATTATAAAATGCAAAATGGATAATTTTGATTACATTAAATTGAAAAGCTTCTGTACAAACAAAGCCAATGTAACCAAGATCAAGAGGGAAGTGGGAAATTGGGAAAGAATCTTTACAACTTGTGTCTCTGATAAAGGACTCATTTCTAAAATTTATAGAGAATTGAGCCCAATCTATATGAATACAAGTCACTCCCCAATTGATAAATGGTCAAAGGATATGAACAGGCAGTTTTCAGAGAAAGAAATTAAAGATATCTATAAGCATATGAAGAAATGCTCTAAATCACTGTTAATTAGAGAAATGCAAATCAAAACAACTCTGAGATACCACATCTCTCCAGTCAGATTGGCTAAGATGACAAAACAAGAAAGTGACAAATGCTGGAGAGGATGTGGACAAATTGGAACACTAATACATTGCTGGTGGAGTTGTGAACTTATCCAACCATTCTGGAGAGCAATCTGGAATTATGCCCAAAGGATTATAAATAATTTCATACCCTTTGACCCAGCCATACCACTTCTAGGGTTATATCCCAAAGAGATCATAGAAATGGGAGGAAGACCCAAATGTACCAAAATATTTATAGCAGCTCTTTTCGTGGTTGCAAAGAATTGGAAACTAAAGGGGTGCCCATCAATTGGGGAATGGCTAAACAAGTTGTGGTATATGAATGTAATGGAATATTATTGTGCTATAAGAAACAAGGAGGTGATGGATTTCACAATTACCTGGAGAGACTTATACAAACTGATGCTGAGCGAGAAGAGTAGAATCAGAAGAAATTTGTATACAATCACAGACATACCATATCTGTGATGACCAACTATGACAGACTGGACTCTTTTCAGCAATGCAGTGATATAAGTCAATCCCGAAAGACTCAAGAAAGTGAGAAAAGCGCCATCCAGAGATATAACTAGAAAGAACTGAGCCTGAATCCTGATGGAAGCAAACTAAATGATCTTTTTCTTTTCGTTGTTTGGTTTTATTTCTTCCTTACCATCTTTCATCCCACCTAGTACAATATGCCTTTGTAATTGGAATAATGTCTAATATGAATGCATTTGCAGATCTTATACTGGACTATATGCTGTCGTGTGGGGAGGGGAGAGGGAAGTAAAGGAAATATGAAAATCAAGGAACTATGGAATTGAATCTTGTTAACTGAAACTAAACTAATAAATTAATTTTTAAAAAAATTTTAAAAAAAGAAAGAAAGAAAGCAGCAATGGAGAATTAGGGGGAAGCAACAATGGAGAATTAGGAGAAAAATTCTAGCCCATTTCTTCTTCTGCTATGACTTGTGTAAAAAGCCAAAAGTATAGTTTTAGCTGCCAGGAGTTTTTAGTCAAATGCTTTCTCTTGCCAATGTGAAAATGTACATCCTGCTTAGTGTGTTAGTTTTGTGCAGGTAGATTAAGATAGATGCTACATATATGGAATAATAAATCACCACTCATTTTTAGATTCTTTTCTGTGACAAGTAACAAAATTCAAAATGGGGGCTTTTGCTTAATTTATTTTGATAAATAATGATCTGTCACCATCTCCATATTATACCTCTGGTTGTGGCATGAAGGCATTTTGACAGATATGTAGAAATGAATTAACACCAATGGGGAGAATGGCTGTCCTTCTATGGCCTTAACCTCCAAGCTACTCTGGACCTAACCTTTGGAAGACTGGTTTTCTCAGAATTAGCTTTTAAAACGGTGAATTTGCTTTATAAATCACCCCAACAGCTGGGCTTAACTGTAGTTCCTGAGGCATGGAGTGCTACAGTCCAAAACTTTTGCCCCAAAGGCTCTTTCCTGGTGTGATTGTGTTCAACATGGGAACTGTAAGTTGGGGAAGACTCAGGTGAGCAGAGTGTCCAAGAAAGGGTTGTAAGGTGGAAGTTATCTCCTCTAGTATCTCTTTCTAGTGTCACCAAAAGAAGAGTGAGCACCCTGAATTATACCCTATTGTAGAAGGGCATCCAGTTTAGGGATCAAAGAGTAATAAGCAAGCAATAAGCATTCATTAAATGCCTTGTGTGTGCCAAGCAGCATGCCAGGCCCTTGAGATACAAAACCAACACTTTTCTGTACAATTTGTGAAGGAGTTTGGAGGAGGAAACACTTGACTGTTTGCTTTATCTCATTTGTGCCTGCTGTGCTCTTCCTTCATGTAAAGCATTTTCAGTCCCTATATAGTACATAAGAGAACATACATGCTATTCTTATCACATTACACAAAGCATAGTTCACATACAAAATACACATTGGTTAACATCATGTGGTAGAACTTCATAAAAGATATGTATAGTACATATAGGCTCATATTTTATCACATGGTAGATATATATATATATATATATATATACATATATATATATATATGTATATACACACACACACACACACACACACACATCCTGTTTACTATGTGTAATACTTTCCTTAAAACTACATGCCACCTAGTTGCATGTGTCACTACGACTGTATAAGTGGCACTACCTCCACCTAAACCCAGAATTCATATGTCAATCTGGTCTCTAGCTCCATATTATGTCTTCTGTTTTAGCCCGTTGTCACTTCTAAAAACCATCTTTTTAACCTTTCTGAAGAAGTGCTTAGGTACATTGACCCCAAAAACCATTAGGCCCCAAAAGTCTTAGGATATTTAGGACATGTCTTCCATTTGAGCCTTTAAATGTGGATTATAAATCAAGAAAGCAATGTCCTCTAGATTTAACCCACCATCTGTTGCTAGGCAGAACATCCATCAGGACAGGGAAAGATGAACAAACTTGCACAATACCTAAGAAGTTATCCGTATGAAATTGCTTTTTCATCTGGGTCTTGACCCAAATCCTTTATGTATTGTTGAATGTGAATTGTCCATCTGCAGCTATTGAAAAGACATTTATTGGTATCCAGTTCTCTCCTGTTCACATAATAAGTGCAAAGTACTCTCCATAGGACAGCAACTATATTGTCCTTTCAGGACCCTGATCATTCTCTGGATCTACTTTTATAAACTAGGAGATTGTCCATTCACTCTACTACATGGTCTGGGTTGTCATTCACAATGTCCACTCTCTTGTATTTTTCCAAGACATCAAGATACCATATATCTTGTTCCTGATAGTGATCTTGAGTGTCGTATTATTTCTTGTCCCTCTGTATGCTCCTCTGAACTGAAACTTCAGCTAGACCTCCTCTAAATTATCTCTGAGCTGACTAGTGCAATGGTGGCGAATCCTTATAGATTCTCTCACAATTTTAGTATTTCTCCACGTCTCATCCCCAAATATTAACATGTATGGACAAAAGTTTGGTAGCACCATACTTGGTTACATTACTGGTATTCCCTAAAAAGGCCTCTTTTGAGCCTTCTTCTCAGGCCTCATTATGCCCAGAATATCCAAGAAGATGTAATTAAAGCCCTCTGACTGCACATATACTTGAGGATGATATATACACAGATACATACATACATATGTATATACACATGGATGCATGCATTCATCACATGCAAGGCATTGTGCTGGGGATACAAAGACAAAAAATAGTCCCTGTCCTTGAGGAGCTTACAGTCTATTTCTACAGATATAACTTGCAAACAAATAGGTAGAAAAAAGTATAAACTGAGGAAAGAGAAAGCACAAGAAACCCATGGGGATAAGAAAATGCTTTCTGGGGAAAAATGACAACTGAACTGAGCCTTTAAGGAAACTAAAATCTCTCAGAGACAGAAGGGAGGGAAAAGTATATTCTGGGCCTGGAGAATGATTGTGTTTAATTTTTGTGTGTGTGTGTTTAATTATTAAAGAAAAATAAGACCAGTAGATAATATGGAGAGGATGAGGGGTGTTCTATGGGATATTACTCTATGTGCTGCATGGTGGAAATGGAGATTCTCCAAGGTCTCTGCTGCTAGTAGTTGCAAAATGGTCTGAAGGATAGGAGAGAGGAACTTCCTCCCAGGCTCTCTGGTCATTCCTTTCCTTTTCTTCCAAAGGCCTTAATAATCAGCTCCTCCAACCACTTCTTATTTCTGCTAAAGATCTCACAGTTCTACTGTCTTACAGAATGAAAACCTATCACCTTCTTCTTCCTAAGCATATAGCCCCTCCCTCCACCTCAATGCTAGCTAGAATAAGAGACTTGAGGAGCAAAGATTACCTCTTTAGTATATCCTTGGAGTTCTGGTTTAGCAGCTAATCTAAAATGTCTAATCTGAAGTGGGAGGTTATATTCAGTAACTCAGTTCTGGGTTGAAAATAATAAAGATAGAACCTAGGTGAGGGGTTCTTGGCTTTTGTTGTGTACCATGGATTCCTTTGTCAGTGAAGACTGTGAATTCCCTGTCAGAATACTATTTTAAATGGATAAAAGTACCCTTATATTTTGGGCACCCCGAGTTGCAGCAACGAACAATATTTTCCCTAAGAGTAGTAGTAGTTCATTTGTCATGTGATGCTATATGACTATAAAGCACTTTATGTACATTTCCTCATTTTTCCAGAAACATTATGGACATCTTGCTCAGGTGACTAGTACTGTGTGTACAGTACTGTACTGGAGGTATGTGATTAATTAAATAGGATTTTATAGGCTGGCCTTGGAGATCTAACCAAACTGTATGTTATATTGTTTCTGTGGGGAAAATGGATTCTGAACTGCAAATGATTGACTTCACATTTTAAGTTTGCAAAAGAAAAATTTTAGAATGCAATGCAAATTGGAATTACTTGTATTTTTCTCAGTCTTCAGTAATTCATAAAACTAGAGTCTTAAAGCAGGAAGGGACTTTGATGGTCATATAGTATAATAACTCTTTCATTTTGCAGAAGAAAAAACAGAATCCATTCATTCACTCGTTGAGCAACCATTTATTAAGCATTTTTCTATATGGATAGTATTCTCCTAGGTGTTGAGGAAGATTCAAAGATCAGTAAGTCAGGGGTCTTGATTTAGTTTGATCTCTCTCCTTCCATCCTCTACTAAATGGGACAGAATTGGTAAGAAACGTGACTTCTTCAGTTTTCTAACCAAAAATAGAGAGGGGCAAGAAATAAAGTCTTTTTTTCTAAAAATACTATTTCAAATACAAATAGCCTCTGCCCACCAGCTCCAAAGGGTTCAGGGTTTATTACTGCTTTTGCTCCTTGGGTACGCCACCGAGTCCAACCAACTTTCTTTCACATACTTTGGGTACGTATCTCATATATCTTCTTTATATCCACTTCCAGTTAGAGCTGACAGAACCTTTTCTGCAGCAGATTCAGAGGTTTTTTTTCCTTGCCCATATGTCTAAAATCATTATGATTTCATATAATATAATCATATTATCATCATAGCTTTCCTGACTGTGGAGCAGTCCACATAGGGCTACACTAATCTTAACTTGGGAGGGATTGATTATGGGAATAAGCAAAAGCAGAGGATACCTGTTTGTTTGGGGAAAAGAGAGGTTCCAGGTTGATTGCATCATAAATGAAGGGGAGTATGTGAAAGAAGACTGTAGACACTGGTTGCAACTATATTGTGTAGGGCCATAAATCCAAGTTTAAGCAATTCGTGTTTTATCATCAAGTCAGTAAAGATTCATTGGCGTTGTTTGAGGAAGAGAATGGTGTAGTCAGAACTGTGCCTTAGAAAGATTTTTTTTTGATGGTTACATGAAAGATGGCTTAGAGGGTGAAGTGAAAACATGGGGACCTAGTTGTTATAGAAGTTCAGACAAGTGATGATGAATACCTCAGTTAGTGTAATGGCCTTGTGAAGGAAGGGGAGAGAATGGCCATGAGGGATATTGTGAAGATAGAAAATTACTTAATCCTATAACTTAGCAGTTATTTGAATCAGTGAGTAGGGGATGTGAGAGAAATGAGTGAACTTTGAACCTGAGTGATGAGGAAGGAAGTATGGTGGTATCCCTTAAGAGAAATAGGAAAGTTGGGAAGAGGGGTTGATGGATTTCTGGGGAAACAAGTTCACCACAAGTGTCAGTAGAACATCCAGGCGGAGGTAACTGGACATATGCGACCGGAGTAATCAGGAGAATGGTTAGGATTTTGGTAAAAATCTGTACTGCACCAAAGGTGAACTGAAATGAGTATAAGTCTGATAAATCAGACTCAAAATTTAATAATGGAAGAAAATGTTGTGTCAGATGAGGTTTTTTTTTTTTTTAATAGAACCTTAAAGCTAGAAGAAACTCAGATCATCAGGTCCAGGAGTATAAAACACACAGACCATATTGAAATCTGCAGCATTCCCCAGTGAGGCCTGAATCAGATTGAAATACAGTTGGGAAATATTTAACCAAATAAATAGAATATAGATAATGTTAATATGTGCATCTCTGGCAGTATGAACCTGCAGGAATCCTTATTGCAGTTTAGTGATCCTGTTTCTATTGGAGTTTGACACCAGAAGTGTAATCCGTTCCCAACTCTTTTACCAGAACTATACCTCAGCTGTGCTAGGCATCCAGACAAGTATGTATTGTATACATACTCTTTCTTAAAGGAGAGACTTTACACAACTTTCCAGAGTTGCAGCCCTAAGTCCAATATTGTAGTACACATAGTAGTGTGTTACAGTATTCACAACCCAAGTTGGGAGAGGGTATAGATTTTTATAGCTGTGTAATGAGCTGCAGTCATGTGACTGAGTGGATTATGTTTTGATGAATAGCTGAGTGGTGCTAATGATTTTTATTACTATTGTAAAAAGTAATCATGTCACTTGGGATTATGATGATTCAAACTAGAAGTAATTATACGTCTCTTGTGATACAGCTGACTTGAGGGATTTTGTTAATATGCAGAAAATAACAATGAAAAATTAAAACAGCCCCTTGAATAGTCATTTATTGAGCACCTACTGGGTACAAGGTAGTAAGGATACAAATATGAAAATGATACAGTCGCTGTCCTCAAGGTGCTTATAATCAAATACAGAGAGAATGTGATCTGTATAAGTAATTGAAATTGAAGCTGACCTATGATTAAGTGAATAGGGAAGGCCTAACAGGAGAGTGCAGTGGGGTCATGGTTTGGCAAGTTAGTGAGTGTAAGCAAAGGGAACCTAATTCACTTCATTAGAGGTTCCCTCTCCCAGGGCTGAATTCAGTGCAAACCACATGGCTGGGTGCAGAACAGAGATTTGATGAGGTATCTCAAACTCTCTTCTTGGTCAACAGACAAAAAATGGAGCTGGTATGTGGTAAAATGTGACTTCTAGGCAAGTTCCTAATGTGGAACTTAGAGGAAGAAACAAAGGGAGAACAGAGAGTTACTCAGAACCTGCTATTTCTGTATGTTCTGAATTTTGATATATTGTATTTGTCCAAAAGCTTCCAGATATGAAAGTGCTTATGGCTCTGATTAATGCATTCAGATATGTAAAAATTGACTTTTAATTGTCCTAACAGGTAAATTGTTAAATTCTTTCTCACTTAGTCTGTTTTCTCACTTAAAGCATATTCATAGGCCTTTTAAAAACAGGGCTAAGGTGACAGGCCAGACAGCTTGACATAATAAAAACAAATCTAATTGCAATCAGAATGTAGACCTGAGAAACCAAATGATTTTGGCCCTACTGTTACTCTTGAACAGATAAATTAAAATTAAATTTATTTCTGTATACTTCTATATGAAGATATTAAAATAATAGATATCAGTAATAATTAATAGGTCGGTAAGAACTTGGCTGCCAACATATGTTTAATTAAAGACTGTTTCTTCATTAGCAAACTGAAAGGTATTTTGGTGAGAATGTCACTGCCATAATGTATGTACAACCTTTTTTGGGGGGATGTTGGCAGTAGTTTGCAACATAAGGAGCCCACTGGAAGCTACTGGTATTATTGTATGATTTGTCAGGAAAGTAGTCACTCATTTCAACCATGTAGAAAGAGTCACATACCATATGTTCTTTTAACTAGTGATCACACACAGGGACAGCATTCTATAGTGAATCAGTCTATATTTAATGTCACCTGGAGTATAATTGGTGACAATGCAGATATAATACTTTGCTGGTACAAAAAAGTATCAATAGAAATTAGTTGGGGGTGGGGAGATGTTGACGAAGGCTGTTAGGGTAGTGCTGGCCTCCATCTGTTGCTGTCTTTTTTTTTTAAGTTTGAAAAGTGGATTTTATTACTGTGGAACACCACGGGACTGTCAGGGTACATGGTCACCCAAATCAGACAGCGCCTTTGCACAGTCAGTGTGCCTGTTTTATAGAGGTTCCATAGCCAGGTTATGTAAGCTGAAATTACAGTGATGTAAGCTGAAACTCCAATAATTGGTCAGTGTATACTTGAAACTACAATTAGTGATTGGTCAGTATACATTTGAATCTACCACCAGCGCGAAACCCTACAATTAGTGATTGGTTAGTATACATTTGAATTTCCCACTGGAGTGAAACCCTAGGCTGGGACTCCCATCCACAGATTAATCAAGGGTAAGCAAGGGGTGGGGGTTCTGCCTGTTTATAGATTAAGCAAGGTGGAGTTCTCTATTTTACAAATCAATGAAGGAAAGATTGGGCTGCCTGTTTTAGGACAAGGAAAGGGTGAGTGGATTTGTGTCTGACATTCAGGAAGGGCAAAGTAAGGAATCAAAGGGGGAAGGGCAGAGTGGAGCTGGGTCCAACATTCTCTACTCTTTCTTGTAGGTATGTCAAACCTTTGATATAGCTGGGTTCACATCTAGGGGTCACATCTAGATTATCCAATTCTGTTCCTAAAGGATGGGGGGAGGTCCCTGATAATTAACATTAATGGAGTTAACACTGGATTTGACAAATTGTAGAAAACAATTAATAAGATAGGGTCCTACAATTAGGGCCATGACCAGAAGGAGGAGAGGCTAATACCAATATTATGCCAAGGCTGATATCAATTTAGTGAGTTAGGGGGATGTTCCAGGGGAACAGGGACTGATACCCATTCTCAGAATTTTCCAGCTCTGTCTGTCTATTAGCAATATTCTGGCTTACCAACTTCAGAGTCTCCCTCACCACTCCAGAGTTGTTGCACAGAAGCAACAAGCCTCACTAAGGGCTGCACACAGGCCACCCTGATTAAGAAAAAGAAGGTCAAGGCCTCTGGGGTTCTGAAGAACCACCTCTGCCAGAGAGTCTACCTGTCTTTCCAGGGCTGAGATGGACTGCTCTATGTAGGAGAGGTCAATATTTACCTATGTACTTAAGGCCCAATAGTTGGCCTCCCCCTTAATCAAGGCTGCCATCCCAGTCACTGCAGAACCCACAAGGCCCAAGCCCACTGAGATGGGAATGAGGAGTGGTACTGCCTGTCTTTGGCAGTGGCTCAGTTGCCCTGAGAGAAAGGTGACTCGGGGAATTATGGCCACTAGGATACACAGGGGTCCTCAGTGTGTTGTTGTCTGAGGAACACTGAAGCAGAGATATACTGGCTAAGGCCATCATGACATGCCCACCAGGCTCCTAGAGGGGCAGGGAAGTAGTCTGAGCTAAAGGCCTGAATCATGTGGGTTTTTCAACAAATTGAGCTATACTGAGAGCTGGATAAAGGGGTGCTGGATGTGAGGCAGAAACCTGTTCCCTGTACATCCCCAAGGGAGAGCCTTGGGTGGTCCCAATCACAATTCTGTGTTGGAAATAGGGGTGACTGAGGCATTTAGTGCCACCCCTACTTAGTAAGGAGGCTGGGGTTCAACACAAATCTAGCAATCTTCCTGACATGTGGTTAGAGCTGTTAGGTGTTTTATGAACAGCTGACAGAAGGGCAATTAAGGGGACCTGATAATTGTGAGATTCCTGAACCTTTGAAGATGGGGGGGGGAGGGTGTATGACCTGACCGGGCCCCATGTGGTGACAGCTGGTATTGTGATTTGGATATCGGGGCTCCCTCTTTGGGGTGGGGATAGCCAGTTCCCCTATGGGACCAATGGGGTGGCAATCAGGCAGGGGTACAGGTCGCTCTTTGGTTATAGTCAGTACTAAGGTCTTTCCCACCTGCGCTCCCTCCTCCCAGGGACTCTGATTCCCAGGACTCGAGAAACCGGGGTTCCCCGGGCCGGGTCAGAGGGATTTTGAATGGTGAGATTTGGGCATGGGTTACTAAGGAGTCAGACACAATTGTATGGATTCGGAGCAATGGGTCCAATCCCTCACTACCGCCTGCCTAGTAGCACAGGGAGGCACCAGGACTAGGAGAGGGGAGGTGGTAAGTTGTGACACAAGCACAGGTGCACGGACACCCTGTATCTGAACAGAGTAGGTAACCTGCATCTACTGGTGGGCCCCCAAATTGTCCAGTTCTGGGGAACAGGGAGTTGAGGGGTAGCTGTGTGCTCCAGTTTTGGAAAAGTCCAGGATTGTCCATTTCCTGTGGTTAAAACCCAGGTATAGCTTGGTCTGGGGGCATGGGGATTGTGGGGGACCGCGCAAGGAGGTAAAAGGGGAATCAGGGAGAGGATCGGATAGTCTTAGCTTTAGGGGGTGCTCGTGGACTTCTGTTTTCCATTCTGAGGTGACAGCAGGCTTCACTCTGGTGCAATGGAGTCATGTGGGAATAGAGTCCACTTTGACAGCAGTTGGTATAATGGGGATCATGACATGTGGTCCCTTCCACCTCAGCTCCAGACCATGAATTTCTTTTTACCAGCACAGAATCCGCAGGTTGAAACAGGTAAACTGAGTCAGAACTCAGGATCGGGATCAGGAGAGCTGAGGGAAGCAGTTTTTTCTGAATCACCTGCAGACCCTGAAGGAACCCCCAAACTGGAGGTCCTGGATCCATGGAAAGCTGAATGAGGAGCAAGTTGGAGGCAGGAGGCAGGCACAATCTTCCCTCCTCGAGACCTGGGGCCCTGGAATGTCATCGGGGCTAGCCCCCCCTAGGGCTCGGGCAAGCAGATGCCTACCTCTGGAGGCTGAGAGTTCTTCTTATTTGGGGATCTTTGGGGTGACACAGAACACCCCAAATCTCGCTAGGGCCTCCAAATGTTGTACCTTAATAAAAGTGAGACAGAAGATCCCCAAGATTAAGTTTGAAAAGTAGATTTTATTACCGTGGAACACTGTGGGACTGTTGGGGTATATGGTCACCCAAATCAGACAGCCTGCTGTCTTGGAAAAAGCCGAAAACATCTTATGATGATGATGAAGAAGAAGAAGAAGAAGAAGAAGAAGAAGAAGAAGAAGAAGAAGAAGAAGAAGAAGAAGAAGAAGAAGAGGAAGAGGAAGAGGAAGAGGAAGAGGAAGAGGAAGAAGAAGAAGAAGAAGAAGAAGAAGAAGAAGAAGAAGAAGAAGAAGAAGAAGAGAGTATGTGTGTGTTGTGTTTGTATTTGTACTTGTGTTTGTGTGTGCACAAGGGCACACAGTGTACATTCGAGGAAGGGGACTGAAGATTACTGTATAGACTTTTGGAACTTTCTCATTCAAATAGTTGATGACAGCTCAGGTAATTAAAGCATAATTCCAGTGAGGTCAAGATTGTTGTTTTGATATTTCCTAAAGGAAAATGCCCTTGTTATTATTGGCATCTTGAGTTCCATGCTTTCTATACTATGGTACCTGAGGTCTTCAAGTTTAAAAGAAAGATTTTGAATTAGTTTAATAATACATCAAATACTATACTCTTATAATTCAGTTTACAAAAAGAAGAAAGCAGGTAAAATTTCTTTTCACTAGAATTCTTGGGGAATTATTTATCCAGAATCAATGCTATGGGTCCTATTAAAAACAATAATTAGTTTACCTTTTTTTTTTGTAAATACAACCTCAGGTCTTTTTTTTTTTTTACTGTTGCATGAAAGATACATTAACTGTTGCTTTTAATTTTCAAATTGTCTCCCAATTTGCATGAAATTCCATAATTGTCATATTTTCGTTGGGTGGTGAGTAAAGAATACACTGGTATGTGACCCATCTTGATAAAGATTTGATGAATTTTATAGATATCCTGTTGATATAATCAGCTTTTTAAGTGGTACCAAATAAATTAGTTGAGAAAGGAGCCTTTTGAGTATATTTGGTTTTCACAGTATGACGGCTCTTTAAATTCTGCTGGTTCATCACTAATTTTTTTTTTTTTACATACCTGTTCACAAGTGGCATTGCTCTATAGTGACTATCAGAGCATAACTAGAAATGTGTAATATAAGAAAGGAATATTGATCTTTCCAAGTAGTGGTATGCTATAACCTGGCTCAAAATTATTACCACAGTGGGGCACTTGAGATAGCATGAAATATACTAAGTAGGAGGTTAGTGAGTTAGGAGATAGATTAGAATTCTGAAATATTGTTAGCCTTAAAAATGTGTTTCAGGGGGGGCGGAGCCAAGATGGCGGAGTAGAAACAGCTCTTCCAAGCCTCTCTGCCCCCAGATTCTCCACAAACTATGTAAAAAAAGGACTCTGAAAATCTTCTGGAGCCCCAGCACCCACAGAACGACACAGAGAAGCTAACCTCCCGCTGAGGACAGCCCAGCACCCTGCAGGAAGGACCAGCGCAGTGGTCTGGGAGCCGGCAGCGCGCAGAGCGCAGGAGCCAAGCTGAGCCCAGGTCCACGTGAGCCGAGGTTTTAGCCCCAGGGCGGCAGGGCCAGCAGCCGGCTGGAGGAACCCCAGAACACCAGGAACTGTGGAGACGCCAGAATTATCAACATAGACTTGCCTAGGACAAAGTAAGAGGTTAGTGTCCTATGGACTTTGGGACCTGTATTTGGGGAATGCGTCAGCTCCCTCCCCTGGGGGCTAGAAGCTGCTGAGGAGACACGCCACTGTGTAGTTTTCAGAGGCATTTCCGGCTCCCAGCCTACAAATCGTGGGGAGATCCAGCGATCAGTCTTGGGGGGTAATCGCTCTTGCTTTAACCTCCCTGGATCTGGATTGTGATCTAGGGTGGAAGTTGTGGGTGGGTTTACAGCTTGCCAGAAACGGAAGTTGCCCCCACACGTTCAGGACAAAAATTCCTCTATCTGGCCTTAAAGCCATAGTGTGGCAACAAGCCCAAAAGTCAAGTAATTAAGTGGCAACATGCAAGGCAAAGGAAACAGAAAAATGCAACCCTAGACTCCTATTTTGGGGGCATAGAGCAGGAAAAGGACTGTGAGGTCAGAAGTCCTGCTCCAAAAGCCCCAGGGGAAAACATGAGTGGGTTGCAGGCCATAGAGGACCTTAAGAAGGACTTCAAAAATCAAATAAGAGAAGTGGAGGAAAAATTGGAAAGAGAAATGAGAAGGATGCAGGAAAAGTATGAAATGAGGGTCAACAGCCTGACTGAGGAAAACAACACCTTAAAAAATAGACTAACTCAAATGGCAAAGGAGGCCCAAAAGGGCAATGAGGAGAAGAATGCCTTAAAAAGTCGAATTTGCCAGATGGAAAAGAATCTCAAAAGTTCACTGAGGAGATTCATTCCTTCAGAGTTAGACTGGAGCAAATGGAAGCTAATGACTTTATGAGAAATCAAGATGCTGTTAAGCAGATCCAAACAAATGAAAGAATAGAAGGCAATGTGAAATATCTCATGGGAAAAACCACTGACCTGGAAAATAGATCCAGGAGAGACAATTTAAAAATTATTGGACTACCTGAGAGCCATGATCAAGGAAAGAACCTAGAAATCACCCTTCAAGAAATTCTCAAGGAAAACTGCCCTGATGTTTTAGATCCAGAGGGCAAAATAGAGGTTGAAAGAATCCACCGATCACCTCCTGAAAAAGATCCCAAAAAGAAAACTCCCAAAAATATTATAGCCAGGTTCCAGAATCCCCAGATCAAGGAAAAAATACTACAAGCAGCCAGGAAGAAACAATTTCTATATTGTGGAAACACAATCAGAATAGCCCAGGACCTGGCAGCTTCTACACTGAGGGATTGAAGGGCATGGAATATGATATTCCAGAGGGCAAAAGAACTGGGAATGAACCCAAGGGTCACCTACCCAGCAAAACTGGGTATTTTGTTTCAGGGGAAAATATGGTCATTCAGTGGAATAGAGGACTTTCAAGCATTCTTGAGGAAAAAACCAGAGTTGAATAGAAAATTTGACATCCAGACGCAAGAAGTAAGAGATGCCTGAGAAGGTAATCAGGGAAAAGAAATCAAAAGGAACTTATCAAAGTTTAACTATTTACATTCCTATATGGAAAAGCAATAACTGTGACTGATGATATCTTTCTCACTATGAAAATAATGGAAGAAGGGTGTGTGGTCATATGAATACATATGTGAATGTGTGTATATGGTTACAGTTATATATGGATAGAGGGCATAGGTTGAATTTGTTGGGAAGGGAGAATACTCAAGGGATGAAATTATGAGGTGAGAGAGGAAAGTGGCAAGAGGAGATGGGGAGAGACATGGTAGGGTAAACTATCTCATGTAGGGGAAGTGGGTGCAAAGGAGGGGAGAATAAGGAAGGCTAAAAAGGCAAAACCACATTCACATTGAATTTGGTTCAGGGAGAAAATGACATACATACTAAATGGGATATCTCAACCTGCAGCAGGATAGGGGGAAGGGGGATGAGAGGAGGGATGATGGATGGGAGGGCATCCTTGGGGTGAGGGGAGGTTGGAAGTACCCACTATAGAAGAGGGACAGGATCATGTAGGGAATGGACCAGGTGGGGGGTGGGATGAGTGGGAGGGAATTATAAGCAGCCTTGTACAATATATCTACTATGATAATGTTTTGCATAGCTAGACATGTACAACATATACTGAATTACTTATCTCCCAAGAGGGAATGGGTGACAAGGGAGGAAGGAAATGGATCTGAAATTTGAGGTCGTAACATTAAATGTTTCAAATATATATAAATACAATTATTAATACTCTTTTGCTTGTAATAGGGAGATAAGATGTGCAGGCATTGGGATGCAAAGACTCACCTTCCTCTAATGGAAAAGTCGATGGGGGTATGGGAGAAGGTATGGGAGAGAGCAGATTGGAGGAAGCGATATCTTGTGGGATTACTGTTCTGGGAGGTTGGGTAGGGGAATAATGGGGGGAAAATGATTGTAACTCAAAATCTGGCAGAAATGAATGATGTAAAACAGAAGTTAATAAAGTATTTGTTTAAAAAAAAAAATGTGTTTCAGGTTTTTTTTTTCCTACTTAGATGTCCCAAATTCATTTAATTCCCCTTCTATTTATATTCAACAAACCCCATTCTGTTCAGCTTCCAATTTCTGTATGTCTTCCTATTGAAATTCAGCACTTCATGCATTCTGACCTTTTCAAGAAAGCCAGCTTCATTGTGAATTGTGGTGTGTTAGAAAGGTAAACACATGCAGTACTTGTTATTCAATGAGTTTGGATTTAGAAAGTCATTGTCAATAGGTTAATCCTTTTGTACAGACAGTCTCTTTGGCTAAGAGGCATCTTAAACAAATAAAGGTTTTACCAAAATGCTAATTTCTGAGTCTTTCTGTCAGTTGTCAAAGAATAAATCTCAGCAGAGGTCTTAAAAATTGGTTATTTCTAGTTTATATTCATTTCCCGTCTAGCAGAGTTTCTAAAGAACTTCGGTATACATAAGTCTAGGCAGAGGCTATTTGTAACCTAACTCAAAAAAAATCATTAGAACTTTTGACTTTCATTCAGCCTTTGCTTTTTTCCATTACTAGATTGTGAGTTTGTGTTTTCCTTAAGGCCTGTACCTTCTTTGTTATCTTATTCACAATGACATAACTATAAATTTACTAACCAAATATAATGGATGTGATTCTGATTTTACAAATTCAAAATAAGTGTTTTAATTTGAGACTTTATGATATATCATGGTTATATAATAAGTGTCTAGGGGAGTCTTCAGGCCTTTAGGGCAGTTTCTTAGAGGGAACATTTATAATAAGTAACTTAAGGTTGACTGAAAATTCAGCACTCTTACTAACTACAGCACCTAGCTGCCTACCCTAAGGGGAAGTAAGAGGCATGTGGGAATTCAGTAGCTTTCATCCATTACCCATTCTGTTAATGAAAGAGTATTTCTGAAACTAAGTCTTCAAGAGAGACCTTGATGACCACTTATTGGGTATGTTATAGAAAGCGTTCATAATTTTGGTTTAAAGAAAGTATCATACCAAAGATCCTCTAGGGTCTCTTTATGAATATAAGATTTTTTTGGTAAGCTTTTTAACAAAAGATACTTTTTATGGGCAACATTGATATCTTATGATTACTGCAAGTTTAAAATAACTAAGAATCTAAGTAGGGGCGGCTAGGTGTCCCAGTGAGTAGAGCGCTGGCCCTGGAGTCAGAAGGACCTGAGTTCGGATCCGGCCTCAGACACTTAACTCACACACAAACAAAAACCTAGCCGTGTAACCTTGGGCAAGTTACTTAACCCCAATTGCCCTCCAAAAAGCAAAAAAAAAAAAAAAGAATCTAAGTGGCAGAATCTACCTTGATAGAAGCAGTTTATTCAGGATACATTATACAAATGTAATTATAAATTATGAACTTCAGAAAAGTTAAACTATTTATTGTATTGTAGATGTATGAAATGGGATAATGAGATACCCTGAATGAATTGTGAGAGCTTGAAGTTATGTCAAGTTATTTTGGCAACATGGTTAGAGCTAATAAGTCTGGGTTTTTTCACCTTCTTGGTCAGGATCCTTTTAAGTTTATTAACTTTCCAAGTTCTTTGAAACCACAGTTATTTGTGTCTTTACTCTCCCTCCCCATGGAACCACCAAGAACTAAAAATTTTATGTGAAAGTGTTATAGGAAATAACAAGGAAATAAAAAGCCTGTTCTCATGTATTCATGGTAGGCCCCTCTACTTGGCTTACATAAGCAATGGAGGCTTAACACTAACTTCATATAATTATAA
Source organism: Gymnobelideus leadbeateri (assembly GCA_011680675.1). Classification (NCBI taxonomy): domain Eukaryota; kingdom Metazoa; phylum Chordata; class Mammalia; order Diprotodontia; family Petauridae; genus Gymnobelideus; species Gymnobelideus leadbeateri. The sequence continues at coordinate 223,845 of WOXC01005943.1, read as the reverse complement.
AAACAAAGTTTCTGAGTTGGAAGAAACTCAGTGGCCATCCACTCCAATTCATACCTGAACAGAGTAGTGCATAATAGGCTAAACCTGGAGTTGAGAGAGCCTGGGTTCAATTCCTGCCTCTGACAACTTGGTAGCTGTGTGACCATGGGTAAAACAAAAGTCATTTAAAGTCTTGGACCTCTGGTTTGCTCATCTGGAAAACAGATGATAATATTTCCATTAATTACCTCTCAGGATTGATTTCTGCATAGCTCAAATGATACAATGTGTGTAGAATGTATTAGCATTTTTTTCCTGTTATTCAATTTTATCTTTTGGGACTCAGGGCATTTCTCTTGGAGATTTGACTGATTGAAGCCTGTCTCTTGTTAATATTAGCCTTACCTGGCTCAAACCTGACTCATAGTATTAAGGGATTTTTAAAATATTCTTGAGATAAGAAACCTAAAGAGAGGAAAAAGGGAATATAGCATTTATAAGAATTTTAAACCCTTCTGAGGGAGTTTAGTTCATTTTATTTGTGGAATGATTTTTTTGTTACCTTTGTGTCATGTAAATCTTTCCCTCCCAGTCAGCCTATTGTGAATTCTTTACAGGTAGCATTGTATTGTTATGAATAAATTTTTGCAGACTCATTATTTAAATCTATAACTCAGTTTGTTTATAAAATCAGTTTAACTCTTTTTGTTTGAACTTAATAACTTTGAAGGAAGCATGACCTAATGATTTGACAATGTCATGTTGCCCTTTATGACCTAAAAAGGGCATAAAAATCGTTATATACTAAAAATTTATTTCTCTGTCTCAATGATATAATTCTTCTCCATAAAAAAGCTTGATCTGAACTCCATTCAGGGATCAACGTTATTTGTCTGAATCCTACACTTGTGTTTAAGCATAATCTCTGCAATTTCTGCACTGTGATAGTATTATTTGGCAGCATTTACCAATCATATGAACTTGCTTTTACCTTAACAGATGTTTTACAAACTAGAGCAATGATATCAAACTCAAATAGAAGTGAGTCCCTGTGGACTATACACTGACTTAGAAAACTGTAAATCAATATTATCTTTTTTCTTATATTTTTATTTATTTTGTTAAATATTTCCTGATTACATTTCACTATGGCTCAGGCAGCACTTAAGAAGGGCCTACTGTTTTAGAGTACTAATGAAATGTTGATTATTATGACTTGAAAGATCATAAAGAATAGGAAAGGTAGCAGAGGTTTGAAAAAGAACTGTTGTCTCGATTTTCAAAAAAGTGGAAAGGGTGGAAACCACACATTATAAGCCAGTGAGCTTGACTTTTATTCCTAACCAAATCCTAGAACCTATTATGACCAAAATGGTAGTTTGCAAACATCTAGAAAGGGAAGCAATGATCATAAGTAATCAGGATGACTAACTTAAGTACTCATCATACCAGACTGATCTGCTTTGCCTTTTTTGCTAAGAAATTATGCTGCCCCTCTAGTTCAGGTCTTCATCGTGTTCTCCCCAACTGTTTTAAGAACCACTTAGTTGGACTTCAGGCTTCCAGTCTCTTTTCAATCTTTCTGACACACAGCTGCTGAAATGATCTTTCTTTTTCTAGCTTTTTCAGTTGCATGCTCAATTCATTGATCTCCTTTTTCTCTATTTTGTTCAGATAATCATTCAGAGATATAAAACTTCCACTAAGAAATGTTTTCACTGCATCCCATAAGTTTTAGTATGTTGTCTCATTATTGGAATTCTCTTGAATAAAGTTATTGATTGTTTCTATGATTTTTTTTTATTTGACCCACTCATTCTTTAGCATTATATTATTTAGTTTCCAACTAGTTTTTAGTCTATGTTTCGATGGCACTTTATTACATATAATTTGTATTACATTGTGATCTGACAAAGATGCATTTAATATTTCTGCCTTTCCACACTGAATTATGAGGTTTTTATGCCCTAGTATATGGTCAGTTTTTGTGTATGTTCCATGTACTGCTGAGATGGAAGGTATAGGTGTATCAGATCTATTTCTCTAAAATTCTGTTCATCTCCTTAACTTCTTTCTTATTTATATTGAAGTTAGATTTATCATGTTTAGAGAGGGGTAGGTTGAAGACCCACACTAGTATAGTTTTGCTATCTATTTCTTCCTCTAACTCCCTTAAACATCTCTTCTAAGAATTTGGATCCTATTCTACTTGGTGCCTACATGTTTAGTATTGCTTCATTGTCAGTGGTGACTTTTAGCAGGATATAGTTTCCTTCCTTATCTCTTTTAATTGGATCTGTTTTTTTTTCTTTTTGCTTTATCTGAGATTAGGATTGCTACGCCTGATTTTTTTAAATTTAGCTGAAGCACAATATATTCCACTGTAGCCTTTTACCTTTACCTGTGTGTATCCCCTTGTTTCAAAATATTGTAGAATTATGGTTTTTAATACATTCTGCTATCCACCTCCATTTAATAAGAGTTTTTCCCATTCACATTCACAGTTATGATTACTATCTATGCCCTTCTCTCTATCCTATTCCTCCCCCTGCCTCGTTTATGATTTATTTCTCCCCTTTCTCTTCCCTTCCTCAAGAGAGTTTTGCTTTTGACCACTGCCTCCCTCAATTTCCCTCCCTAGCAGACCCCTTCCCTTTTCTTACCCTTTTCCCTTACTACTTCTTTCATACCTTCTAACCACACGCCTATTTTTCTTTTCCCTTTCCCCTCCTACTACCTCTAGAGCATGTTAGATTACTATACTTAACAAAATATGTTATTCCCTCCTTGAACCAAATCCAATGAGAGTAATATGCAAACAATAGTCTTTTCCCTCCCTCCTCCTCCTCCTCCTCCTCCTCCTCCTCCTCTTCCTTCTTCTTCTTCTTCTTCTTCTTCTTCTTCTTCTTCTTCTTCTTCTTCTTCTTCTTCTTCTTCTTCTTCTCCTTCTTCTCCTTCTTCTTATTGTTGTTGTTGTTATTATTATTATTATTGTTATACATGCAACTAGGAAATAAGATATACAGGAACTGGGGGATGGAAATCCATCTTGCCCTACCAGGAAGTCATAGGGGCAATGGGGATAGATATAGGGGAGAGCAGATTGGGGGAGGGGGTATACAGTGAGATTGCTGTTTTGGGGTGGTGGATAGGGGAAAGATGGGGAGAAAATTTGTAACTCAAAATCTTGTGGAAATGAATGATGTAAACTAAAATAAACATAAAATTTAATTTAAATAAAAAGAATGTTTGAAAGTCCTCTGTTTCATTAAATGACTATATTTTCCCCTGAAGCATTATACTCAGTTTTGCTGGATAGGTGATTCTTGGTTTTAATCCTAGCTCCTTTGACCTCCAGAATATCATATTCCAAGCCCTTTGATCCCTTAATGTAGAAGCTGCTAGATCTTGTGTTATCCTGATTGTTTTTCCACAATATTCAAATTGTTTCTTCTTGATTGCCTGTAATATTTTTCCTGGAATTTGGATCTCTGGAATTTGGCTATAATATTTCTAGGTGTTTCCTTTTTGGGATCTTTTTCAAGAGTCGATCAGTGAATTCTTTCAATTTCTATTTTGCCCTCTGATTCTAGAATATCAGGGTAATTTTCCTTAAGAATTTCTGTAAGGATTTCTAGGCTCTTTTTTGATCATGGCTTTCAGGTAGTCCAATAATTTTTAAATTATCTCTCCTGCATCTCTTTTCTAGGTCAGTGTTTTTTCCAATGACATATTTCACATTGTCCTCTATTTTTTCATTCTTTTGGTTTTGTTTTATAATTTATTGATATCACATAGAGTCATTAGCTTCCATTTACTCCAATCTAATTTTTATGGAATTATTTTCTTCAATGAGCTTTTGCACCTCCTTTTCCATTTGGTCAATTCTGCATTATAAGGTATTCTTCTCCTCATTAACTTTTTGGACCTCTTTTACCATTAGAGTTAGTCTATTTTTTTTAAAGCAATTGGGGTTAAGTAACTTGCTCAAGGTTACACGGCTAGTCATTATTTATGCGTGGGTGCTCCTTTTCTGAGGCCGGATCTGATCTCGGGTCATCCAAACTCCGAGGCTGGCGCTCTTACTCACTGCTCCACCTAGTCGCCCCTTTAGGGCAATTGGGGTTAAGTAACTTGCCCAAGGTTACACGGCTAGGTTTTTTTTGTTTGTGCGGATTAAGTGTCGGAGGCTGGCTCCGAACTCAGGTCCTTCTGATTCCAGGGCCGGCGCTCTATTCACTGCGCCACCTAGCCGCCCCTGAGTTAGTCTATTTTTAAGGTGTTATTTTCTTCAGTATTTTTGGGGTCTCCTTTATCAAGCTGTTGACTCATTTTTCATAGTTTTCTTACATCACTCTCATTTCTCTTCCCCATTTTTTCTCTACTCCTCTTACTTGATTTTTAGAATCCTTTTCCTGGGGTCTTCCATGGCCTGCAACCAATTCATATTTTTTCTTGGAGGCTTTGGATGTAGGAGCTTTGACTTTGTTTTTTTCTTCTGGTTGTAGTTTTGATTTTTGTCACCAAAGTAAGATTCTGTTGTCTGAGCTTTTCTTTTTCCTCTGTTGGCACATTTTTGCAGTGAATCTAATCACTTGTCTTTTTAACTCTTTATTAAGGTAGTGCTCTGCTTCCAGTGTGGAAGATGTACTATCCCAGGCTTCAGGGGTTTTGTGCAGCTGTTTTCAGTGTTACTTATAGGGACCTGGGAATTTTCACTTCTTCCAAGTTGGTATGATGAAAGGAGAAGTGTTTACTGCTCTGCTGGCCTGTGCTCTGGTATGTGAGTGACCATAATTATTATTCTTTTCTGCCTTGGAACTGTGAGCAGGATTCCCTCTCCACAACCTCCATGAACTCCACCTCCACCCAGGACAATGACCCAGATCTAAGCACAGGCAAAGCAATAGAAGCCTGCAACAGCTCCAGCTAAGAGATCCCTGTAATCCTCCTCTGATTAGCCACTTGATGCCCCCTACCATCTGTGGTCTGAGACCTCTGCAAGCAGCCACCCTGGGACTGTTGTCAGACTATACTCCTCTCTCACCCCAGGTCTAACAGACCTTTCCTACTGACCTTCTAAGTTGCCTTTGGCATTTGTGTGGTGAGAAGTCTGGAAACCACCACAGCTGCCAGTGATTCAGTCCCCTGAGGCCTTCTCTGGGTTTGCTGTGGCCAGACTGTGTTGGTGTGTTTTGCATGTGAATCTTCTCTCCCAGCATGGTGAAATAGACCTTTCTAGTCGGCCTTTCAAGTTGTCTTGGGCTCTAAATTTGTTTAGCTCTGTAATTTTGTGGGTTCTGCTACTCTCAAATTTGTTTCGAGTAATATTTACAGGTATTTAGAGGGGTTTGTGGGAGAGCTCAAGCAATTCCTACTTTTACTCTGCCGTTTTGGCTCTGCCTCCCCTCCCACAGACACACACTTACTAGTATTTCTAAGATAAAATACAAACTACTGATCTTAGATTTTAAAGCCCTTCATAACTATTAATTTTACAGTTGAATTCACAGTAATTTCTCATTAATTCTGGAGCTTCTTGGCTCACCCATCACCATTTTAGGCTTATTTCCATTTATGCAATTTCAGCCAAATCAGCCTACGTTTTGTTTCTAAATTTGTCTTTCATATTCCACCTCCATATATACCTTGGCTTCCCCACTAAACAGAGATTGTATCTATTCCATCCTCATTCCCACCTCTTCAAATCCCTAACTTCTTTCAAGGGAGAGCTTTTGTGCTCCCCCCTTGAAGAAGTCTTCCCAAATACCTTATAGCACCTCCTCTCCTCTCAAATTGGCCACCCTGGGACAAAGAGCCCTAATTATGGCTCTAATTCAAGTAGCTGGTATGACTAAAGCTTTGGAGATAATGGAAAGGTAGAAGGGGGCTCAGTTGTGAAGTTCTTTGAATGCCAAATACCATTTTGTATTTGTTACTGGTGGTTATAGGGAACTCCTGGAGTTTACTGAGTAGGGAGGTGATATGGTCAGATGTTTGTTTTAGGAAAATCACTTTAGTGGCTAAAAGGATGATAGTGTAGAGTAGGATCTGAGTCCTCCCCTTATGCCTTGGTTCAAAAAACATAAATGCACTCAGCATGTTCCCTTAAAATTATAACAACTACTGCCAGTAGGACTTCTAGGGCAAACCTCTCTCCAAGCATAAAAATATCTTCAAGAAGCATCAAATACATTAGAAACCCCAGATCAGCTGGTATCATTATGACCTTTTTACTTTAATGGAGTTGATCTAGCTAATATTGTGCTATGCCAGGTATACTGTGGCTCCTAAGCATTCTTATTTTTATAAATTTGACTCTATTCCCCATATATTTGAAAATTGAGGCCTTTAACATAAGAGAAACTTGATGTAAAGAATGTTCACCATTTTTTTTTTGCTTTCCTCATATTGGCTGCATTGGTTTTGGCTGTGTAAAAATCTTATAGCTTTGTGCAATAGAAATTATCCATTTCACTTTCCATTATCCTTTCTATTTCTTGTTTGTTCATAAACTCTTTACTTATCCATAGATCTGAAAGGTAATTTTTTCATGCTCCCCTAATTTACCAATGCTATCACCCTTTATGTTTAACTCATATACCAATTTTACCTTATCTTGGTATAAAGTATATGTTGGTCTGTGGTCTCTCAGCATTTTTTTCTGGCTGCCCCCCCCCCCCATTCCTGGAATACTCTCCCTCCTTCCCTATGACCATTGACCTCTCTGGATTCCTTTAAGTCCCAACTAAAATCCTACCTTCTACAGAATGCTTCCCCAAGCCCACTAAATCCCATTGCCTTCCTTCTATTATTTATCTCCTATTGATCTGGTATATTCATTCATTCATTCATTCATTCATTTTAATCTTGTCTCCCACATTTGATTCACTTGTGATGCCCCTTGTGGGCAGGGACTGTCTTCTGCCGCTTTTTGTATTCCCTCCCCCCATTAGCACAGTGTATGGCACATAATAGGCATTTAATAAAGATTGATTGATTGAATAGTTTTATCAGTTTCAAATGCATTCCTTGAGCACATTAAGTGCAAGGCACTAAGGCAATAATTAATAAACAGTAAAATAAAAAGAAAACTCTCATTTCCCAATGGTTGTTAAGGCCAGTCATTTATTTCAATAAGTTCAATTAAGAAACTACTATGTGAGGAAGAGGAAAAAGAAAAAAAAGGCTTCCTTTCTCAAGGAAAAAAGGAGAACAAGAAATGCAAAAAAATGATAAAACAGAAATTGGCATACAGCCTTATGAAGTGGGAATTTGTGGTATGTGCTCAGGGAATAGCAAATTTACCATGATGAAGAATTTTGCCCTAAAGTGTGATTGGAGCCTAATTGTCATGCCAAGGCATTTTGACGAAAAGTAAATGGTTGGGGCAGCTAGGTGGTACAGTGAATAGAGCGCTGGCCCTGGAGTTTGAAGGACCTGAGTTCAAATCCAACCTCAGACACTTGACACACTTACTAGCTGTGTGACCTTGGGAAATCACAATCCCAATTGCCTTGCCTTCCCTGCCTTCCAAAAACCCCCCCAAAACAAAACAAAACACAAAAAGTAAATTGTATGTTATTATTGTTTTTTCAGAGGGGGTACTAAAGGGGTTGTCATAATCAGGTATAGAGAGGATAGAGATTCAAATTTGAAGCAGTGTTTGTGAGTTTTGCATTAGTCTACCTAAGAGATAACAGAGCCTGGGTTAAAGTGGTGAGTGAGAGCTTTGGGCACAAATGCCACCTACATTTCAGAAGTAGAATTAATGGGACTCGAGTATTGATTGTATGTGGGTGACAAGGGGAAGGGAACATTTCAAGAAAACAAGAGTTTATTGGCTTAACTGCTCAATAATTAACAAGGCAAACTAGAAATATTACAAGATTTTGAGGGAGCCTCCAAGTAAAGGTAGCTTATGGATATTTGCCAGTACTAGTCAGAAGAGATCAGGGCTCCAGATAACAGTGTAATGGAAAGAGCACTGGATTTGAACTTAAACGTCCTGGCTTTTCTGCTACTTGCTAGTTGCGTGATGTAGCATCTGTTACTTTCCCTCTCAGGATCTTAGTTTTCTCCTCTGTAAAATGAGGTATTTAGGTATAGATGTAGGTAGCATATAGTTCTTTATGGTTCACAAAATGTTTTACATAAGTTAACTCATTTGATCCTGACAACAATATTGTGAGGTATATGATATTGTTCCCATTGTGCAAATGAGGAGGCTGAAGCACAGACAGCCTTAAATGACTTGCTTAGGGTCCCAAAGCTTAATAAGCCTCTAAGGCATGATTTGACCTCAAGTATTCTTCACTTCAAGTCACTACCCACTGTACCACCTAGCTGCCTAAATCTAGGTAAGCTCTAAGGTGATAAACAGTTTAGATCTTCTATTTTCCTCTATTTACTCGGTTCTGTGTCATGTAGGTGAAGCTCTGAAAAGGTGAGGCTGCCAAGGGAAAACCTATGTTCCAAGAATAGGATGCAGAAGAGAAGACAGTAGGAATGGCCGAAGAGAAGAAGTGAGCCAGCAAAGTTCAGTGTGACAGAAAACAGAGGGAAAGATGATGATATTAAGAATGGGACATGGGGGTGGCTAGGTGGCGCAGTGAGTAGAGCACCAGCCCTGGAGTCAGAAGGACCTGAGTTCGGATCCGGCCTCAGACACTTAACCCACACACACACACACACACACACACACACACACACACACACACACACACACACACAAACTAGCCGTGTGACCTTGGGCAAGTTACTTAACCCCAATTGCCCTCCAAAAAGCAACAACAACAAAAAAAGAATGGGACATGAAGGGTCTCTAGTAAGAGGGCATGAGAAAGACCATTAGATTTGGTAATAATTCATAAGGTCTATATTCTTAAGAAAAGAAAAGAGAAAGTATACACAAATGAGATTCTACCTGCCCTATCATTGACAAAGTATGTGGTGAGTTTTTTTAATTAGTGTGTGTGTGTGTGTGTGTGTGTGTGTGTGTGTGTGTGTGTGTGTGTGTATACATACTAGCACTCATGTCATGGTACAGGAAGTTGTTCCCCATTGTGTTTTGTTGTACACAAAGCAGTTTGAGTTTTTGCCTAAATCTAGATGGTAATAAATATGTTGTGTAAAAATGATGAAGGTTAATATTATCATAGTGTATTTTTCTTATATAGGAAGTATTCCTTAAGAATTACTTTGCTGTATCTCATCAAATAGAGAAAGTCAGATGACTTAGTGAATAGAGTACTATGCCTAGAGTTAGGAGGATTTCAGTTCAAATTCAGCCTCAGACTCTTCCTAGCCCTGTGACGTTGGGCAAGTCACTTTCAGTTTTCCTTAATCCACTGAAGAAGGAAATGGCAAACCACGCTAGTATCTTTGCCAAGAAAACCCCATGGACAGTATGCTCCATGCAGTCGTGAAGAATTGGACACAACTGAATGAATGAACAACAGCATTCCATCAAAGGGGCAGGACATAAAACCAGGAATGCTCTAGGAAGCTCAGTGCAGTGGGGAAAAACAAAACAAAACTGGATTTGGAGGGAGAGAACTAGCATTTCAATCCTGTCTTTGTTACCGCTGCATGCATGACCTTAGGAAACGCACTTTTCCACTCTGGGCCTCAGTTTACTCCCTTTATGAAATGAAAGGGTTGGACTCAAGATCTGTCCAGCTCTAAATTCCATGATTCACACAAATTATTAATGATGTCATTTTTCCACTGTTATCACTATGAACTTAGGAAGACTGGTAGCTCTTTAGAGACAGCCAGGAGGAATAACTTCATTCTTACAGCAGTGTCCTTATGTTGGTCCACTACATTTGACTTTTTCTGCAATTCAGAATCAGCCCATCTTCTTTCTCAGCTTTTTCCCTCATATTCACATCTCTCTATTCACTGAACAGAATATGACGTACTGGTTTATTTTGAGTGACCTTATACTTTTGAGTGAACTTTAGAATAATATAGACAAGGAAGAAACAGGGAAATTCAGAAGGAAAAATAGGGTTTAAGAAAAAGAATTAACTTTAGTCTTTGAGATCTCTTGTGCATTTCACTATAGTCTATATGAGACTAAAATAAACTTTAAAAATAGATTTTAGATATATATGTATATTTATATACATAACAAAGAATGTACACACTGAAACATAAGGAAACAGTGCCTGTACACCCATGAAATCCAGCTAATACCTTCCTCTTTCCTAGGAATAAATCAACCTCATCTTATACTGGTTTTACTATATATGGGAGAAGGATAGGGATATAGAAGGGGCATTGATCTTATATTACCTAACGATTTCCTCCAAGATTCATGTTTAATTTTCATCTGAGGCACATGAATCTCTCCTCATCACTACACTCAAACTGCCAATATGTAAAAATCTTCTTGGAAAGTACAATATCTCTTAAAAGATCAGTCATTTTTCTTTAATTCATCTTTGCCAAATACTATAACTTTAAAACAAGCCATTTGCTCAATGTGATTGAATCATCCCAATCTTTGGAATAAAACTGGTTTCATGACTAGCATGGGATATTAGGATTACCCCATAGTATTCTTTCCATATGCCCTTTCTGATCTGTTAATCAAAATTCTTACATTTTTATATAGCAATATAATTTCATGGATTTCTAAAAAGTTCTCACAAGAATATTAATTGAATCATAGGATAAGCAGAATTTCACTGTTATTATAGATAAAACAAAAATAGTAAGTTCAGTCTGTCATCCAAAAATGTTTAAAACTTAAGTAGCTGTGATGAATAGTTTAAAAATGAATCCAATAACCCAGTGAATAATTTTCATTTAGAAAAAAATTAATTTCTCAAATTTAATTTACGCTTAGTGAGGACAGATTACATGGTACAAAGGCATGCAGAGCATGACAAGTACATGTTTGTTATTGTTTCCTTCCTTTGGAACCACAATAGAGGAGTTGGTCCCAACATCAGTATTCATGATAAGGGCTGCTAAGCTCGAGGAAGATGCCAGAACTTTATTTGAAGGTCCATCCTTTAAACCTATAATATTACTAAGTTTTTCTTTCCATTTCCAAGGATGACCTTGTTGCAGAGACAATATCTGCACATCTAAAAAATAGAGATAGTTATTTGTCTCGTGCATTCATCTGTCTAAAGGTAAGGAGGGACAAGGACTTGACGATGATCATATTAACAATCTCTTTTTTTTTTGTCTAATCTCTAAACTTCTGATTTAGAAGAGTCCCAGTTAAAACCTCTCCACTTTTTTCTGCTTACCGCTTTCTACTTTGCCGGATTGCCACATGCTTGATTTGTAATCTCTTGGAGCAATATCTCTTACTTATTTTAGGGAAATTTCTTTTCTGTCACCTTATTTGTTTAACTTATATGCAGAGTCCATGATGCTAATTTCCCCTAATTTTTGGAATCGATGATTAGTTTGTATAAATTCTCATATTTAATTTTTTGTGGGTCAAGTCAATAGGTATTAATTTTCTTTCTAGTCAGTGCTGGGCTAGATTCTATGTTGTCTATAAAATAAGTAGAAAACAGGGTCCTGTACCTCAGAGTTTTTACGCTCTAATTAGGAAGACAATATATGCATTCTTTTATTATAAGACTTTACATGACAGCATATAAAGGGTTAAATTAATTTTGTCGTTGTTTAGTCTGACTGGTCAAGATCTCTTGACCATAGCATGCCAGACTCTTTTATCCTCTAGTGTCTATTGAAATCTTTCCAATTTTATATTCCTTGTTTCCGTGATACTATACATCCATCTCCTCCTCTGCCATCCTTTTTTTTCCTTTTGACTTTAACCTCTCCCAAAATCAGGGTCTTTTCCAACCAATCCCATCTTCTTATTATGTGGCCAAAGTATTTAACATTCAGCTTCATTATTTCACCTTCCAGTGAACAGCCTGAATTAATTTCTGTAAGTATTGACTTATTCAATATCCTTGCTGTCCAAGAGACTCTCAAAAGTCTTCTCCTGTACCACAAATCAAAAGCGTTGATTCTGTGGTGCTCAGCTTTCCTTATAGTCCAACTCTCACAGTCATACATTGCTACTGGAAAAAATGATAGCTTTGAAAATATGGACCTTTGTCAGCAAGGTGATTTCTCTGCTTCCTGGTTTGCCATAGCTTTCCTTCTGAAGAGCAAGTGTCTTTTAATTTTATGACTGCAGTCACTGTCTGCAGTGATCTTTGAGCCCAAGAATATAGACTCTGACACTGCTTCCACTTCTCCTCTGTTTTCCAGGAGATAATGGGACCAGTTGCCAAGATCTTAGTTTTTGGTTTTTCTTTGTCTATTTTTTAATGTTAAGCTTTATGCCAGCTTTTACAATTTCCTCTTCAGCCCTTATCAGGAGACTTCCTAATTCCTTTTCACTTTCTACCATCAGAGTGGTATCATCTGCTTATCTATTATTGTTGATATTTCTCTCAGAAACCTTATTTTTAGCTTTTGACTTATCCAGCCTGGAAATTAGCATCACGGACTCTGCATATAAGTTAAACAAATAAGGTGACAGTATATAGTCTTGTCATACTGCCTTTTCAGTCTTTTTTTCTTTTGTCTTTTTGGAGGGAAGAAGGGCAGTTGGGGTTAAGTGACTTGCCTAAGGTCACACAGCTAGTAAGTTATTAAGTTTCTAAGGCCAGATTTGGACTCAGGGCCTCCTGACTCAAGGGCTGGTGCTCTATTCACTGTGCCACCTAGCTGCCCCTCCTTTCTCAGTCTTAAATCAATCTTTTGTTCCATGTTTGGTTCTAAATGTTGCTTCTTGGCTCACATATAGGTTCCATTTTTTCTTTTTTTTTTTTCTTTTTAGTTTTCAACATTCATTTTCACAAGATTTAGAGTTCTAAATTTTCTCCCCATCTCTCCCCTACCCCCACCCCAAGATGTCAAGCATACTGATTACTCCTTCCCTCAGTCTGTCTTCTCACATATCCCACCGTACCCTACCCCTCCCCTTATTAACTTCCCCCTTACTTTCTTGTAGGGCATGATGGATTTCTATACCCCATTGCTTGTATATCTTATTTCCTGGTTGCATGTGACAATTTTTTTAACATATATTTTTTAAAACTTTGAGTTCCAGATTCTCTCCCTTTTTCCCTCCTCCCCCACTCCCACTGGGAAGACAAGCAATTCATTACAGGTTATACATGTGTAGTTATGCAAAATATTTACATAGTTGACATATTGTGAAAGAGTATATTTCTCTCTATCCCATCCCCTCCCCATTTATTCTATTTTCTCCTTTTACACTGTCCCTTTTCAAAAATGTTTGCTTCTGACTATCTCCATCCCCAATCTGCCTTCTCTTCTATCATCCCCCCTCTTGTCCCCTTCCCCCTACTTTCCTGTAGGGTAAGATACCCAATTGAGTGTGTATATTATTCCCTCCTTAAGCCAAATTCAATGAGAATAAGGTTGACTCATTCCCTTTCACCTCCCTGCTTTTCCCCTCCATTGTAATAGCTTTCTCTAACCTTTTTTATGTGAGATAATTTAGCCTATTCTATCTCTCCATTTCTCTTTCTCCCAATATATTTCTCTCACCTCTTAATTTTATTTGTTTAGATTTCATCCCATCATATTCAACTCACCCTGTGCCTTCTCTGTATACATGTACACCTATATCCATACACACATATACACACATACACCCACCTATATGTACATATAGGTGTATATCTACATATATGTATATATATTCATATGTATATTCATATATACATTCCCTTCAACTATGCTTATAGTGAGAAAAGTCTCATGAGTTACAAATAGCATCTTTCCACATAGCAATATAAACAGTTAAATTTTAATAAGTTCCTTATGAGTTCTCTTTCCAATTTACTTTTTTATGCTTCTCTTGATTCCTGTATTTGAAAGTCAAATTTTCTGTTCATCTCTGGATTTCTTATCAAGAATACTTGAAAGTCCTCTATTTCATTGAATATCCATATTTTCCCTGAAATATTATACTCAGTTTTGCTGGGTAGGTGATTTTTAGTTTTAATCCTAACTCCTTTGACCTCTGGAATATCATATTCCAAGCCCATTGATCCCTTACTGTAGATGCTGCTAGATCTTGTGCTATCCTAATTGTGTTTCCACAATACTGAAATTGTTTCTTCCTGACTCCTTGTAATATTTTCTCCTTGACCTGGGAATTCTGAAATCTGCCTATAATATTTCTTGGAGTTTTCTTTTTGAGATCTTTTTCAAGAAGTGATCAGTGAATTCTTACAGTTTCTATTTTATCTTCTGGTTCTAGAATATCAGGGCAATTTTCCTTGATAATTTCTTTTTTTTCCTTTTTTGGAGGTCAATTGGGGTTAAGTAACTTGCCCAGGGTCACACGGCTAGGTTTTTATTTCTGTGTGTGTTAAGTGTCTGAGGCCGGATCCGAACTCAGGTCCTTCTGACTCCAGAGCTGACGCTCTACTCACTGCACCACCTAGCCGCCCCCTTGATAATTTCTTGAAAGATGATGTTTAGGTTCTTTTTTTGGTCATGGCTTTCAGGTAGTCCAATGATTTTTAATTTATCTCTCCTGGATCTATTTTCCAGGTCAGTTGTTTTTCCATTGAGATATTTCATACTATCTTCTATTTTTTTCATTATTTTGGATCTGTTTTATAATATCTTGATTTCTCATAAAGTCATTAGCTTCCATTTGCTCCAGTCTAATTTTGAAAGAATAATTTTCTTCAGTGAGCTTTTGAAGTTCCTTTACCATCTGGTCAGTTCTGCTTTTTAAGGCATTCTTTTCCTCATTGTCTTTTTTGACTTCTTTTGCCATTTGAGTTAGTTTATTTTTTAAGAAGTTATTTTCTTCAGTATTTTTGGGGTCTCCTTTAGCAAACTGTTGACACATTTTTCATGATTTTCTTGCAACACTCTCATTTCTCTTCCTAATTTTTCCTCTTCTTCTCTTACTTGATTTTCAAAATCCTTCTAGAGCTCCTACATGACCTGTGACAAGTTCATATTTTTCTTGGAGGTTTTTGATGCAAGAGTTTTGACTTTGTTGTCTTCTTCTGGTTCTATGTTTTGATCCTCTTTTGTCACCAAAAAAAGGATTCTATAATCTGATTCTGCTTCCTCTGTTTGCTCATCTTGCCAGTCAGATACTTGAATTTTGAGTTCTTTGCCATGGTAGAACTCTGCTTCCAGAGTGGAGAGTGCTGTGGACCAAATTTCTGGGGTTTTGTGCAGCTGTTGTCAGAGCCTTTTCTCGACACCTGCCTCAGAACTGTGAGTATGACTGCCTCTCCACAGCCTCAACAAGCTTTCCCACAGCAGTGCTCCTTACCCCAGGACTGCCACCCAAGACTTTGACCCAGCTCCAAGCAGGACAAAGCAAGAGAATCCTGCCTCAATACCAGCAAAGAGATTCCTGCAGTTGCCCTCTGGTCAGGTGCTTGGTCCCTCCACCATCTGTCGGCCTGGAGCTCTGGAAGCAACCACTGCCCCAGGGGCAAGGGCCAGACCACACTCTTCTCTCACTCAGTTCTAGCAGTTTCCCCACTGACCTTTTACTTTCTTTTTGGTGTTTATGGGTTGAGAAAACCGGAAACTGCCACATCTGCCAATGATTCAATCCCCTGTGTTTTTCTCTGGCTGGTCTGTGCCACTGTAGTCTGTTCGAGCACAGCCTATGTAGGACTGTGCTCCACTGTGATCGACCCTTCTTATTAGCCTACCAGGCTGCCTCAGTAGGAGATTTCTTTCACTCTGTCAGTTTGTGGGTTCTGTAGCTCTAGAATTTGTTTAGAGTCGTTTTTTACAGGTATTTGAGGTAATTGGCTGAGAGCTCAAGTGAGTTCCTGCTTTTCCATCTTGACTCCACCCCCAAACTTGCTACATTTTATTGTGATCTACATAGTCAAAGGCTTTAGTGTAGTGAAAGAAGTGGAAGTAGGTGCTTTTCTGAAATTCCTTTGTATTCTCCATATTTAAGTGTATATGATTAATGAGGTTTCTAGTTCCTCTGCCTCTATGAAAACCATCTCGCTCTTCTGGTAATTCTTGATTTACATATTACTAAAGTCTAACTTATAGAATCTGAAGCATAAATGTCCTTGCATATGAAATGAACATAGTTGTTTGGAAACTTGACCATGCTTTGGTATTATCTTTCTTTAGGATTGGGATGTAAACTGATATTTTCCCATCCAGTGGTCACTGTTGAGTTTTTAGTATTAGGTGGCATATTGCACTTTAACAGCATCATCTTTTAGGGTTTTAAATAGCTCACCTCCTCTAGCCTTATTGTTTGCCATGCTTCCTAAGGCCCACTTGACTTCATTCCCAGAATGTGTGGCTATAGATCAGTAACCACACCATCATGGTTATCAGTGATGTTAAGATCTTTCTTGGGTAATTCTTTTGTGTATTCTTTCCACCTCTTCATAATCCCTTCTGCTTCCTTACTGTTTTTGTCTATTATGTCTATTTTTGCATTTCTTTGATATTTCTCATTTTCTAGAAGAGATCTCTTGTCTTTCCTGTTCTACTGTTTTCTTGCATTTCTCTGAATATCTCATTTAAGAAAACTTTATGTGAGACAAATGAAAAGTCTGTTAGACAAGCATTTCTGCATAATTAATAATCAGTTTATTAATTATGCTAGCATATAACAAATTGAGGTCAGTGGCTTCTCATAGTCAAAGCCACCTAATGGAGATACTGAATACCATAAATATTTTTGGAAAAGTAGGTATTCCCAGCAGGTGAAAAGTAACCCTTATTGATGACCAATCAGTGAAAGAATGAATACTGTTATGAGAGGTGGGTTTTTTCTAATAAGGAGGTAGAGGATTATAACTTTGATCATGTCAGCAATCACAGATCATTCTTTCTCTAGCAGTCTATACAAAAGGATCCATTCTCCACCGAGTCCTACCTAGTGATATGGTTAAGTAAGAATTCCAACTAGATAAGATGATCCTTGTGGGATGAATTTGGCGGCAAGGTAAGAAAAGTCCTTGAGAGACTGGACTTTGAATGAGAAAGCAAAAAGAGGATCTTTGAGTCACATATATAAAATTGGTTATTAATATAAAAGGAAAATAATAAGTTTTCTCCTGTATCCTTGCTATTCTCTGAATTTCTGCATTCAGTTGGGTATATCTTTACTTTTTACCTTCCTTTTTTCCTCAGCTATTTCCTCATAAGACAGTCATTTTGCTTTCTTGATCTTTTTCCTTTGGAATTTTTTTTTAATTTTGCTGCCTTCTGTACTATATTGCCAACCTCTTTCCCTAGTTCTTCAGGCACTCTGTCTACCATATCTAATCCCTTAAATATATTTATCGCCTGCATTTCCTTTTCATAAGACAGTATGGAAAATGTATCAATATGAATTCTGAAAAGGAAGTATTAGTCTGGTTTGGAATCATGAAAGAAAGTGTAAAGAAGGATAGCTAGACCAGGTACTGACAAAGGTTCCTTCTCCAGAGGAGCCAAAGCAGTGAGATACTGTTAGGGAGGTAGAAGGCAAAATTTTACTACCTAGGACCATCACCCCAATTCAGACCCAGGTGGAGATAGTGGTTCAGAGCTCTATAGAAAAATAACCTTCGATTGATAGTGGTCAGTAATCCCTAATCCACCAACTATTACCTCTAGCCAGGTCCCCCACTGTCAGGGAAATAATCACAGGGAAAACTCCCCCCTTCTCCCCAATAAGAGCCTACATAGGTGTCAGCACCCATATCTCCATAAAGTTGCACTTACCAAGCATCCAGACCATAAATATTTAAACCCAAAGTCCTTGACCCTGTGTGATGGTTCATGGTCAGAAACTAATATGGTTTTATCAGTAGACTTGCCAGTAAAGAAGATATGCTTGTTCATTAGCCTTATCTCCCCTCTCTGACTTAGGCCAAGCTAGCTTATTTGTTATCAGAACCAGCACAGTTTACTATCTTCTCTGCTACTGTACCCTAAGGACCATTGTATCTTGACATTTGCCCTGTGGTTGAACCCTCCTTTATGTATTGGTCTCCCCTATTGAAATGTGAACTTGTTGAGAGCAGTAGCTATCTTGTTTTCCTATTTTATCCCCAGAACTTAGCACAGTGTTTTGCACAAAGTAAGTGCTTAATAAATGTTTTTTCTCCCATTTCTTCATTCTTGTGTCCTGTCTTGAGCTGACACATCCAAAGTGCCTGTCAGCTGCTCTTAGAATGAATAATTAGCAAGGAACCCACAGTTCTACTTTGCTGATCTCTGTAAGGAGAGGAATGCCCAGGGTAGCCTCCTCTTGCTGCCCACCTGCTGCTGCTACTGCCTTGTAGACACAGCTGAGCAAAATGGAAAAGAGAGTATATATTGAAAAGCAGTCAAGAAAAAGAATTGGGAAGTCCAATGTGGGATGTTGAAAGCATTTGAACTTCACCTTAGGAGAAATTGGCACCATAGGCTTTAAGCAGAAAAGTAACAAATCATATTAAACATTAGTGAACAGCACACAAGCATTTTCCTGAAATGTATTGAAATTGTGTGTGTGTATAAATATATACATATGTGTATGTGTGTGTGTTTGTACAAATATATTCCTATGCATGTCTTGTGTGTGTATTGTTTTTCAGTCAGTTCTACCTGACTAAAACTCCATGGACCAGATCATACCAATACTATCCATGGGGTTTTCTTGGAAATGTACTGGAGTGGTTTGCTGTTTCTTTTTCCACTGTGTTAAAGCAAATGGAACTTAGGTGTCTTCTTCAGAGGCTCTCAACTAGTAAGTGCCTGAGGCTAGATTTGAGCTCTGGTCTTCCTGTCTCCAGACCCAGCTTCCTCTCCACCGAGCCACCTAGTTGCCTCCAAGGCAAACAGAAGTGAAGTGACTTGGCAAGGGTTACAGAACTAATTAGGTCTGAGGCTGGATTTGAACTCAGGTCTTCCTGATTCCAGAGTGCTTTATCCACTGAGTCACCTATCTGCTTCCAAATAGATATAAGATATATACAGATATTTGTGCATACACACATATATATCCCCCACTCTGGGCCCATTTCTTCAACCCCTGCCCCCCACTTGCATTGGTAGGTTTAGTCCCCAGAGAACAGCTAATCACTGTTACCCAAGGGTTCAAAGGGAACTGTAAGGGACTGGAGTTTTCTAGCAGCTCCCAGCTGCAATGTTCCTCACAATATAATTGAAATGGTTAACATCTACCAAATGTCAATCAATGGATATCAATTAGCTTTGAAAATAATCATGGTATAATAATAGTGATAATTATAATAACAGCATTTAGTGCTTTACATATATTAGTCAGTAAAATAAACACTCAACCTCCAAAAGCAAATGAATATAATAGCCTAGTGCTTAATAAACCCAAAGACCTCAGCTACTGGAGTAAGGACTCATTTTTCAGTAGAAATTGCTGGCAAAAATGGGGAAGTAATCTGGCAGACATTAAGATATAAACTAGCATTTCATACCAGATGCTTATATAAGCTCCAGGTAGATACATAACTTAGACATAAAAGATGAGAATATCAACAAATTAGAGGAGCAAAGAAGACATTTAATTTTCAAATCAGTGGATAGCAGTTCATGACCAAACAAGTAATAGATGTGATTAAGGAAGATAGAATGGACAGTTTTGATTATATAAAACTTAAAATGCTTTTGCAAAAAACAAAACAAAGCATTGAATTTGAGATTCAGAGGGGAATGTGAAAATATCTTTGCAGCAATTTTCTCTGATTAGGTTCATATACAGGATCTATATGGAACTGTTTCAAATTTATTAGAACAAGTGTCATTACCTTCAGTAGATAAATCATCAAAGTCTATGTATGAATAGGCAGGTTTCAAAAGAAGAAATCCAAGTTATGTGAAAATGCTCTAAATCACTAATTAGAAATATGCAAATTAACTCTGACATTCCACCTCATACCTATCAAATTCACTAAGATGACAAAAAAAAGACAAGTATAATTGTAAGAAGGGCTACAGGGCACAGTAGAGAGTAGATTCTTGATATCAATGCTAATACGAAAACACATACACACACACACACACACACACACACACTAAAAAAACTCACTACATGATTTCTTGATCACAGAACAACAATATCTTATTTGTGTATGCTTTTTCTTTGCTTTTGATCATATAAACTATCATGAAATCTGGTATTATTTTCCAAGTTCTTCTACCAGACAATCCTCTCCCCTCCTGCCTTGTGTATTTTTGGTAGAAATGTGAAGTGGTTCAAGCATTATGTAAAGCAATTTATATAACTATTCCCATGAAGTCACTAAACCTTACATGCCCTTTGATCCAAACCCTTTGATCCACCATGCATACATTACCTTAGACACAGAGATCAAAGAAAAAGTGCCCATATATGCCCCCCAAAATCTTATCTCTTTTTGTAGTAGTAAATAACTGGAAAATAGTGGGGAACCTATACACTGGGGAATGGCTAAACATAAGGGAATATTATTATGCTATAAAATTTGTGAAAATGATGATTTCTGAGAAAACTAGGAAGACCTATATAAACTGATGCAGAGTAAAATAAAACAGAATTAGGAAAACAATTTATAAAATAATGACATTACAAAGAAAAATAACTTTGAAAGACTTGAAAACTCTCATAAGTGCAGCGACCAGCCACATTTCCAGTAGATTGATGATGAAACTACTATTTCCCTCTTGAGAGGTACAGGTATAGGACTCAAGATGCATAATAAGACATACATTTGCCAACCACCAGTGTGGGAATTTATTTTGTTGACTACATATATTTCCTATGAGAGCCCTGTTTTTCTCTCTTCTTCTCCATGGGGTTTAGAGACCAAGGAGAGTTAGGGATCAAGTAGCAAAAAATAATGAAAAAAAAAGAGAACCATTACAGTATCTTTTTTAATGAAGAGAAAAGAAGGATGGCCAGATAAGTAGGGTAGCTTTAAAGCTATAGATTAATTTTATTATGTATTTAAGAAGAAAAGCAAGGTATATATAATAGAGATCTACATTTTAATGTATAATCCTCTTTGTCCCACTACATATATAGGAATAACAAGTCTGTGGTGTTATTTTCATTAAAATAAAAATAATATTAAAAACAAAGATATTACCCTGCCTTCTCTGTGGCATATCCTTTCCCTTTCTTTTAAAGCCTCAAAGAAGAGAAAGACTACCTGTCTCTTCAAACCCTTTTTTATATACACTCCATTACTCCACTACTGTGTTCCTTCCTTATCACTCAGGTAACTGAAGGAAAATAATTAAAGAATACTTTCAACTGCTCTGAAATGGGGGAAAGGTCATATTGTTATGCATGCCCAGAAGCAGACTCACCAACCCTTGATGTTAATTCAAATTAGACAGGGCATATTGCATACTGGCTGTTACATATGTGTACATATATGTGCATATACATATATCCCAAAACACCTTTATCTTGGAGCTCTCTATAGCAGTGAAATCTCAGATCCAGTCCCCTTGCTATCTTTATGTCCAGAATAACAGGTAATAGCATCTATTAGTGGTAGTTACTGACGAATATTCTGAGTCTTATTGAAGGTCCCTGTAGGGAAGCATCACAGCTTTGAATAGATGTGGGTAAGGAATAAACCCTTATATACAAAAAAGTAAAAGAATTAGAGTCATAGTGTACAAAAGAAAAAGCCCAAGAGATTAGGGTCAGAGAGGGGATTAATCATGAATCATGAGTGAAGCTGAGTAGGTTTTTGCTGGCTTTACATAGTAGAATGAAAAAGAAGAGGTATATTTAAAATGCAAAATGAAAGATTTCAGTTCAGGAGAATTGGAAATGACAGAGATTGTTGCTTTTGTCTTTCTTTTAGCTGCTTAAATCCCAGTGCCTTGCTTTTTAGTGGGTATAAGCTTATCCTCCCTTCCTTCATTTTCATCTTATCTTTTCCCACTCTTCCAAGTGGTATTTCATTGAGACAGAGAACAGCAAATTATCAGGATTGATTAGTGACCATTCCATTATTTTCTCTCCCGCATCCAATCCCTGGAATAGATCATAAAGATCAAAAGACATTGCATTGTTCAGTGATACTTTAGAAATTCTTTTCCAGATATGTTTAAAAGCAAAGCTAGAGAACTTTCTGAGATGATTCGACTCTTAGGGGCTTCATGCAGACAACCTGGTGACTGATGACTTCCAAAGGTTCCTCTAGTATTGTGATTCTAGGTCCACACTTCATTGTTTGCAAGAACTTCATAAAAAGGCCCAAAATGAGAAGCATTAATTCACCAAGGAGGCAGCACAGTGCAGTGGAATGAGCCTTGAATTTGGTAACCAAGGACTAGGACTGAATCCATGCTTAAAGTCTTTACACCCTGAAACATGCTACTCTGCCTTTCTGATATTCACTCTTACTCTATCCACAAAATGAAGGGGAAAGACTATGTAATCTTTTTTTTTTTTTTTTGCTTTTTGGAGGGTAATTGGAGTTAAGTAACTTGCCCAAGGTCACACGGCTAAGTTTTTGTTTTGCATGTGCGTTGTGTCTGAGGCTGGATCCAAACTCAGGTCCTTCTGACTCCAGGGCTGGCGCTCTCCTCACTGCGCCACCTAGCCACCCTGACTGTGTAATAATCTTCAAAATCAACTCTTTCTATCTCTCCATCTTGATGATCCAAGTTGTTTCTTCCCCCTTTTCCATTCCCTGCCTCCTCTAGGACTTTTCCTGATCTCCTTCACACATGCATGCTTTCTCTGTACTTTTAATGACCCTCTGATAAGATGGAACTTTGAAAAAGCTCTATCCCTTGTCCTCTCCAGATATGAACCCTGGTTCATGAGCCACCTATTCTTTTTTCTATCTTCTTATCTATTTGAATAATTTTAATTTCTGTATTCAATTCAAACCTAGGGGCATGATGTAGTAGAAAGCTGATCTTCAAGTCAAGAATAAACTCAGGAACACAGAAGCTCTGTGACATGGGAAAATCGCTTAACTACTCACTGCTATAGGCTACTCTCTAAGATATAAATCCCAGAGAAAGTGCTGACCTTTAGTGTTACAATGAATTTCTATGTCTAGCAAGTCCCTGTTCAAATGAAACCACCGACACAGGCCCTATAAAGCATATAAATCTTAGTCTATGGCATCTCATTATGCTGTACATATATACATATGCACATATACACCCATATATGTTTTCATGTAGATATAGGCATATCCATGTATGGAAATATATGTAAAAATATATAGAGAAAGACAACATAGACACATGTTCTTATTTTTATTTTTTCCATCTCTACTATTTTCCTCTCCTGGAGGATACTTACATTTAATGGGCTTCAATAGCTTTGACCAAAAATATTTTCTCTTTATTTTCTCTTTTATTTTTAGGGAGATGAAACTTCTAAAAGTCTCTAGCTTTCTGCCTTCCTTATAGCCTATAAAATTTGATTTATCTGTGTAGGTTTTTCATATTATATGGACTTGTTTATCTTCAGTTACTTTTATTTGATGAACTTGTATGTCAGATGCCCTGTTTAACTCTGATTTCTTCAGTAGGAATAATTCAAATTCTTCTCTCATTCTTCAAATGCATTTTTTTATTCAAGCTCAATGTTGCAGATTATGTTCACATAGCATAAAAATGTTTTTCAGAATATGATATTTCAAACTTTTCTTTAATTTCTCATCATTGATGAATAGTCTTGCATAATCCAGAATGTTTTTCTTTGATGTTTTAAGCATTTCCTACTGATGGTTTGCTATATTCTTTAATATTGCCTAGTTTTTATGACCAAAGGGCTAGAGAAATGTGCATACCCTTTGACCCAGCAATACCACTTCTAGGGCTGTATCCCAAAGAGATGATACAAGTGGGGAAAGGACCCATATGTACAAAAATATATATGGCAGCTCTTTTTGTGGTGCAGAGAATTAGAAATCAAGGGGATGCCCATCAATTGGGGAATGGCTAAACAAGTTGTGGTATATGAATGTAATGGAATACTATTGTGCTATAAGAAACGAGGAGGAGACAGATTTCATATTTACCTGGAGAGGCTTATATAAACTGATGCTGACTCAGGAGAGCAGAACTAGAACTCTGTACACAATTACAGACATATCATATCTGTGATGACTGACTTTGATAGACTGGGCTTCTCTCAGCAATGCAAGTTTATAAGACAACTCCAAGGGACTCATGATGGAAAAGGCTATCCACATCCAGAGAAAACATTACAAAATCTGAATGAGATTGAAGCAAACTACTTCCTCTCTCTCTGTTTTGTTTTCTTTCTTCTTTCTCATTATTCATTCCATTGGTTATAATTCTTCTTTACAACTTGACTAAAGTGAAGATATATGTAGAACCTACATCAGATTACATGTCATCATGGGGGGAGGGGGAGGAGAAAATGTAGAACTCCAAAACTTGTGGAACTGAATATTGTAAACAAATAATAAGTAAATTTAAAATATTTGCTAGTTTTCTTGTATGATTTCCTGAAATTTCATTCAAGCTTGTTCTTTCTTCTATTGGTTCTCTCCCTACCCCTCAGTTCCACAGATGTCAGTAATTATCTTTTTGTCTGGCCATTAAAGGTCAGTTGCTTTTGTTTTTAAATATTTCAAGTATTGTTGTTAAATTTTGTCATTTTTCTCCGACACTAAACACACACAAACAACAACAACAACAAAACCTAGTCATGTGACCTTGGGCAAGTAACTTAACCTACAAAAAGCAAAAAAAACTGTCATTTTTGTTTTAATATTCTTTATTCTTTTCCTGCATTTTAGCATTATGAATCTTGTAATATATTTTGTAGTATGTAGCTAGGTTAGTGAGATTTCCTATGATTTGTTTTAATTTTCCTTTGTGAATCACTTGTGTGCTCTGATTTCTGACCTAATTTTCATTATTATTTCTTCCTTTAATGTTTATTGAGCTTTTAAACTACTACAGAGGGTTTTTGTGGTTGTTTTATTACTATTTTCAGGCCTAACTGTTGTTCTAATAGCTCTTTCTTGGGGAAAGCTGTCTAATTTTCCTTAGCTCCATTATCTTTATTCATTATATTGAGACCTCCTTTTGATTGCATTCTCATTGTTTCAGTCTCTTTGTTATTTTATCTATAAGTTTTGCTTTGTGGTTAATTCTTTCCCCTCTTTTATTATTTTAATTTATTTGATGCATTTCTTGATGTTTTGAGGTGATAAAAGGGAACTGAGTATAGACATGACTATTCCATCTTGTATCTGCCATAAATGTTTATATAATTTTAGCATTTGGAACAACTTTTATGAAGAGAGCCTTTAAGACTGTACTTTTTTATTCTGATGCACACGTTTTAATATAAATAGAGCAAAAAAATTTAGACTTCTCATTTGCATCTATAGCTATAGACTGCCTTCAAAGGCTGCATATCCCCTTCTAATATTTTCATTAAGGATACCATTGATAGGTGTATATAATATTCTCATGAAGATTTTCTAGAGATTAGAAAGTAGATATACGGATTGAAAGCTGTTGTCTTCTCAGTCCTCTTCTCCATCTCATAGAAGTATTGTCTCTGTATCCTTTTGATGTATTTCCTTAATATCTCTTGAAATTCATTCTGTAAGGACTTTAAACATTGTATTGTCTTCACTAACATTTTTCCTGTGTGTATTTAATCCACCTTGTTCTTCCTGAATTAATTTTCTTGAGTGCTATTTCTATGTTCTCCCATTTCATATCCAGTAATGAGCTATGTGAGTCAAAGCATTGTAGTAAAGTTACTTTATCATTACCAGTAATCTAATAGTTCAGTATGGATCCAGTATTTCCCAGTGGTAAGTAAAATATTCCTTGATTCCCATTTCTACTTTTAGGCTCTCTCTTTGCCAACAATATTCAACAACCTCTCCTTCTTCAAGTTCATAATGTAAAAATTTAGTTCCCAGTGTATATTAGGGTAGCTGTTATATGGTGGTCCTTGGCTTATTCTTCCTCTTTTTTTTTTTTTTTTTTGCTTTTTGGAGGGCTATTGGGGTTAAGTAACTTGCCCAAGGTCACACGGCTAGGTTTTTTGTTTGTGTGTGTTAAGTGTCTAAGGCCGGATCTGAACTCAGGTCCTTCTGACTCCAGGGCCAGCACTCTAATCACTGCGCCACCTAGCCACTCTTATTCTTCCTCTTTCCCAAGGAGTTCAGCACCTCATTCATTGTATTCCTCACCTCCACAAATCCTTCAGGGTACTTCATTGTTGGTGCTAATGCACCCTTAAGATCTTACAACCCTCTTTTCCTTATCTTCCTTAAATCCCATAATCTGCTCCTTCACTTTATCTCAGCCACATATAGATAAGGTCACACATGGCATGACAATATTACCTATTAGTAACCTATATTTCCATAATTTAAAAATCCTTATATTCCTCTACTTGACCATAACCCCTTATCATCCTCATCACCCCTTGTCTTGCCCATCCAAAATCCATTCTTACCTTTTTCTGGACCGCTAGTCCCTCCATCTAGCAGTACTTCCTCAGGCTATTACCCTGTTTTGACTCCACTTCTCTCCCTCTGGAGCCCTGACCTAATAGTTAACTAATTAAATTAATTACCATCCTCCACTCTTGAATCCCTTGTGACTTGTATTGCCATTTATCAGCCTTGGATTTCTCCAACCATCTTCCTCGTCCATTCCTGTTCACATGCTGTAGAGCAGAGCCAGGGGAAGTCACACAGTTCCTCACTCTTCCTCACCTACTTGTCCAGTCAGTCGCTAAATCTTGCTGTTTTTACCTTCATAACACCTTTCACAGTTGACTCCTTCTTTCTAGTCATACTGCTCCTACCTGAGTTCAGGCCTTTATCACCTCTTGCCTAAATAATCGTAACAGCTTCCTAATTGGTCTACCTGCTTTAAGTTTTTCTGCAGTTCAGTTCCATCCTCTTCACTGCTCCAAAAGTGATTTTTCTTAAACATAGCTCTGACCCTATTCAGTAAACTCCAGGGACTCTGCCTCTATGATCAAATATAAATGCCTCTCTCTAGTTTTTAAAGCTCTTCACATCCTGACCCTGACCTGTCTTTCTAGTCTCACTGTATATTACTCAACTTCCCCTATTCTGTGATCTAGCCAAACTGGCATTCTGTCTGTTCCTCACACACAACACTACATCTCTCATTGTCATGCCATGCACTGGCTGTCCCCCATTCCTGAAATACGCTCTTTCCTCACTTTGACATCAGAGAATCCCTTTCTTACTTTAAGATGCAGCTTAAGCATTATTTCTACATGAAGCTTTCCCTGATCTCCCCATCTCCTAGTGTCCCATCTTTTAAACTAAACGTGAATGAAGGAGACCTGTGCTGGAAATGACATGATCTTGAGAGCATTGAGAATTCCTTTGATCAAAAGAATAGGGAAAAAATCATGAATGATACTATTAAGAAAAAAGGAGATCAGGAGAACATCAATACCTATTGACTAATATGCCTACTTTCTCTTCTTTGTAAAATCTATAGGAAAATGATCCATACATGTACCAAATACATTCTTGATGAAAATAGGAAAAAGACTCAGACTTCCTCAGATGATATTTTTACAGTAGAACATATATTTACAGTTACACAGTTACTTGAAGGTTGCAGAGGAAATATATGTTGTTTTTATAATTTGTTGATTACAAAAAATCAATTGACTCAGTAAAGCAAAACACAACCCTCCTCCAAGATAATTTTTCATTTGTATACTAAGATCAGACAAGATTATTTGTCAAATACAGCCGTAAAAATAACTATTTTCGGTGACTCTTTTTGATTGTTTATGTTAAAGTAAAATAGTATATCAAACAAAGAGACAGATTTTCTTTTTGCAAAAGGAACTTTGCTATTGTCATGGAAGATGCTCTGAGTAGGTCCAAATGGAAGTAGAATTACCAGTAGATCATGAATTCCTCCAGGTACTCCTGCTTGCAGATATTAAATGCATTATGCCACACAGTATTATCAGATCTTTTGAATAAAATCTGTAACATGAAGATAGATGTCTAGTTGTTTGAATTATTTGGGGAGACACTACAGAAAGGCAGTGGTTTAGGTTCAGAATTGAATGAGGATGAGAAAGCCAGATTTTCCTTTTTTTTTCTTTTTCAATTTGTGCACTACTTTCTTTTTTTAAAATTAATTAATTTACTTTTAGTTTACAACATTCAGTTCCACAAGCTTTTGAGTTTCAAATTTTCTCTACTCCCTCTCCTCCCCCCTTACCTCCCATGGTGGCATGCAATTTTAATGGAAATGTAATGTGAATTTGAAGACCCCTTTTTGTATTTGCAAGTAAGCAGGTACTTAGCACTTAGTAACTAATCAGACCTCTGTAAAAGAAACCCCTGTTCCTGATGTGACAGGAAGGGATTGGCTGAAACAGCAAGCAGCTAATGCTATGTGTTTATGTAAGGAAAAGCCCCAGAGAGGAAGAGTCAGAATTTCTTGGTACCAGCATCTGGAGGCAGAGCAGCTACAGAAGAGAAATGAGAATTGAGAACTGAATCAGAATTTCCTGAGAACTTGTGGTGGTGGAGCTTCTTCTGAAGAGGATCCCAGGAGGCTAAAGAAGATCCCAGGAGTCCAGGAGCACCCCACCACTCAGGCTGGATAAGGTGATTCTGATTTTTTTTTTGAATGAGCTGCAGAAAACTGAGGATGCATGACCAGGATGCTAAGACTTTGTGGCTTGGTTGAGCCTTGAATTCCTGGAAACAGAAATTGTGAAGTATTTGAGATGGACTGGACCCTGTGAACTTCAGTGTGGAGCAGGACTTACATGGAGAGCTGGACAAGGAACTGGGAGCTGTCTGTCTTTTAATCCAGGTGACTGGTGGATTCAGGCAGGAGTTGCCTGCCTCAAGTCAAGACAAAAAGACCTCTCTGTGGGTACTGAGTAATGATGAAATTGTAGTTTACTAGTGACCTAATGGTGAAGAATCTGTGTATTTTCTAATGATTGTACTTAGTGATTAATAATACTTAGTAATTGATTGCTGAATAAGTGACTGATTGAGTTAACTTAGTGTGCCCCATGGGTGGAAGACTTTGACTATTATACTTTGAGATGATTGTTCTTTGTTCAAAACTTTGTGGCCATTTTAATGATAAGCTGTTGTTAATACTATATTGTGATATTCTGTGATAAGTTGTAATATTGTGAATGCTGTACCTTAAATTCTGTGAATGTTTTGCTTTGATTTGTTATAGAATACATAGTGTTCACTATACTATGTAATCAGAACCTTAAAAGCTGTTCACAGTAGCATTCTTCTGGAAAGCTACTAATGCATGGCATTACAGCAATCCGATATGGATAACCATTTCCATCATGAGTCTTTTGTAATTGTCTTATAACCTTGCATTGCTGAGGGAATCGAAGTCTGTCAAAGTTAGTCATCACAGATATGATGTGTCTGTAATTGTGTACAATGTTCTCCTACTTCTGTTTATATAACCATGAATAACTGATGTTTTTTAAAATTCTGATCTGACTTTATTTGTGTGAAAACTGTTTTGTAAATGTTTTCATATAGTTCCAGGGTTTGTTCTGGCAGGTAGACTCCCAATTATTTTATAATGTCTACAGCAACTTTAAATGGGATTTCTCTTTCTATTTCTTGCTGTTCAGCTTCATTAGAAATATATAGGAATGCTGAGGATTTATGTGGGTTTATTTTATATCCTGCAACTTTGCTAAAATTATTTATTGTCTCAGGTAGTTTTTTACTTGATTCTCTAAATTCTCTAAGTATATCATCATATCATCTGCAAAGCGTGATAGCTTAGTCTCTTCTTTGCCTAATCCAATTCCTTCGATTTCTTATTTTCATTTATTGCTATAGCTAACATTTCTAATACCAAATTGAGTAAGAGGGGTGATAGTGGACATCCTTGTTTAACCCCTGATCTTATTGGAAATGCATCTAGCTTATCCACTTTACATATTATACTTCTTTTTTTTTTTTTGGCTTTTTGGAAGAGGGAATGTAGGGCAATTGGGGTTAAGTGAATTGTCCAAAGTCACACGGCTAGTTTTTATGTTATATGTCTGAGGTTGGATTTGAACTCAAATCTTCCTGACTACAGGGCCAGTGCTCTATTCACTGTGCCACCTAGCCATCCCTTACATATTATACTTGCTGATAGTTTTAGATAGATGCTATTTATTATTTTAAGGAAGACTCCATTTATTCCTGTGCTTTCTAGTGCTTTTAATAGGAATGGGTGTTGTATTTTGTCAAAAGCTTTTTCTGTATCTATTGAGATAATCATATGGTTTCTACAAGTTTTGCTGTTGATGTGATAGATTATACTAAGAGTTATCCTAATATTGAACCATCCTTGCATTCCTGGTATAAATCCTACCTTATCAAAGTGTATTATTCTCATGATTAGTTACTGTAATCTTTTTACTAATATTTTATTTAAATTTTTTGCATCTATATTTATAAGGGAAATAGGTCTAGAATTTCCTTTCTCTGTTTTGACTCTTCCCAACTTAGTTAATCATTACCATGTTTGTATCATAAAAATAATTTGATAGGACTCCTTCTTCTCCAATTTTCCCACATAGTCTATAAAGTATTGGAATTAATTGTTCTTTAAATGTTTGATAGAAATCGATGGGAAATCCATCTGGCCCTGGAGATTTTTTTCCTAGGGAGTTCATTGATGACTTTTTCAATTTCTTTTTCTGAGATGGGGTTATTTAAGTATTTTACTTCATCTTTGTTTAATCTGGGCAACTTATATTTTTGTAAATAAGCATCCATTTCACTAAGATTGTCAACTTTATGAGCATACAGTTGGGCAAAATAATTCCTAATTACTGTTTTAATTTCCTCTTCATTGGAGGTAAATTGAACCTTTTCATTTTTGATAACGTTAATTTGGTTTTCTTCTTTTTAAAAAATCAAATTGACTACACATTAAACAATTTTATTGGTTTTCTCATAAAACCACTCTTAGTTTTATTTATCAGTTCACTAGTTTTCTGAATTTTAATTTTATTAATCTCTCCCTTGGTTTTCAGTATTTCTAATTCAAAATTTAATTGGGGATATTTAATTCATTCTTTTTCTAGCTATTTCAGTTGCATGCCCAATTCATTGATCTCCTTTTCCTCTTTTTTATTCACGTAAACATTCAGAGATATAAAACTTCTGCTAAGAATAGCTTTCACTGCATCCCATAAGTTTTAGTATGTTGCCTCATTATTGTCATTCTCTTGAATGAAGTTATTTATTTTTTCTGTGATTTTTTTTGTTCGACCCACTCTTTTTTTAGTATTAGATTATTTAGTTTCCAATTAGTTTTTAGTCTATCTTTCCATGGCCCTTTATTACATATAATTTTCATTGCATCATGATTTGTAAAGGATGAATTTAATATTTCTGCCTTTCTGCACTGTATTGTGAGGTTTTAATACCCTAATACATGGTCAATTTTTGTATATGTCCCATGTACTGCTGAGAAAAAGATATATTCCTTTTTATCCCCATTCAGTTTTATGCAGAAGTCTATCATATCTCAAACAGTGCTCCTCTCCCTCTCTTTTTGTCCTCTAGTATAATAAGTTTTTGTTTCTCTTCACATTAGATTCCTATACTTAATTGAGTGTGTTATTTCCTCTTTAAACCAAAACCAATGAGAGTAAAGTTCATACAATGTTCATCTCCCTACCTTATTTCCCTATACTATATAATATGCATTCATGCCTCTTCATGTGGTATAATTTACCCTTTTCTGCCTCTTCCTTTCCTCTTCTCCCATTACAATCCCTTTGTACCCCTTAATGAGGTTTTTTTTTTAATCTTCACATTATTTTATACTCACACTCTCTATCTCTATCTCTATATCCCTTTTAAATGTCATTATGATTATACAGTTCTCAATATTGACATGTATCATCCTCCCATATAGGGATGTATACAGTTCACTCTTATTGAATAACAAGTAGTGTGTGTGTGTGTGTGTGTGTGTGTGTGTGTGTGTGTGTGTGTGTGTTTTCCCTGTTAACTTTTTATGTCTCTCTTGAGTTTTGTATTTGGAGACCAAATTTTCCATTGAGCTCTGGCCTTTTCATCAGGAAGGTCTGGAAGTCCCTTATTTCATTAAATGACCATCTCCTTGCCTGAAAGATTATGCTCACTTTTGCTGGGTAGTTGATCTTTGGTTGCATTCCGAGCCCTTTTACCTTCTGATATATCATATTCCAGTCCCTCTGATCTTTTAATGTAGAAGCTGCAAGGTCCTGTGTGATCCTGACTGTAATTCTGAAATATTTGAATTGTTTCTTTCTGGCTGCTTGCAGTATTTTCTCCTTGACCTGATAATTCTGGAATTTGGCTACAATATTCCTTGGAGTTTTCATTTTGGGATCTCTTTCAGGTGGTGTTCAGTGGATTCTTCTGATAACTGTTTTACCCTCTGGTTCTAGGACCTCAGGGAAGTTTTCCTCAATTATTTCTTAAAAGATGTTTTCCAGGCTCTTTTTTTCATCATGTCTTTCTGGTTGACCAATAATTCCTAGATCATCTCTCCTGGATCTGTTATCCAAGTCAGTTGTTTTCCAGTGGCACATGTTACATTTGTTCTATTTTTCATTCTTTAGATTTTGTTTGTTTGATTCTTGATGCCTCATAAAGTCTTTAGCTTGAGTTTGTCTAATTCTAATTTTTGCAAATTGTTTTTCCTCAGTTTTTGAACCTCCTTTTCCATTTGTTCTACCTTAACTTTTAAGGGGTTATTTTCTCTAGTTAGATTTTGTAGCTTTTTTCCCATTTGACAAATTGTGCTTTTTAAGGAGTTGTTTTCTTCACTGATTTTTTCCCTTTTGCCAATTGTATTTTTAAAATAATTCGTCAATTTATCTTCTACCTCTCTAATTTGGCTTTTAAAATCCTTCTTGAAATCTTCCAAGAATCTTTTTTGGGCTTGAGACCAGTTCATATTCCCTTTTGAGGATTCAGTATGGGTTTAGGGGTCAATGCTGTTTTCTTGTGAATTTGGTTGTCCTACCTCACTATAATAGGGTTCTATGTTCTTTGATTTTCTAATTTGTTTTGCTATTGTGATTGCCTATTTCCTGCCTTTTAAAGTGGGTCTCTTCTTCTGGAGTACAGAGGGGTCTGACCTGTGCTTCTTATGTTAATTATTAGGGGTCTGGTTATTGGCTTTTTGTGCTGTAGTCTCTCAGTGCCTAGACTGAGGCCAAGGCCAGGACTTTTGGCATTTCCCTGGAGTTACACTGAAGAAGCTCACAGTCTGAGGTGTGGGGGAGGGGTGGTCTGGCAGTTTCACAGATTTTGCCTCCACATCCTTGAGCTAGAGCTCAAGCAGGCTCAGCCACTGTTGGCCAGGGCCACTCTTGTGTGTGAAAATTGCCCTGGTTGTGCAAAGGCACACCTGGGGTCCTGGTGTTAGCGCTTACTGGCTCTACTCCTCTAGGGTTAAGGCTCTCCTGTTGGTCAGCTGAGATGGGGCTTGTTGGGATACCTCCTGTCCTGGACTTAAGCCTTAGCTTAGTCACAGCCATGCCTTTCCTCTAGGACTCCCAAGCCTGCCGCTGGTTCCATTATTTCAGGATTTTACACTGGGGCAATATTCTCCGGGTTTTCAGTGTCAGAGGGGGAGATGAGAGCTTTACTCTTCCATCTTGTCTCCTGGAAGTTCTGATAGGTGATTTTTAAGCATCCAGACTATGGGTTGATAGCCCCAGGAATAGTTGTTGCAGCTGCTGCAGGCCTTCCACTTGCCCGTTATCCAGCTCTGACAGACCATTGTCCTGCACTGAGAGTTAGGGGAATTGCTCCTGTGGTGGGTAAGTCAGTACATCTAGGCTCACTCTGGCTTCACTATGGTTGGGTCTGTGCTGGTGCAGCCCACTCCACTCTCTGAGCTCCCCTGCCAGACACAACAAATCCTACCATTCCACAGTTTCCTGGGCTGGAAATCTTCCATACCATCTCTCCCAATGGATTCGTCCACTCATGTGTTAGATTTGATCTTAGGTCTCCTTGATCTGAGATCAGGCCTCTATACATTATGCCATATCATCTCTAGAATGATACATTGGCACTCACAAAATATATAAAGATATAGAATATATAAAGATGTAGAATATCTCCATCACCTCTGTCAAGGATATTGGACAACATGTACAAGAATATCACTGGGTGAGGTGTAGAAGGAATAATCATGTTGATGATATCACAGATACACTGAAGCATTTATTGAACAGCTAGAAATTTAATATTACAAATTTGACATGAGTAATAAGAGCTATGCTAAGTGAACATACTTTGTCATTTAAAATATGCCCACATAGATAAGATGGCAGTCTAGACTTTTTCTCTGACCCCTATGATTTCTAAAGCCTCTTTAAAGCAGATATCATTCACTAAAGATAATGCAACTCTAGCTGTTTCCAAAATCTAAAAGAGGTTAAAAGATGTCCTCCCAAACCCAGGAACTGATAGACACTGACCCTGAATTCATTTAGCACCCCTTTCCTACTTTCTGTTATATCAGTACCAAGGATTCACTAGTAGACTCATACAATTACATCAAAACCCAACCCTGAACCCTGTTTCCCTCTCCCTCTTTCTGCTGCCATAGAGCCCCCAGATCTAGGCAGTGGAAATGTGCCTAGGCCTTAACAGCCCTTCAGGAGCAAAAGTCTATTAGGGACTGCAATCTTGAAGCCCCAGTGCCACAAATCTATGAACTGTCAGTGCCAGGAAAAGTAGGCACTGTACTTATAGTGACAGGCCAGAGAATTGAGGAAGAAAGGAAGTGTGACAGGTCACCGAGATGGGATATTGTGTATATATGGTATCCTGTTGTGTCTCTGTTGTGTCCTCAAACTGAGGGAAAGAATACAGCATACAAATAGGATTTTGACAACCCAAAATTGACTTAGGATAGAGACCCAGCCTGGGGAAATGTGAAATGCCCATCATGGGAGAAGACTTAGAGATCCAGACCCCAAGGAAACCATAATTAGATGGAAGGGAGTCAGTAAGTGAGTAATAGATAAGGAAATTAGGGGGAAAAGACTGAAAGTACCAAAGCTTTCAAGAAGAAGAATACTCAGGGCAGCTAGGTAGTGCAGTAAATAGAGCACCAGCACTTGATATACTTATTAGCTGTGTGACTTTGGGCAAGTTGCTTAATCCCAAGTACCTTGCCTTCAACCCCCTCCCAAAAAAGAAGAAAACTCAAAATGCTTGGACATAAACAGATAAATCAACAGGAAAAAAAAACAGAAGGAAAATGACCTCCAAACCTAGTAAATAAGTTCAGGCTGCTTTGAATATGTTTTGCAGACAAACAACCAAAAGAAGGACAATGATCCAATATTTGATGGGGACAGGGTCTTATCAGTGGCTAGAATACTGAGTGCCAGGTCTGGAATCAGGATGACCAACATTCTGAGGCTATGTACTTATTCAGTGCGCGAACCTAGGCAAGTCATTTATTCTCTGCCTCAGTTTCCTTATCTTCAAAATGGAGGTCATAATAGCACCAGTGATGCTGTGAGGATCAAATGGAATGATTATTATAAAGCACTTAGCACAGAGTGTGACACATAAATGCTATGTAAATGTCAGCTGCTCTTTACCTATCATCATCATCCATTATTATTACAGTGAAAAAAGACAATCCATGGAGAAAATGTCATAAGACGCTGGCAGAAAGTGCCTAGAGGGGAGAGCCTAGAACAGATAAGTTAGCAACTTTGATAGCGGTTATTCATGAATCAGAGAATGAGAATCTAGAAGTAAAAGATAAATAATGAAGATACTGAAAACTCCTTTCTGGAAAGGGGCACAAAAAGTTAACAGAATTACATGAATCTAGAAGTAAAAGATAAATAATGAAGATACTGAAAACTCCTTTTTGGAAGGGGGCACAAAAAGTTAACAGGATTACCTGAAGGCAAGGAGAGGAAGAGAGAAGATCACATGACAAGAAGGGATCAGGGCTGAGGAGAAGAGAGTCTGTAGGAACAGTGCCAATTGAAAACATTCAAATAAATGAAGGAACACAGTAATGGGTTTGTAGCAGAAGAGGGAACTTGCAACTGAAAAGCTTCTGCACAGACTACATGAATAAGAATAAGAAGAAAAGTAACCAGATATCTCTGGTAAACACATGGTATCCAAGATATTTACAGAACATACTCACTCATAGGAAAATAATCAATGGAAACCCTCCCCACCTCCAAAGTAAGTCCTCCTTCCTTTCTGCTTCCTTTTCTATCTTGCCATTCTCCTCATGTACTCCCCTAGAGGGTCTTATCTTTTTGAGACCAAAAAGGTGACTTTCCCTTATTGATCGCCCTTGATTTGACTTGGGCACATTATATATGATATATCCTTTTCATGATAAAAAATCATCAAAGAATACAAAGTTCTCAAAAGAACTGCAAAGTATTTAAAACTAATGGAAAAAAATATCCCTGATCAATGATAATAAAAGAAATGCACATCAGAACAACCCTGAAGATTCACCTCACACCCTGCAAATTTGCAAAGATGAAAGAAAGGGAAGCACTTAATGTTGGAGGGGTTTGGAAAGACAGGCACACGAATGCATTGTTGATAGAGCTGTAAAATAGTACAACCATTTTGGAAAGCAGTTTAGAATTATTAATATAAAGTAGTTAAATTGCCCTTTGAACCAGAGACTCCATTACTGGAAGCCAATGATAATAAAACAGTCACCATATACTCCAAAACATTTATGGCAATACTTGTTGTGAAAGCTAAAAATTGAAAACAAAACAAAACAGATTCCCATTAATTTGAGAATGACTAAACAAACTGTGAAATATGAATGTAAAGGAATATTACTGTGCTGTAAGAAATAATGTGTGTGATGAATACATAGAAACATGGAAAGATCAATATGAACTGATGGAGAGTGAAGTAATCATAGCCCTTCCCCCCAAAAAACCCCCTGCAAACAATATACATACTAACTACAACAATTTAAATGAAAAAATCAATGACACACCAAAAAATGCAAAGCAAATGCAACAAAATTTAAATAATCAAATAGTACTCAAAGGAAGAAGTATGAGAAGGCAATTACAACCTTCTTCTTCATGAAGGTGGGACATACACAGATGTTAGACATTGCACATGCTTTTGAACTTTTTCAGTGTATCAAGAAACTCTGTTGACTTTTTTTTCCTTTCCTAAAAATATTATTTCTCATATTTTATGGCTTTCTAGGAGTGATAGAGGAAAGGATGCATAGAGTACCGTAATGATGTAAGAAGCAGAAAATATCAGTATAAACATTTAGAAAAATAAAACAAAATATGCACATATATATAGACATAGACCTATGTACATGACTTTTTCTTTAGTGCTTTATTCTTCATTGTCTAGAATGATATCTCCATCAGAGATTTTAACTTGTAACATTTCTTACTTTTCCCTTCAAATACTTCTTTTTTGCCATATACTATATTCTAATGTTTTTGAGGATCAGTGATGCTATAATAAATTCTTCCAGACTACATTTAGTTTCCTTTTGTTATTTTTTGTTTAAAAATGAATAAGATTATGTGTTAAATTTTTCATCCGATATGACTAAATTATTTACAGGTAGTTTGAGCAAAGGAAGAATTAAAACTTTTATCCTCTTTGTTCCTTGCCTTGATTTGAATAATTTGAATGGTCCTGACTTGTCAACTAATACTCATCCACTATGTATTCTGCTGATGGTTTTCTTTGTACAGTTCTGTCTCTAAATTTGCCTTGCATTTTTCAAATAAATGTTAATAAATTATAGATGCTTTTCTTAAATAGGCTGAATCTTAGCAATAAAATGAAATAAGATATGGGTAAGAGAAAGCTATACAAAATGGACATGCCACTTGTCAATTAAGAGTGATGTCAATGACTTATCTAATTTTGTGGGGGGAGGGGATGTGTGTAGTGATCATATAGTTAAGATGATGAGTCTTATCATTTGCTTAACCTATTTATATCTATGTCTTCATGTACAAATTGTGGTATCAAAATTCTAATTTAGATCACAACTTTCCATTCTTGGAACAATGAACTGAAATATTTATCATTCTGTCACATTCAAAAACATAATATCCTAGGTTTCTTGATCCACCTCCCCCTCACTATAAACTTAAGTGAAGTGGTCTTTGTCATTCCCCAAGGGGCAGTTGCACAGAGCATTGGGAGTAGGGTCAACATTCAATTCATGATGCATCGAGTGCCTCAGTTTCTTCATTGGTAAAAATGGGAATGAGGCAAATGATAGCATGATCAACCTGCCAGGATTGTTAGGAGGAAAATGTTTTAAGGGTTGGAGAAATATGAGTTATGATTATCTTAGAATTTGGGAGTGGGGAGGGGAGGAAGCCTGATATATTATTACTCGATGATTATCTCTGTGTGAGTCATTACTCTTTACTTTGCAATGTCTACATTTTAAACGTCTTTGCAAATGAAATATGTCTTTCTGATCTCTGGAACACATTTAAAATTAAATTTTAGTCCTCTAACATTTGAAAGTAGAGTTTCTCCTAACTCAGATTCATTACTGATTTTGCTGTGTCGCCTAAAATTTAATTATGAAGATGACACTTTAATCCCAGTGAAACTAGTTGGTTTATTGTAAGTGGGGAACAAAAATGCCAGCAGACAGATCGAAAATATTTCTGGAGGTTTGATTTTCCAACAGAATGAATTATAGTGAGTTGAAAATGCATTTGAAAATAAACTTCAAATGTTTTACTAGTAAGAGTGGATATTTCATAAGGGCAGTGCTATCTGACATTGTAGTTCCTTTTTAGACACTTAATGACTTGTTGGATCATTAACCATCATCCAGTTCTCTGTCTTGCACAGGGCCTCCAGCTAATCATTAACTGTCTAGGAAAGAACTCAAACAATGACATTGTTGCCTAATTGGAGTTGCAATCTCCTACCCTTCACACAGTCTATATGTATCCAATATAACTAATGCTAGAAGTTTGTTTCATTTCTACTACCTCTAGTAACCGTTATGTTCACTTAATGACTTTGAATCACTGCATTTTATAAAAGAAAAAATGTTTTCAAAAATTGCATTTACATAGCACTTTAAAGTTTACAAAGTCCTTTGCAGATATCTGATTTTTTCCTTACAACAACCCTGGGAAGTAGATGCTATTATTATCCCATTTTTACAGATGAGGAAACTGAGGCAGACAAAAGTTAAATGACTTGCCCAGGGCCTCAGAACTGATAAGTGTTTGAAGTCATATTTCAACTCAGGTCTTCCTGACTGCAGGTCTAGAACTTTATCCAGTGTTCCACCTAGCCGTTGTCCACAAACAAATTGAAGAAAACTGAATTGAATTTCTCTATGTATTGGTGAAGTAAGATGAAAGTTGTAAGTTTGCCATGTGTAGTTGCTTATATATAAAACAGAAACCATTAACAAAAGACAAAGCTCCACACAAGAGAGGTTTTATCTGCTTTATTGACTTAGTTTTTAACTCCACTGTATTGGTAATACTTATTTTTCTATCCATTGAAGCTAAATTAAAATCTCATATTAATGATAAAACTTTTTTTTTTAATGTTGAGTGAAAAGGCAAAAAGGGAAAACTAAATTGTTTCACATCCTTTCTGGCTGAAAGAGCCAGAATTAGAGTTAATTAGTATAGGGAGACAAGGATAAGAGCCTCAGTTTTGCTACTTTGAACATGTCATCTTCTCTCCGAGTATGTTTTCTCTTGTATAATTTCGGAAATAAAATTCCTCTTTGTCAAATGCCAATGTTATATAGGCTGCCATGGGAAAAAGAGTCATGTTCACCCTTAGGCCAGGGGAGCTAAGGAAATGGCAGTGCCTTTGGATGCCAGATGTGGTGGCAGCAGTGATCATCTCAGTTCCAGACAAAGCCAAAGTTAATGGGCCTGGGGCATCTGAAGACATGAAAACTCAAGTGAGAGTCAGCTGGGCCCAGAAATTCCCTTCTTGCTTGGGCTTCTGTTACATGAGAGTGAACTGATCAGAACTGTCATAGTTAGGTGCTCTTCTCTCCTACTTTTGAAAGGTAGAAGAATCATTCTGAAGTGTTCTTCCTTCTCCTTTGCTGTCTATAACTGTTTTTTTTTTTTTTGCAAAATAATGAACAACTTGTGTTAATGGTTATAGGGGAACATGGTCAGGGTTGACTGGGATGAGTAATGCAAATGAAGTCCCCCCCCCCCTCCGCCACACACCGCCTGAATTTTCCAAGACCTGAATGAGAAAGCAAGGTAGAACTGATTATCAACTAAAGTAAGGTTTTGAGCCCTATTGGGAATTTTTGTGCTTTTATATGTGACTAGAGACTCCAGGTCAGTCACATGACTCTAAACAGTAGATGTTAATATGGCATAAAGACTGATGAAAGTTGGGAATCTACCAGGAAAAATAAGAACAAACCAAGAAGGCAGTGATAAAATGATGCAAAAACATATCTATAGATGGAAAAATATAGGTAGGTGGATATATATGTATATATGAATGTATGTGATATATATATAATGTGTGTATGTATTATATGTGTGTGTTATATATCATATACCTATATGTGAATATATATATATATATATATATGTTATACACACACACACACACACACACACACACACACACACACACACAGACAAAGGTTTTGGTGCTTCCCTAGACATTTTCTAAGTGTAATCACTTTAAAAAATAGTGATGCTATTTGCCTATCTAGCTACTCATTTTCTGTGTTAAATGCATTCTATTCTAGGGAGGTTGTCCACAAGATACAGATGGACAACATATGGTGCCCATTTTTCAAGTGAAAAAGGCTCATGTGCAATGTGTGATTTCTCCTATAAGCCTAACAAATCAATTTGAATTTTTTTGTGTGTGGGGGCGGGGAGAAGATGATTGTGGTTTGCAAAATTTTCTTTTCTTTCCTTCCAAGCCTTATTATCTTTCCCAGAGGCTGGCAGGGATGGGGTAGGGCATGGGGGTGGTTTTGTAAAAGAAAAATAATGATCTCTTATTTTCACTCCTTCTGTTCTGATTGCTTCAAATCATATTTCTACAGTGTGTGTTTTCTTTATCAAACTTTCTGTCTAATGCAGCAATTGCTCTGTGTACTATGTGAGGCCTTTTATTTCAACCCTTTGATATTTTGATGAAGACTATTTGTTTTTTTTTTCGGCTCTGTGCCAGACATACAGGAGATCCAGCTGTGGTGATCAATCCATGCCCTTCAACACTGGCA
The DNA here is from genome assembly GCA_011680675.1 of Gymnobelideus leadbeateri. Taxonomy (NCBI): domain Eukaryota; kingdom Metazoa; phylum Chordata; class Mammalia; order Diprotodontia; family Petauridae; genus Gymnobelideus; species Gymnobelideus leadbeateri. Next base: position 182,568 of record WOXC01005943.1, on the reverse strand, counting down.
GAAAAGCATAATGATTAAAGATATATTGGAGAGAAAAAAGGGGAGGATCACACTGACTTTGAAATTTGTTGAATGCTCCCCTAGCAAAGCCTCACTACAACCAACTGATTGGAGAGAATGCCAATTTGAATTAGTGAAAAGTTTAAGTTTCTTTGACAAGAAATGCATTTATATTGCTTTCATATTCATCGAGTAACTCAAGTCAATGGTTAAGAAGGGGTGTTCAAGTAGATGACTGTGATGCCATGCACAAGCAGCTTTCTAGAAGAATGCTACTATAGATAGCTTTTAAAGTTCTGATCACACAGTATAGTGATCACTCTATTTATTCCATAACAAATCAAAGCAAAACTTTCACAGAAAATCAAGGTATAACATTCACAATATTGCAACTTCTCAAAGTACAATGGTTAAAGTCTTTCTTTCATGGGGCAAAGTATCACAGAAAATCACAATATGATAAGATCACAATATAGTCTCAAAGTACAATAGTCAAAGTCTTGATTAACTCAGTCACTTGTTCATCAATCAATTACTAAGTATTATACACAAATCCCTCCACCCCTAGGTCACTAGTAAAGGACAATTCCATCTTTACTCAGTACTGAGGGAGAGGTCTTTTATCTTGGCTTGGGGCCTGTTCTCAGATTCCCTGGATCCCTTTCCATGGTCCCAGTTTCTACCTGGATTCACCAGACAGTTGACTGGGTTCAATGGCAGACAGCTCCCAATTCCTTGTCCAGCTCTCTGGGTAGGTCCTACTCCACACTGAAGTTTACAGGGTCTGGTCCATGTCAGATCCTTCACCATTCCTGCTCCAGGGAATTCAAGGCTCAACCAAGCACAAAGTCTCAGCACCCCAGTCATGCTTCCTCAGTTACCTGGGCTTCTGGTTCCTGGACTCCTGGGATCTTCTGTCACCTGGGTTCTTGGGCTTCTGGCTCCTGTTCAGAAGAAGTTCCACCATGACAAGTTCTCAGGAAATTCTGGCTCAGTTTTCCATTCTCTCTTCTGTAGCGGCAGACCACCAGATGCTGGTCTCAAGAAATTCTGACTGTGCCTCCCTGGGGCTTTTCCTTATATATACATGACATTAGCTTCCTGTTTCAGCCAACCCCTTCCTGTTACATCAGTAACAGGAGACAGGAATTCATACCTTCTGTTTCCCCAACAGAGGCTTTCTCAGTTACTAAGTGCTAAGTACCTGCTACTTTTGCCAACACAAAGGGATCTTCAAATTCAAAATTACATTACCATTACAATGACCCTCATGAGAGGGAGAGAAGAGTCATATGACCAGGTTGGACTAGAATTTCTCAGGTCCTTGTAGCTTCAAATTCCATAATGCGTTTCTAATTAATAGCCATTTGTATATAAACATAGAATATTCTCAATTTCTTGGATTATATTAATGATATATAGCTATATAGTACTTAATACTTTTCAAAGTACTTTGATTTTACTTAAGCCTCCAGTAGCTTAAACATCTCCTACCTATCTGCAGTCTTGTTTAAAGGATTAAACTGCTTAGGTAACCTGATCTTCATAGAGAGTACAAAGTTGAAATCAGGTCAAATTATATCCATTTCCCAGGGCGGTTAGGTGGCACAGTGAGTAAGAGCGCCGGCCTCGGAGTTGGGATGACCCGAGATCGAATCCGGCCTTAGAAAATGAGCACCCACGCATAAATCATGACTAGCCGTGTAACCTTGAGCAAGTTACTTAACCCCAATTGCTTACAAAAAAAAAAAATTATATCCATTTCCCAAAAGAAAGAGTTCAAATTAATAAGATTTTATAGTGTAAAGATAATATGTTTTTCTCATTTATATTTTGGTGGTGGTGGTCTGTTGTGAGAAACTTCCTACATTTTTAACTCTCTTACTCCTGCCCCATCAAGTATCAGGACACACCTTCAGCCATAGATCTCCGATTCTATAGCTTCAGTCACTTGTTTGCTCATGCCTGTGAGTCTGGACATCAAAAACAATTCCATGTCAGTAGGAAGTATAAATGGAGGACCTAGTACAAATAATCCCTGCCTCAGTATTTGATATTATTCCTGACTTAGGTCTTGTGACTTCCTGGTTTTCTTCTGACTCTCTTATCCTTATGGGACGTTTGACTCATCCCTTTTTAGCTCCAGTTACCCATATCCACTTTTACTCTAGTTGTGACTTTGGCTTTTGGTCTCTTCTGTATCCTAACATCAGTCAACTGATTGCTCCTTGACTTCTGTCCCTGACCTCTTGATCTCTGGGTTCCTTGTCTTGTTTTGAATTCCAAAACTTATTTGACCTTTGATCTCTAGTTATCCTGAGGGCCTCATCAGAATGTTTCTGCAGACCATGTCCTATCATGTCCATTGTCTACAATGTCATTTTTTCTAATGCCTTACCTCTCTTGCCTTATTTTCAGAGGTTCTTTAGTGTCATATCCATTAACAGATTAGAGATTCAGGGCCAGAGATAATGATGACACCCTCTGTAAAGCTAAGCACAAGCAGCTTTCCAGAGGACTGCTGCTGTGAACAGCTTTTAAGATTCTGATAACACAGTATGGTGAACTCTCTATTTCTTCAATAACAAATCAGAGCAAAACATTCACAGAAAATCAAGGCACAGCGTTCACAATGTTACAGCTTATCAGAGAAAATCAAGATACAGCATTCACTTTGTCACAGCTCAAAAGCTTATCACTAAAATGACCACATAGTTTTCACCAAAGTGGTCACACAGTTTTCAACAAAGTAAATCATTTAGTAACTGATCATTTAGTAATGCAATCATTCAATCACCCTTAATTCAATCAGTTTTAAGGAGGAGAGCCTTCTTAATCCTTAACTCACTCATCCTTAAGGAAGAGCCTCCTTAAGGGACACAAAGTACAATAGTCAAAGTTCTCCACCCCTGGGGTACAATTAAGTTACAATTTCAGTCACTACTCAGTACTCTCTTAAGGGGTGGTGGAAAATACACAGGCCATCCACCCCTCAGTCACAAGTAAGTTACAATTTTATCAATCACTACTTAGTATCCATGGAGAGGTTTTTTCATCTTGACTAGAGGCAGGTAGCACCTACCTGAATCCACTAAACTGTCACCTTGGTTCAGAGGCAGGCAGCTCCCAGCTCCTTGTCCAGCTCTTCATGCAGTTCCCGCTCCACGTTGAAGCTCACGGTGTCCAGTCCATCTCAAATCCTTCATAGTGTCTGTTCCTGAGAAGAGAAAACTTAACAGAGCCACAGACAGACAAAGTACCAATACCACTGTCATGCTTCCTCTGGCAGCTCCAGCTGGCCTTCAGAAGTCTTCAGCAGCTCCATTCTCAAAATCAAAATCACTTTCTCCATAGAAGTTCCAGTCCAGCAGCAGCAGCAGCCCAGCCTCCCGATGCTAGCTGGGAGAAACTCTCTCTCTCACTGACAGCACCTGCTCTGTCTCTAGATGCTTGTCCCAAGAAGTTCTGACTGTCCAGCTTGTGCTCTTCTTTAAATATGGTATAGCTTTTCCCTGCTCAGACCCTTCCTGTTATGTCAGCAACAGGGGATCATACCTTCTGTTTCTTTAACTGAGGCTTAATTTGAAACTAGGTGCTAAGTACCTCTCAGCTTTCCAATACAGAGGGATCTTCAAATTTCATTACTATTACAGACTCTGAGCCCTTGAGCGTTTACATGTGCCAGAGAAATCACACAATCTATCACCTATTCACTAATTTTACACTAATGCCCTTTTCTCTGTCTTAGCATTCAGAATGGGAAATAAAGCCCTGGGGAACATTAATTGTCAAGTGCTGTTTTGATGTGAGCTTATTTACTGAGATGAACAGGAAATAGAAAGCCCAAGAGATAGAAAGTGAGTAGAAAATAATTAAACATGCTTTTGCAGGTCATGCTTGCTTTCTCTGGGGTATTCAGATTTGTATGTGTGAGTAAGTTATTGCTGAAGTCCAAACTCCAGTCTGAGAAATATTAAATCATTGGAGGATAAACACAAATTTGCCACTTTATCCTAAAATTTGTACCACCACACACTAGTGACTATTAGCCTTTCAGATATTTGCAAAACTTCTCCCTAGGACCAGTTACTAAGTAAACCATCATTATCTGGCTTTTATTAGATTTTACTTCAAGAGTTATCCAGTTACTGGTAAGATTCATGACTAACATGACAGGTCAAGTTAGAGTCTCAGCTCTTGTGCTTAAATGTATGCATGGTGACACATTTTTAGAGGTTTAATTGAGCATTGCTAGTATCTATGTGTTTGTATAAATTTGACTCAAAAAGTTAAAGAATGTGAAAGCTGCATGAACATTTTTGAAGACAGAGCTCATATAAAAATTAATTGTATAGCCAAAAGTTCACAGGCATAAATCTATATATGTATACACACATATCTACATATCTATAGATATATACTTCTTAAGAACATTATCACTTGACTGGATTTGAAGAAGATGTGGAAGTTTTCTGCCATTCCAGCAGACATTGTATCTTTGGAAATGCCCAAAGCCATTTTTTTTCTTTTTTCTTTCTTTCTTTTTTTTTTTTTAAGCAATTGGGGTTAAGTAACTTGCTCAAGGTTACACGGCTAGTCATTATTTATGTGTGGGTGCTCATTTTCTGAGGCCAGATCTGATCTCGGGTCATCCCAACTCCGAGGCCGGCGCTCTTACTCACTGCACCGCCTAGCCGCCCCTTTTAGGGCAATTGGGGTTAAGTAACTTGCCCAAGGTCACACGGCTAGGTTTTTTTTTTTTTGTGGGGGGGGGTTAAGTGTCTGAGGCCGGATCCGAACTCAGGTCCTTCTGACTCCAGGGCTCCACTCACTGCGCCACCTAGCCACCCCCCAAAGCCATTTTGAAGAGAAAAAATGAACACTATCTTCTTTAGTTGAAATTGTGAGTGGAATTTAAGACTACTTAACCAGTTCACTAGCACTGAAGGATTCTTACCTAGAGTCAAATGACCACATAAGATGCCTTATTGGACTATTTCCTTTCTGTGTCCATTCCATGACTTTGTAGAGCCATGAATATACTTGACACAAGTGTAGTGAAAGCCCTAGAAGGTACATTTATTTCTCTGTCTGCCTTCAGCCCTAAACTGAAGATCCAGTTATATTTACCCTATAGGATGTACAACTAAACAATAAGTGGGTAATTTTGCCATTAGATGTCTGGTTTTCTTCTGAAATTCTTTGTGTGAATGTACACACCTCTCTCTTTGAAAGGTACAAGAAAATAGTCCTAGTCCGAGTACTACAGAAAAAATAGTACTCTTCTAACTTGCTATCATTCATGCACAAAAGGGGGAATTATTCAACCTTGTCAGTCTTGGTAGATTTTTAAAATTTGTTTCTAAATCTATTCTTGGATAGTTCATGAATGTTGCTATTTGACATCCTTCTTTTCTCTCAGTTTAGAACCAGTATTAATTGTTGGCAGTTACTATCTAGTGTTTTTTTTTAATATCTCACTTTCTTTTCTTTATTTAAGAGTGAAGGAACTAGGTGGTGTTATAGTTTCTACTTGGAGGATAACCCCATACTAGGAAGCATGGTATCTGTCTCCCTATCTATCTATCTATCTATCTATCTATCTATCTATCTATCTATCTATCTATCTTTCTATCTATCTATCTATCTATCTATCTATCTATCTATCTATCTATCTATAAATATCTTTGTCTTCCTATTCCTCTCCTAATGCACACTGAAAGGTTGGTAAGTTAAAGTGTCCAATATAGACCTTCAAGCTCTTCACCCAACAATGTGATCTTTAGCCCATGTCTAAATATCACCTGGTATCTTAGGATGGGAGGGGAAAACATCATGCCAAAAGCATGGGAGCAAGAGTACAGCCTTGTTTAACTCCGTGGGTGACTGGGAAAGCATGAGAACATTTCCATTATCCAGAACCAGGGGCAAGCATCCCATCATGAAATTAATGTGCCATTCTGGTGAACTACTCCGGGCAAACAAATTTTGACATAATTTTCCATAAGCCCTTGCACCTAACGGTATTAAAGGCCTTGGTCATATCTATGGGAGGGACAGAGGGTGGTGGTTGATTACATCATATATGAGATACACTATGTGAACTAACAGGGAGGCAGTATAGAATAGGGGAAAAATACTAGATTAAGAGTCAGGGCTGAGTTTCTTTTACCATCTCTGTCACTAACCAACTATGTGACATCCTGCCAGACCCTTCATCTCTCTGTCTCATCTCTAAAATGGGACAGTAATTTGTCCTTCTGCTCATAAGGCCGTTGGCAGAACCTTATGAGATCATAGGTACAGAAGTACTTTGAAAAATGTCTTCTAAGTCCTGTATAAATATAATGGGAAACTTTTCTATCATCATTTAAAACAGAGATTCTTAACCATCTTTGAGTGTCATGATCCTCTTTCAGCAGCCTGGTGAAACCAATAAACCCTTTCTCAGAATGACATTTTTAAATAATTGAAGGACATGATGTGTTTCAGTTAGAGGTTAACGAAAGTAAATATGGATTTTTCCCCGTCCAAGTTAATAGACCTCTGAATCCTATCCATAGATTCCTTGGTAGGGAGTAGCAACAATGGACCCCAAGTTAAGAACCCTTGGTTTAATGGTAAGAATACATTCTTTTCTCTCTCTCTTTTTTTTTTCTTTTTGGAGGGCAATTGGGGTTAAGTGACTTGCCTGAGTTATGGCTAGTTTTTGTGTCAAGTGTCTGAAGCCGGATTTTAACTCAGATCCTCCTGATTTCAGGGCCAGTGCTCTATTCACTGTGCCACCTAGATGCCCCCAAGAGTACATTCTTAAAGGACTTGTTCGTTATTCCATTTCCTATGGCCTAGCAAATTGGCCTAATATCTTAGAGATCCCAGTGATAAACTGAGTCTTGGACGTGAGGTTTATCTGAATAAGAGCTGCCCCACAAATAACACTCCAGTAAAATCCATGTTTTTATACATTTCTAAGCCCTACAAAATATGCAAAATCTGTTTTTGTATAAATATTTGTATAACTTACAACATTTCGGCAAGTATAAATATATGTGTATGCAAAATATATTCTTAAGAATAACTTGCTATAAGAACCAAAATAGAGGAATTCACTCTGACTCTCAGAAATAAAGACAATCATACCAAAATATAGAGAAAAGGAAATTAAAACAAAAGGAAGCAAGTATAAGAAATAAGCTGTCATTTCTCTTTATTTCTCTTTAGTATTTTATTTTCCCTAATTACATGTAAAAACAATTTTTAACATTCATTTAAAAAATTTGGAGTTCCAAATTCCCTTCCGCAGTCACCTTTCCCCTCCTTGAGAAGGCGTGTAATGCAGCTATCGTTGCTTAATTGACATGTTATATCAGTATGTTGACTCTCCTCCAGCAGGAATGGTATCTGTGCCTGAGGTGGGGTGCAGCTATAACAGGGGCACTGTGAGAGTTGGCATAGATCAAGTGCTGTCTTATATCTACTTTTAAAAATTATTTCAATATGTCTTCAAAAGATACATGATTTCATCATACTAGATGCTGTCTCCATCTATAGTAGATGGATTCAGGAGTTATTGTTCTTCCCTCTCCAAAAAAGTCATTATGTAGTGTTTAAGCTTCTCACCTTTATGTGATGAAAGACACATAGGCCAGGGTCATATTCAGAACCTATCCAGTTTGATAAGACCTGCCAGGGCTTGCATTTGCTGATGTCTTCAAAAGCTCAAGGACATTCACTGGAGTAAGATCTAGTGAAAATCCTTTCTGAAAATATTTTTAAGGAGGTAATATTCCTCAGTTTGATAATCTCCTTTAGACAATTTAATGACCTCGATTCTATCCAGTGTAGTTCTATGCAAGCTGTACTTGACTTGGGGTCTGAAAAACTTTTTTGCAAAGTATTTTTGAATTCTACTTCAATAAATTTTTTATGATCCCATGTATTTGTTTTATTCATTTAAAAAGAGTATGCTGAGAAGGGGTCTATCCTTTCACCAGACTGCCGAAATTCTCAAGAACACAGAAAAGCTTAAGGACCCCTGTTCTGCAGGTTGAGTCTTTTTTTAAATAGGTGACAGTATTACAAGTCAGAAAGATTGGAGTCAAGCTCTCATATTCATTACACTATCATAGCAATTTCTTTATACTTATTGATTAAATCCACGACATTTTCACATAACTAAAAGTCAGTTTCTCAAAAGAGAAAAATGAAGATAAATGCCTGCCATTAAATTTAACTGTCTTTCAGATTACACTTCTGTTAGAAAAATGTTTATAAAATCAATAGGCAATGATCATGCAACCACTTTCTATTTGAATTATAGCTGAAGTATTTTAATTAATGCTGCTAAAATAAAGACATCAAACCAAAGACAGTAGAAAAGCAGTTATTTAAATATTTCCCTGATGATTAGAAAAAGACCATTATTTTTCGGTCATTACATTGCTAATGTACATAGCATAGCTAAAGACCTAATACTAGCATACATCAGAGAGGAACAATTAGAAAGTGTTTCTAGTCCAATTTCAAAAGGTAAATATTGGTTGATTATAACTTTGTATCTCGATCGTTGCTGATTGTGTATAGAATTGTTTACTGAAATTTATTCCCTGGTGTAAAATGAATGTCTTTGTGAAATTCAAATATACTAGAAAAAAACTATGTACATATTTTATTAATGATTACTAATGACCTCTAATTTCATTAAAACAAGTAGCTTATTTGAATTATAAATTGCATGGTCAACCAGGAGATGAAAATTCAGTGGGAAGGGCCAGCAGTCCAATTGTTTAGGTAGAAATGGTAACTGTAAAGGTAAGTTTCCATTGACTCTGGTGTTTGGTGAATCAGCTCTCTTATATCAAATAATAATAGGATTGAATAAATGAATGGAAATAAAGTTTTACAAAATATAACCAGAATAAAAATGAAAGAAGTCTGATACAATATGAACATTAAGGAACAAAAAACACAATGTTAATCCCTTTCTCAACATCAGTGTTAAAATAAAGTTTCACTGGCTACAACAGCTGCCTTTATTCTAAGTGCTATATCAGTAAGCACAAATTAAATGTTACTCCGTTGTCTTTTGTCAGGTGACAGAACTAGTCAGAAGAGGTAAAGACAGAAAAAGGCCCGGAAGTGGGATCTTAAGATAAAGCTTAAATGCAGTGGTTTTGTTTGTGCTTTTGTTTGTTTGTGGTTTTGATAACATTTTATTCCCACTTGCCACCCCATAGATGAGAATGAGAATGTGTGTGAAATCTGGACAAGCAATGCACACTAATCCCTTTTAGGAAATACTGAGAGCTGAATCCCTCAGTTGGCTGCTTGGCAACCAGGTCCACATGTGGAAAATCATATTTGTTGAGAGGTGGGTGTGAAAGGCTCATTAGCAGCTATTGAATCAGAAGCTGTGCCCACTACAGAGGAATAAGACCTAACTCCATGTCTACATGGCCTGTTTTCTTTGTTTTCTCTTGCTTATAATGTTGAACCATTTTCCCCAGCGATCTTACGTTCATTTATATAAGTGGGGTTATTATTAAATGCATCACCCCATAGTTGTGTCTTCAATAGAAATCAGGTTGGAGAATATTGTTCAATTATCTGTGTTTGGAGAGAAGAATCAGGGTAGGGAGAGGTACCTTGCTGTCTCTCCTCCTTCTTTGGCTTTGGATTACTTCAGAATACTCTTTCCAAACTTTTTCTCCTTTTCAGTTTTCCTCCTTTCCTCCGTCTTCTCTCTTCAGCCTTCTTTTCCTTCACATTTTAGTGATAGGTTGGTCATGATCAGTATTGAAGTACAGAATAGTAAAGAATTCCAGTTCCTCCTTAATATTTACCTTGTCTTGATAATCAAAAAAGAATTAGAAGGAATACTGCTTAAGATGTATAAGATGTATTGGACAAGGAAGTTTCTGAACCTTTTGTCTTATTAAGATCTGAGATTTTAAAATGAGTTTAGAATCCTCTTAAGAAGGCTATTTAAAAGGGATGCATTTTTATATTCCCTTTTCTTTGCTCCAGTCATCTTTTATGACCATCTCTTCAATGAGGCAGTTATGGTTTTTGGTAACTTGTACCAGGTTAACATGTATCCAGGGAAATTTCTCAAGCTTGCCTAGCATGCCTAGCATCTGTAGATGAACTGTAAGTACTGTGGGTGTCTTGTGAATTATCTATCTAAGGTAGTGATACTATTTCAAAATTAATAGTACTTTGAGTATACCTCTATAACAGATTTTTGTCTTTCTTGAGTAAGGGTATCTTCCAGGCTCTTCTCTAGATTTCACAGTAAATCTTGAAGCTGCTGCTCTCTAATAGGTTCTGAGTCACAGAGTCCTCTGATAGTCTAGAGTCCTGGATAGTTTTAGGAAAGGTCTAGAGAGAAGGACAAAGTAACATGACGTAGGAAGTTCTTGTTAGGTGGTTGGATTTTCTTTTGTGTTCATCTGTCTTGTGTGCTTGAGTCTTATCTTCTGTTTGCTACATAAAGCACTGCCCTCACTTGGGACCTAAAATCTAGTGTCTCTCAAAATAGGAAGCTGTAGAGAAGAGTACTTGTGTCTCATGCCCTTGTGTCTTCCATGCTTCTCTTTGCTAAATAAATTAGTCTTTGCTCTCTGAGGAGTGGTGAGCAAGGGAAATAAAAGAAAATATCTGGAGATCTACTTCAAGGTGAGTAAGTCACATGATAATAACTTTCAGGTCTCACATCTCACCAAAAGAAAGGTTACTAAAACAGTAACATAAAATTGCAAACATACAGAAATCAAAGAAATATGGACTATTTATCCTGTCAGCAAGTATAGAGAGCAAGAACAATTTTACTATGGTTTAGGGAGAATGTGCTATATTTGTTTCTGCTGGTGGTGTGCTTATTAAAGGTGTTAGTACACATTCTAGAGTAGAAAAGGAAAGGGATTAATTTCTGTTCACTCAGTTATCAGGGAGGATGAAATGTTTCTTGAAAGAATGGAACATGGGGGCGGCTAGGTGGCGCAGTGAGTAGAGCGCTGGCCCTGGAGTCAGAAGGACCTGAGTTCGGATCCGGCCTCAGACACTTAACGCACACACAAAAACCTAGCCGTGTGACCTTGGGCAAGTTACTTAAGCCTAATTTCCCTCAAAAAAGAAAAAAAAAAGAATGGAACAAGTACTTCAAGGGAAAGGCAAAGAAGGAAAACTAGCTTCAGAGAAATAGGGAAAATCGCACCTGCTTCATCAAGTTGAAGGGTCGAAAGATTTGATAAAAAGCAAGGAGGACAGAAAGACCACCAGTCATTTCAAGGCTCTTCCCAGACCCTGTGTGAAGGAGACAGATGCTTGTGCTCCAGAGAAGGATGATGTGGAACCACAGGTGCCATCAGAGCGAGAGAGCCATCTGGTAAAAGCCGGAAGAAGTGGATGGCAGTGGGTGTGGGATCTCTTCTGAAAAGTATGACGTAAACAGCAAGCTTTACTGTCTTTCAGAATATGTATCTGGAGCGTGACAGAGATCCTTCCATGAAGTGTCTAATTTAATACTCGACCACTTCTCGTTTTTCAAATCGGAACCTAGAAATTATTTCTAAGGATTCTGGAGTTCTGATAGCAAAACTGAAGACTTTGAGAGTTCACATGGTCTTTTTTGTCACTATTGCTGATTTAAACAAGGCAGGTTTGTGATATCAACATCAAAGAAGAGAGGTAACTACAGGATTAGGACAACTGGCTTAAAAAGTAAGAATAATAAGGTCTTCACCAGGCATAGAATGGGCAAAACAAGCACCAGTGAAAAATATACTTCAGCAGAAAAGAAGACAGGATTCTGTGGGCTAAAATTTTACAGGAGAAACCAGCCCACAAAGGATATAAAATTCTTTAAAATGCTAAAGACACAAAGGAACACAGTTCTAATAAGTAGGGAAAGGGGAGCTGTCTAAAGGGGCTAATATAGATATAGAAGGAACACACAAACCAACTTAGATTTTTTTAAAGATACGTACAGGAACAAGCAGACTTTTGTAAGCAATACTCAAACATGGACAACTTTACAATTTCACAATTAACTGAAAGATATAGAGAATATAATTCCTCTGTGCTTATTATTTCCTACCCAAGAAAAGAATATTTGATTCACCAGAACAAATCACTACCTTTGAGAATCTTTAACAAGATACCTCCTATCAATATATCAGAATCATTTAAAATCCCTTGAGAGATACAGCAGAAATCATCCAGTTCATTCACCCTCTGATCATAAATGTCTGATGGAGCATAAAAGAGTCTTAGTTTAAGAGGAATTTCCTGGTGGAATCTCCAGGTTCTCCAGATTCCACTGTTTGTAGATAATATAGTGCTGCTTGAATAAGCCCCAGGGCATTTTAGAAGAGATCTGTCCTCATTCAAAAGAGGTCTGCCTCTTCATCCACACAATAAAGACTAAGTGGATGAAGAATGTCTGTTGCCCACATTACAACTTATTCAGTAGGGATTCTTAAACATTTTTGTGTATCATGGATCCCTTTAGAAATCTGGTGGAGCCCATGGACTTCTCATAGTAATAGTTTTAAATAATTTGAAGAAATGCTAAATTTCAGTTAGAGATAATGAAAATATACTAATGGATCTATACTATAGTATACATATATACTTTCCCATCTATACTAATGGGTCCCCTGAAATCTATCCACAGACTTCCCCATTTTTAGTAACCTCCCCTGCCCTTTTGTCCTGCTCTGCATGTCACATGATTAATTGGAATCATGGTCCCTCTAGCCAAAAAATGTTGAATATGTCTTATCTTAAGAGGCTGCTCACATGGGGCAGCTAGGTGGCGCAGTGAAAAGAGTACCAGTCCTGGGGGCAGGAGGACCGGAGTTCAAATTCGGCCTCATACACTTAACACTTATTAGCCGTGTGACTTTGGGCAAGTCACTTAACCTCAATTGCCCCTATGAAAAGCAAGAAAAAAAGAGAGGCTGCTTACTTTGCAATCCTTGCTGGCTACTATTGAAGAAAAAAAAATTACAGACAGTCATGATTGCATTAGATTATTTTTTTAATCTAAGGTACATGTCAAACTATACCTGCAATTCTTGTCTTCTATCACAAATTCTAAGATAACATGAAGTCTTCCTTTAAGGTTTTCATCATTTCTACTTCACCTACTCCTTTGTCTTTAATGGTCTGAATTAGTTCCCAAATGGATTCCTTTTGCATTTCCTCCACCTCTAGAAGAATGAAGTCATTTTTAAGGGAAGCCAGAAATTTATTAGATGTTCTGCTTTTTTGGAAGAAAGAGAGCTCCAACAGATGTCCAGCTATTTGAAGCCACCGATCAGGATTAGAATTCCTCTGTACTAGGCTTCTGATCCATTTTTCCTTCTATTTAGGTGGCTTACAGGATACTCCAATGGGTATCTGACAGTTACTAGTTGTGTGAAGCAGATGTTTCCTTCACAGGAATGCCTTCTCTCCTTTCTCTGGACAAGTCACTTAAACTCTGCTTTCCTCAGTTTCCTCATCTATAAAATGAGCTGGAGAAGGAAACGGTAAACCACTCAAGTACCTTTGCCATGATAACCCCAAATGTGGTCACAAAGAGTTGGAGATGACTAAAATGACTCAGCAACAAAAACATTCCCTTTTTAGTAGAACTGCTCTGTCTTTATCAGATTTACAATCCTCAAAGCCAGTATGTTTCTTTCTGACCTTGGTAGATGCATACCTTTCTTGGCCAAGATGTTATCATTTTTACATTTTAAATTGTAATTCAAGTCACCAAATTTAATTTTTAGATATTCTCTTCTTGAATACTTCTCTAATCTTTCTATTTCAAAATCTGTACCTTTACTTGGCGTCCTTCATGAAAAAGTTTGTACTCCTCAGATCAAATACTTCATAATTCCTGTTAATGTTTTCTAGGTTCGCTCTAAAGCCTGTGTAAATCACCAGAAGCAGCTAGATGACACATTGGATAGAGTAACATATATGGATTCAGGAAAACCTGAGTTCAAATTCAGCCCCAGATACTAATGAGCAGTGTTAATCTTGGCAAGTCATTCAACCTCTGTCTCCTTAACTTTCTTTATCTGTAAAATTAGTATAATAATAGCACCTATTTTCCAGGTTTGTTGCACAGATAAAATGAAATACTATTTGTAAAGTGCTTTGTAAATTTTAAACCAACATCTATAAATGCTGCTGCTACTGTCGCTGCTACTACTACTACTACTACTACAACTACTACTACTACTACTACTCTTCCTACTACTACTCTTCCTACTACTCCATCTATTCCTCCTCCTCCTATTATTAGCATGATAAGCATCAGGAAGACTTTTATCATATGTAAGACTCTAGAAGATAGCAGACTCCTCTTTTTAAATGCAGTTCAACAGTGAATCACCAAAAAACACTACCCCCATTTGATTCCTCTGACACCTTCATGTGTATGTCTAGAGACAATTACAAGCCCCTAAGGATGGATCTTTAGCACCATTCATTGGAGTACAAGTAGGTGCTTCTTTAACAGGAATGCCAGGTCTCCTTTCTCTGGGAGGAGCCTAATATCTGAGATTTAGCTATACATATTTAGTGAATTGGAATTAGCAAGACCTGGCTCAAATCCTCCCTCCATCACTTACTGGCTATCTGACCATACTTAAGAGTGAGATGCTCAAGAGTAAGATCATGTAAGATACTTAACCTGAGCCTCATTCTCCTCATGTTTTGCCCAGCTCAGCTTCCAGGATGATTAGGGACATGAATAAGAAATGACCAGGCCATGTGGGTAGTTCAAGGAAGAACGATGAACTCCATTTACCTATTCTTAGGACAAGGTTTTTATAGAGCAATGAGACACAGGAAGGGGACGCAAGTTTTCTAATCATTACCTTAGTCTGTTGTATCCTGGAAATAGCACAGAATAGATCATTTGATAAGGATTTGTTATCTAGGAGAATAAAGTCTTAGGGTAAGACCTTTGATCTAGGCCTCTGGTACCTGCTAATGCAGCCACAGTCATAAACGGATACAATTGAGAGCAGAATTCAAAGCCAAAGCTGCAGTCCTCAGAAGACATCATATTTAGAGCTGACCACCCAAAGATCCCCGAGTGCTGAATCAAATATTTTATCTCTTAATAACTAAAATCTTGGGGTATAGCCTATTGATCTCAGAACTCAAGTAATATCCTTATAAGTGTAACCCATATCAAAGAACTCAGGAACTAAGTTGACGAAAAGTTGCATCTCAGAGATTCTTGTTTTAAAGTCCACTATTATAATTTAATATCATGGGGTGGCTAGGTGGTGCAGTGAGTAAGAGCGCTGGCCCTGGAGTCGGGATAATCCGGGATTGGTCCTGGCCTCAGAAAATGAGCACCCACACATAAATAATGACTGGCCGTGTAACCTTGAGCAAGTTACTTTTTAAACCCCGATTGCTTAAAAAAAAAAAAAAGAATTTAATATCTGAGTCCTGAACCAAGCCTCTTTGGCTCCCTACAATGTATAAAATAAAAATAAGGACACCTTGAGTGCCTATTTTGCAAGGTTGTTGCAAGGCTTAAATGAGATAATAGTTGTAAAATATTTTGTAGACTTTCTAATACTATGTAAATATTCATTTTATTAGTATAATAACTGTTCTTTCTTTCTTGTTTAATATCACTTTTCTTCTCTCTTCAACTTCTTGGCCCAAGCTAGAATTCTCTTCTTCCTCTTCCTCTCTCTTTTCTCTGTTTTTGCCTTAAAATCCTTCTATTATTATTTTTTTTTTGGAAGGCAGTCGGGGTTAAGTAACTTGCCCAAGGTCACACGGCTAGGTTTTTGTTTATGTGTGCATTAAGTGTCTGAGGCCGGATCCGAACTCAGGTCCTTTTGAATCCAGGGCCGATGCTCTACTCACTGTGCCACCTAGCCCCCCCTTCCTTCTATTATTTTGAGGAATATTTCATTCTCCTTGTTTACCTGAAGAATATAAAGCCTGTCTCTGGTACTTTTATCTTTTATTCCTGGAAAGGAACCCACCTGTACTTTGATCATAGTTATCAATTACTTGGCCAAGAAAGAAAGAAAAATTACCCACAGCGAAATTCCCATTACACTCCATACTTGTTGAGACGAAGATCCTCAGTCCTCAGTCCTTTATCATTCTTTCTGGTAGCTCCCATGACAAAAGATTGTGGCAGACTGCTTATTGACCATGTGCAATACTTTAATTATAGCAGTCTTCCCTTCTTTTCTCATGAGATAAGATTAACCTATTAAACTTCCTTGATCTTTCTGTCAAAGCCTAATGCAAATAACACTTAAGCATAGTTGATTTGTTTGAGGGTTTTTCTAACTGCAAGAAGTCACTTTCTTCTTTGGTATGCACTTCTTCCTCCAGCCTTAGTCTATTCCTCAGTAGAGAAAAATCTTGTCTCTCTGTTATAGTCTTTGCATAAAGTTGCATGGTCTGTGCTCTGTGTACCTGGTTTCCACCTGGGAGTGCATCCAGGCACTGCCATTAAAAAGTCTGCTTGCAAATGCCATGCCTACCATTTGACAGTGCTTTTTCGCTAAGCTCGAACTTCCCGCATTATCTTTACAACATCTGTTTATTTGAATTTGGTGTCTCAAAAATGTATTACTAGTGCTTTAATTAATGTTTTTGATGATTCGTAGTAATTATATGTTTTGCTTTGCATCCTTTAATTATCCCCTGAATGGGTTTAATGATGTATTGTATAAGCTGGTGATTTCTAATTGCAGTACCAGGGTGTGTTTGCACGTATGTGAAGATATGTATTTATAAATGAATAATACAGCAACTTGTTTTTCTAATACTCCAAATACTTTTTCTTGTGAAATGTTTCCTTGTTATACCTTTGCCAGTGGACTGCTCTCCTATTTCACTAAATTCCTTATTTTGGGGGAACTATGCTTATGAGTCTCATTGGAACCTCATAAAAGGCCCACTCCTCAAACAGAATACCCTGGGGACATGGAGCTCTTGGATCTAGCTTCCATTTTGAATTGATTGGAGGACATCACCCTTGGAGAAGAGTTGTAAGCACAATATGGTTCTCTATCGACAGTAAAAAAAAACAAACTTCTACCAGCAAATGTTTCTGTAGGAAACAGAAGCTGTCATGGTAAAATTTATAAAGCCTGCATTTTCGGGGGATAAATTTAGATACCAACTTTGCCATGTTAAAAGAATATTAATAATCTGATACTTCAGAACAGTATTTTACAGTATCTTCAATTATTTTAGCCCTTGTAATTTGTTCTCAATGGTGGTTATGATAAGGAAAATGTCTCTGCTGTATGTGATCTGTCCTTTCTGTCAGCTTGGAAAATTATGTTCTAATAAGATATACAGAGCCTCACTATGCCTAATAGCTTGCAGTGTTAACCAGGTACTGCTTATTATGGGATGGCAAATTGGCTTCATTCAGTGTGCCATTTTTTGGGAAAAAATCATTGTAAAGGAATTAGTCTGTTTGAGAAGACTTTTGTCTCCATTCAAGAGATTTGGTTGTACCCATAGTCATCACCTGTTTCTAAAAGAAATCTCTGCAATCGTACATTTTTTCCAAGGGCTCATTTACCTCTTACTAGTCCCTTAGTTTATTTGACTGAGAAACTTGTAAAACTTCAGCATTCTGTTTTAATTTAGCTGAAAATGACTCTTTTCCATAACCTACCGTGACAGTGAATTTCACAGGTCGACTATCTACTGCAAGGAGTCAGTTCCTTTTATTCATTTTAAATTAACTGCCTTTCAGGTTCATCAAGTGTCTTCTTGTTTTCAGGAAAGGTACTCATGCTCCCAAGGAACCATGGATACTGACATTCACTGAGTTCTTAATTATTTGCTAGGCCAAAGTTAAGCCCTTTACTTTTTTAAGCATTGGAATTTGTAGTTTCTGATCATGTTAAAGTCTGGCCAGGCTTTTAATTATTTTTCAGTCCCCTACATGGGACTCAGTTATTTCTTTCTCAAAATCAAAATGAAGGGAAAAAATATTAATCTTAATATATACCATGTTCTCAGACGATGCCAAAATAAACACCTTCAGTATCCTGAAATGTAGAAATTTTCTGGGAGTGCCATTTTAAATATGTTTTTCAGAATTTAAAATTATGTTCTGTTACTTTTAATTATTTATGAGACTCTCAACTCATCTCCTTACAGTCATCTCAAACAAACCACTAATCCCTTTCTCCCCGAAGGTACATTAGACAACTTCTTTTCCCTTTCTTCAAGTGAATATGCAATCATATGAAAAAGTCTTGCAAAGGAAAGCAAATATTTAGGTAGTTGTGGTGCAAATACATGAATGCTATAAATGTCAAACAGATATGGCATTTGAGTTCCAGGCTGCTGATCTGGGAAAGGAGAACTATTTTACCTACCCCATGAAGTTATTATGAAGATAAAAACATGAAAAAATTGCACTGTTACTGTTTTTATTTTGCTTAAACTACCAATAATTGTTGGCAAGGCAACTACACAATTTTATCTTCATTAGCCATTATATAAGCTTGTGCCACTGTCCATTTGTGATTGCCCTCTTTTCTTCTCCCTACTATGTGTACCTTGAACTTTTCTCTTATTCTATTTTTTTTCCTTCTTTTTGTTGATCTTGCCTTCTTCATCTTCATCCAAGTTAATATCATTGGGTTCCCTGCTTCATGTTTTTGCCTCCCCCAGGTCAACCAAAACCAGTTCTATCTGCTGTTTCTCTGCCTTTATTTTTCTAGTCGTTATTATTACATTATTGAGACACTATGACCGCTATATTACCATATTCAATAAACATCCCTTACACATCCACTCTGTGCATTTTGAAAATGTTTACTGCTATTGCTTCCCACCTTATGTCCTTATAAACTTCAATGTAGACTCAGAGCTTGCCTTTTGGTCTCTTTCAACAGTTTGTCATCTATGCCACTACCATAATAGAACAAGCCTAAAGATATTTGAAAATACAAATGAATTATGTATCCAGTTCTTTCTATCCAAGAATTAAATCTCTCAAATCCTTTAGGGATATTGTGCTAGTTTTTCCTAGCAATTGCCACTGTTAAAGTATTACTCTTAGTAATACGCCTTAATCACTAAGTGGGCGCTTCCTCAGTCAAACTGAGACCTGTTAGAGACCTTAGCTTGAAAAGTCCAAGGTCCCCCACTGTGTCCTGGGTTATCTCCAGTTGATCTGATCCGTATCTGGCCACTTGACTCGGATAGCTCCAGAGGAGAAAGTAAGGCTGGTGACTTTGCACAGACCTCTCTCACTTAAATTCAATTCACCTACACATAATGGCATCACCTGCCTAATGTCATGGTCCTTTTCAGGAACAAAGGACAAACAACAACCCAAATTCCAGGGCCTTTGGAATTAGTAAACTCTGACTCCTGGCCTCAAAGACAATATTGGTTTATTACTGGCATTGGTTACCTGAACCAGGGTTTTGGATAGTGAGTTAGTATTGAATAAATTAATTCAAATATATACCAATTTCAGACTTAGGGCCAAGACATTGCTAGAATTCTCTTATCCAGAATTATCCTTTATTTTGAACATTCTTTAATTTCTGGCTTGAAAATAATAGTAGTACCATACAGTACTATTATATATGTTATACATGTGTTATAGGAATCTATGTATATGTAAATAAACTTCATGCTTATCATTTTAACAGTCCTTTACTCCTTTGATCCTCATGGAAATCCCATGGAAAGGAAGCATTATCATGTGGTGAAGAAAAGGCCCAGACCAGGATTACTGCTCTGGCTCTGTCCTGTCACCCTTATGACTTTAAGCAAATCCCTTCACCTCCCTGGGCACTCATTTGCAAAATAAGGCTGATCATATTGTTATAATATACCTCACAGAATCATGATGAAGAAAGAATTTTGTAAATTGTATAGTTCTAGAGGAATGCAAGCTCATATTATTGAGCAGAAATGGTGATACCCATTTCACAGATGAGTAAGTCACCATTGAAAGGCCCAATGAGTTATTTACCCCACACTACTAGTAATCAATCCGTACATTAAACACCTACTATATACCTGATACTGTCCCAAGTGCTGGGGATACAAAAGGAGGCAAAAGACAGTCCTTGCCCTCTTGGAGGTTGTATTCCAATGGGGGAGACAACATGTAAACCAATACATACAAAGCAAGCTATCTACAGGATACATAGGAAGCAATTAACAAAGGAAAGGTGGCAGAATGAAGAGGGGTTGGGGAAAGCTTCTTGTAGAGCATGGGATTTCATTTGAGACTTAAAGGAAGCCAGAGAAGTCAGTAGTTGGAGCAAAGGAGAAATAGTATTCCAGGCATGGAGGACAGTCAGAGAAAATGCCTAGAGCCTAGAGATGACGTATCTAATTGAGACTGGGAAGGTAGGAGGGAAGCAGTTTATGATGAAGGCCAAATATAGCATTCTGTTTTTGATGCTGGAGGACAGGAAACCACAGGAGTTTATTGAATAGGGAGGTGACATGATCAGATTTAAACTTTAAGAAAATAATTTTAATGACTGAATGGATGATGGTTTGGATTGGGGAGAGACTTGAGGTAGACAAACCTACCAGCAGACCGTTGTAATAGTCCAGACATAAGGTGATTAGGACCTGCACTCAAAGTGATGGCAATGTCAGAGGAGAGAAGGGGGCGTATATGAGAAATATTACAACAATGAAATTGACAGGCTGTGGCAACAGATTGGATGTGGGGAATGAGGAGTGCAGTATGACTCCACAGCTGCATGTCTGACTACGAGTATTGTGGTGCCCTCTACAGCAATAAGGAAGGTCAGAGTAGGGAGAGGACTTAGGGGGAAAGACAGGTTCCATTTTGGACATGTTAAGTTAAAGATGTCTACCAGACATTGAGTTTGAGATGTCTAAAAAGCATTTAAATATGCATGATTGAAGGTCAGCAGGAAGTTTAGGTCAGGCTAAATAAATTTGAGAATCATGAGTATAGAAATAGTGATTAAATCCATGGGAGCTGATGAGATAACCAAGAAAAGTGTCTAGACTAAACTGTTAACCCATACTTGGTCCATTGCACCAACATAGGAATTGATATTTCTTAGAAGGAACTAACATAGTTCTGAGAATATCTTGAAAAAAACTTGAAATATCTCTTAGTTTCTGAAGTTCTTTCACTTAATCCCTTCAGCAGGTCATCCTGTTTTTTTATCACCAGAGAGCGATAAATATGGTTTGCCTGCTGTGTCACGGAAAAAGTCAATTAGCTCTAACTGCCTATTTTAAAACATCTTCTGCCTGCTACCTAATATGGTTGCCTTTTCAGAAACTACAAGAATTATTCAAAAGAACATTGTCTTGATTCAGTTGATTGCTGTTCTTTGTTCATGAAAACAAAAAAAGATGGTCAGAGCTTCAACCCTCCCTCAGAAAACCATTTTTTCTAACATTTTGATAACTCAGAACTGATGAATCTCATTTTCATACATCAAGTACAACTACTATGTGTGTCTCTATGTGTGTGTTTTAACTATAATACTGCACACTGAGGGATATATAGTGAAATCCTGTAAAATTGATACTGTTAGTCTAAAGTTAAGTTATAAAAGCACTAGTTTCAGGGGAAGAAGAAAAATGTTTTGTGACATCAAAAAAAAAAATCCTACTCATATATAATAAAGTAAATTCAAATAGATTTCTAAAAGGGCTCTTCATCTATGGTAACTATATGAAGTTTTCATTAAGCAATCAAATCAAAACTTGACCTTTTTTGCAGAATAGCCTGTTTATCTGTTCTTTATTTTTGGAAATTAATTTTGAAAAATAATGCTTATGGGTTGTATGGTTTTCAATCTTAAAATAATTAAATTTGTATGTGTTTTCCTATGTCTTAAAATTATATAATTTCTTATATCTTAAATTCATAATATCATATGTACCCTTTATTATATTGGATTAAATAGATACACACAGTTTCTATTTGCCTTTGAGAAAATTTTAAATTCTGCCTGATGATTTCCCTATTTATCTCTCTATTTCTTTCCTCTTTCAGTTATCTCATTTATGTCTTCCCGTACCACTGAGTACTGGATCTTCATGTAACGAGATCTGGTCCAGGCTCCTTTTGGATCAACTGCCCCTTTCCATATTTTGCCCTACCCAGCATTGGTTTTTGTAATCAGTTCTAGTTGAAGGGTTCTCTATTGCATCAGACTAAATTTCCTTGAACCAGTATCATGATTTGCCCTCAGATGCCACAGCCAGTTTTTCTTCAAGCTCCAACTTCCACTTTTCTTTTGTTTTTCTGCAGTATTTGTGGGGCTGCGGTTTGGAAAGCATAGTTTTTTTAAGGCATATGTCTTGGGAAGATTAATGATGGTTTAGCTCCAGAAGCTATTGCTAATTAGATATGGAATTTATTTTGTATGTTTTGTCTGTAATTTCATATATATATATATATATATGTATATGTATGTATATATAGAGAGAGAGAATGTAATTTTGTATGTAATTATATATATACACACATACATATGTGTGTATATGTATGTATGCATGTATTATCTCTCCTAGTAAAATATAGGTTCCTCTAGGACAAATACTATTTGGTTTTTTTTAATCTTTATGAATCCAGCACCTAGAATAATGCTAGGCTTCTAAGGGGTACTTAATGTTGCTTGATTTATTGATTGATTGTTGAATGAAACTAGGAGGAAAGAATAAGTCATGAGTAGGCAATGGAGAAAACCAGTTAGAAAGGAAGGAACTGGAAAAGAGTGTGAAGAGAACCCTGGAACTCTGGAGATAGTATAAAGGAGAGAACTTAGGCAGAAGAATGATGTGGGCACTCCAAAATCTAGTCAAATGATGAAGGATCCTTACAAAAATGTTTGTGGAAACCCCATAGTTAGAAGATAGAGATTCTTATACTCTGCTTTATTGGAAAGGTAGATGCAAATTCTCAGCAAATCCCTTGTACAGTGGGTTAATGATTAACCCACATAAGTAAATCCTTCAACCTTCCCCCACAGGGCTAACCCCAGGCCCTAGGCCACTTAGGCAAAGCAGCATTCCTATGAATGAAATTAGAAATGATGGCTTAGGCCTAGGAGGTGCCACTTTACTGCATGTACATTTCTAGGTCAGTGAACAGGTTAATTGCATGCATTCATCTTGTAATGCAGAGATCCAGTGTTTATACTGAGCCTTTCTTACCCTATTAAATTCATCAAGAAATCCCCTGGTTACTTTTGTTATTATTGTTGTTTTCAATTGTGTAGTGGTCATTAACATTTTATAAGCTAACTGAATACAGGTGTCATTCCTGGTGGAAGTTAGGGTAAGTGCTTACTTCCCAAGCTCCAAGCTATAAATATAGATGGTAAAGATGTAGGAGATTCAAGTTTTTCAAAGCCCCTCCATATTGCTCCCACCATTTTCTTGCTATTGCTAATATGAGGACTCTCTGGTCCATGGCTAGAGGATTATGGTGGAGTCAGGGTCAATTGAAAATTTTCTGATCCCTTCTCACCTCAGCTCCCCACTTCTCCCTCTCCCACCTCACTCCATTAAGTTATCTTTATACCTGATATACTCTAGTATATCTGACCCAGCCCTGATTGAAACACAAATATAGCTTTGTGGTAATAGCCTACATCATCTAACAGTAGTCTCATTTTGAACACCAGAGTTCAAAGTAGGGAAGAAATTAAAGTCACTATTGAAAGTTAGTACATAATACATCTTCCCAAAACTCTGGTAGAGAACAAATATAATCATTTCTCACTGTGTCTTTAAAGTAGTGTTGTTTTTTTTTCCTCTTTCACTTTTTAGATAGCCAGTCAGAAAACATTTTAAAATAAATAATTTGGGTGATAACCACACACAGAACATAACTCTTCACTGTGACTCATCTGTCCCCCAGAAAAGGTACATCTGTAGTAGCATGCTTGAAATTTGGAATTAAAGATGTTATCTTTATCCTCCTAATGCACAACATGTTAAATTTTCCCATTTTTAACTAGCGTACTAAAAAGTGTGATGTTTTCCAGCAGGCTGGAAGCCCTACAATCTGGCTAAACTAACAGTATCAGATTTTATCTCCCCAATGGTAGTAATGAATTGAATAGAATGTGGAAATTGAGGGACATCTAAGTAAAGCTATTTGTCAACTCAGCACTTGTTAGACTATTTATGGGAGTAGAGAATCCATCATGTTTGTCAGTCAATTCCAAAGATACTTCCAGATATTTGCTTTATGACCAGAAGATTTCTGTCTCCTTGACTACCAAGTCTTATGATGTGATGAGTTATCAGCATCTCCCAAGAAATGATGATGATGATGATGATGATATAACATTTATGGACAACACTGACTAGAGTAGGCAGATATTGTGTCTTTCCTATTAGATTCTAGAGGGTAGTGATTGTATCATTTAAAATTTTTTTTTATCTCTTGTGCTTAGCATGTTGTCCTGGGCATAGTAGCCCTTAAGTGAAGGATTTTTTTTTGATATTGAATTAAAATTCAGATCAAACTAACTTTATTTACTTTTTTGAGCAAATTATTAGATAGGCAAATCACAAGAATACTGGAGATAAAATGTAGCTCAACTTTGCCAAGGTGTTGCCAAATTGGAGTTGGGGGAAAATGGGACATGCTAACTGAATTGTTTCATTTTTTGTAACATCCTTATGGACAAAATAAGGAGATGGCTGGACAGTTAGATGGACTCAGCACAGGTGGAATGGCTGAAAAAGAACACTGATGTTATTTTTTACAGAAAGGATTGAGTGCCTTTCCATGAGCTGTGTCCTCTTCAACATTTTTATGACAAATAAAGACATATCACATGTTGATCATATAATGGCACAAAGTTGGGAAGGATAGAAAATATATTGGATAACAAAATAAAGATATTAAAGATCTGAACAGGTGAAGAAAATGAGCTGCCCTTATTCTCTGAGCATTTAGGTGACCCTTCCAATGAAGTCTAACTCCTGTATTAGTTGGTATTAAGACAGTGTCAATGTTAACTTGGAGGATGAACTCTAATGGAGTACCTTTAGAAATACGTCCTTGTTTCTGTGTATTTATAAGTGGTTTGGGTGGAGGCATAGATGTTATGCTTGTTTGTAAATGCCATGAAACTGGGGATTGAAGGGCCAGTGACCCCTATTTTGGATAACAGAATCCAAAATAAAAAAGATCTTAATAGGCTAGACAGGGGTGGAGAACTGACAGCCTCAGGGCCACGTGGGGCTTTCTAGGTCTTTGGGTACAGCCTTTTGACTAAGTACAAGTTTTATAGAACAAATCCTTTTATATATGTGTGAAGTTTGAATTAAGTCGAAGGGCTGCACTTGAAGACCTAAAGGGCCCCATGTGGCCTTGAGGCCACAGGTTCCCCACCCCTGGGCTAGAATGTATGGCTGAATAATACAAAATCATCTAATAATGGGGATAAATGCAAAATTTTCTACTCTGGTTCAAAAAAGCAACTTTACAAATAGAGGATGGCGGAAGGTATACAACTATTTATGTACAAATTTTAAAAAATGTTTTTAAAGGACTTTTATAGTTTTAAAGATTTTCAGGGTTTGTATAGGTCAACAGTGAAAATAGCTAATGCTTCTGTGTTTCATTTAAAGAGGATTAGAATACAGAATGGAGGCAGTCCTTATCCTGTTGTACTTTGCTCCAGGCAAGCCTTGTCTGGAGTAATCTGTTTAGTTTGGACTGATAGTTTTAGACAGAGTTAAACAAACTGGTGTCTACCTTCAAAAGACAGTGAGCAGGGCGGAGCCAAGATGGCGGAGTAGAAACAGCTCGTCCAAGCCTCTCTGCCCCCAGATTCTCCACAATGTTAAAAAGGACTCTGAACAACTTCTGGAGCCCCAGCACCCACAGAACGACACAGAGAAGCTAACCTCCCGCTGAGGACAGCCCAGCAGCCCTGCAGGAAGGACCAGCGCAGCGGTCTGGGAGCCAGCAGCGCTCAGAGTGCAGAGCGCAGGAGCCTAGGAGCCGAGCCCAGGTCCACATGAGCCGAGGTTTTAGCCCCAGGGCGGCAGGGCCAGCAGCCAGCTGGAGGAACCCCAGAACACCAGGAGCTGTGGCGACTCCAGAATTATCAACATAGACTTGCCTAGGACAAAGTAAGAAGTTAGTGTCCTATGGACTTTGGGACCTGTATTTGGGGAATGCGTCAGCTCCCTCCCCTGGGGGCTAGAAGCCGCTGAGGAGACACGCCATTTTGTAGTTTTCATAGGCATTTCCGGCTCCCAGCCTACAAATCGTGGGGAGATCCAGCGATCAGTCTTGGGGGGTAATCGCTCTTGCTTTAAACTCCCTGGATCTGGATTGTGATCTAGGGTGGAAGTTGTGGGTGGGTTTACAGCTTGCCAGAAACGGAAGTTGCCCCCCACACGTTCGGGACGAAAATTCCTCTAGCTGGCCTTAAAGCCATAGTGTGGCAACAAGCCCAAAAGTCAAGCAATTAAGTGGCAACATGCCAAGGCAAAGGAAACAGAAAAATGCAACCCTAGACTCCTATTTTGGGGGCATAGAGCGGGAAAAGGACTGTGAGGTCAGAAGTCCTGCTCCAAAAGCCCCAGGGGAAAACATGAGCGGGTTGCAGGCCATAGAGGACCTTAAGAAGGACTTTAAAAATCAAATAAGAGAAGTGGAGGAAAAATTAGAAGGAGAAATGAGAAGGATGCAGGAAAAGTATGAAATGAGGGTCAACAGCCTGACTGAGGAAAACAACACCTTAAAAAATAGACTAACTCAAATGGCAAAGGAGGCCCAAAAGGGCAATGAGGAGAAGAATGCCTTAAAAAGTCGAATTTGCCAGATGGAAAAAGAATCTCAAAAGTTCACTGAGGAGATTCATTCCTTCAGAGTTAGACTGGAGCAAATGGAAGCTAATGACTTTTTGAGAAATCAAGATGCTGTTAAGCAGATCCAAACAAATGAAAGATTAGAAGGCAATGTGAAATATCTCATGGGAAAAACCACTGACCTGGAAAATAGATCCAGGAGAGACAATTTAAAAATTATTGGACTACCTGAAAGCCATGATCAAGGAAAGAACCTAGAAATCACCCTTCAAGAAATTCTCAAGGAAAACTGCCCTGATGTTTTAGATCCAGAGGGCAAAATAGAGGTTGAAAGAATCCACCGATCACCTCCTGAAAAAGATCCCAAAAAGAAAACTCCCAGGAATATTATAGCCAGGTTCCAGAATCCCCAGATCAAGGAGAAAATACTACAAGCGGCCAGGAAGAAACAATTTCAATATTGTGGAAACACAATCAGAATAGCCCAGGACCTGGCAGCTTCTACACTGAGGGATCGAAGGGCATGGAATATGATATTCCAGAGGGCAAAAGAACTGGGAATGAACCCAAGGGTCACCTACCCAGCAAAACTGAGTATTTTGTTTCAGGGGAAAATATGGTCATTCAGTGGAATAGAGGACTTTCAAGCATTCTTGAGGAAAAAACCAGAGTTGAATAGAAAATTTGACATCCAGACACAAGAAGTAAGAGATGCCTGAGAAGGTAATCAGGGAAAAGAAATCAAAAGGAACTTATCAAAGTTTAACTATTTACATTCCTATATGGAAAAGCAATATCTGTGACTGATGATATCTTTCTCACTATGAAAATAATGGAAGAAGGGGGTGTGGTCATATGAATACATATGTGAATGTGTGTGTATATGGTTACAGTTATATATGGATAGAGGGCATAGGTTGAATTTGTTGGGAAGGGAGAATACTCAAGGGATGAAATTATGAGGTGAGAGAGGAAAGTGGCAAGAGGAGATGGGGAGAGACATGGTAGGGTAAACTATCTCATGTAGGGGAAGTGGTTGCAAAGGAGGGGGAGAATAAGGAAGGCTAAAAAGGCAAAACCACATTCACATTGAATTTCGTTCAGGGAGAAAATGACATACATACTAAATGGGATATCTCAACCTGCAGCAGGATAGGGGGAAGGGGGATGAGAGGAGGGATGATGGATGGGAGGGCATCCTTGGGGTGAGGGGAGGTTGGAAGTACCCACTATAGAAGAGGGACAGGATCATGTAGGGAATGGACCAGGTGGGGGGTGGGATGAGTGGGAGGGAATTATAAGCAGCCTTGTACAATATATCTACTATGATAATGTTTTGCATAGCTAGACATGTACAACATATACTGAATTACTTATATCCAAGAAGGAATGGGTGACAAGGAGGAAATGGATCTGAAATTCGAGGTCGTAACATTAAATGTTTCAAATATATATATATATATATATATATATATATATATATATATATATATATATATATATATATATATATATAAAAACAGACAGTGAGCAGAATTGGGGAAAGGGATGTGAAGATGAAGTTCAATAAATAATCAACAAACACTTATTAAGCTCCTAATATTTGTAAGGCATTATGCTACATAGTGGAACTAGAGAAAAGGAACTAGGAATATTGAACATGGAGAAGAGAAGCCATAGAGGAGACCTGGGGACTGTTGTGGATTATTTAAAGGTGGGATATGGATTAGTATAGATTAACCTTCTTTTGCTTGGCCCTGGAAAGTGAACACTAAGACCAGTATATAGAAGTTGCAGAAAGGCACATTTATGCATAAATGTAAGAAATAAACTTTGTAGCAGAGCTACCTGAAGGTGAAATGGGTTACACTGTTTTTGAGGTCTTCAGTCAGGCGCTGAATGACCGCTTGCTGAAGATGTTGTTGGACAATTATGGATTACGTTACATGGGTTTTGGGGTCTCTTTTAGTTCCTATACTCTGTGATTCTGTAATACTTGTGCCCTTTATTTCATCCCTTTCCACCACCCACAGGAGTTCATCTCATCAATCATCCCCTCTTTTGCTTCTTAAATCTTTCCCTATTTACTGGCTCCTTCGACACACTCCTTTAAACACTCTCATGTCTTCTAGCCTAAAAAACTTTCCACATTCGGTTGACTCTGCTTTGCCCTCAATCATCCTTTATTTTTCTTGACTTTCAGTGCCAGACATCTAAAAAGAAAAGTCTGCATATTTCCTTTTCCACTTTCTCACCACCCATATAAGAAACCATGTTTCCCAACCCCAGATACTATGGTTTCTAATTCCCTTGTCCATCTCCAGTCTCCTGAAACTGGTCTCTCATAGATTACAGATGCCCTTTTCAATGATAAATTTGATGGCCTTTTCTCTGTTTCTATCCTCTGCAACCTTTTTTTTTCTTCCAATAATTCACAACCTCTTTGTAGCCTTGAACACAAGTGACCAGATACTGTCCTCCTCACTATTCTCCTCTAGCTTCACTCCTCTCCCTGTCTGACTCTTCCTTTATGTTCATCTTTGCTGAAACATCACCATCTGTCTGCCCATGAGTAGGAGTGGCCCCAGTGGACCCTCAACTCTTTCTATACCCTTTTGGTATTTCATCTGCTTCTATGGGTTCAATTACTATTTCTCTTCAAATGGTTCCAAATTCTATATGTTGTACATAAATATCTTCTGAGCTTCAGCCCCATACTTTCGAATTCCTCCTGGCTCTCTCCATGTGATTGATTAGCCCATAGGCATTTTAAACTCAAGGTGTCTAAAATTTACCTTATTCACTTCTCCTCCAAGCCTCTCCTCTCCCCTCATCTTTTCTGTTTATGTTGAGAACACTACCAACCTCCCAGTTGCCTAGGTGTTTAACAGTGGAGTAATCCCTGATTCACCCCCTCCCTCATCCCTCACATTTGCTGAATGACATTGGTCCTATTTCCACAGCTTCCCTTGTACCTGTGCCCTTCCCTCTGGTCATTCATCTACCAACTAGTTCAGACATTTATCACTTCTCACCTGGACGATCATTTCAGTCTCTTAATTTATCCCCCTGCCTCTTTTCTTTCTACCACAGATTTTCCACATAGTTGCTGAAATCATCTTCCACAGGCCTATGTCACTTCCCTGCTCCAAATCTTCAATAACTCCCCATTGCATCTAGGATCGAATACCTATTTCTTACCCTGACATTTAAGATCCTGAAGAATTCAACTCCAATTTACCTTTTCTGCCTTATTTTGTATTTTTATTTTATTCCCACCATATAATATATATTGCAGTGAAACTGGACTACTATGTGTTCCTTGGACTATTTAAGCCATCTAATGCCTCTGTGTTTTTGAACTGGCTATCTTCCTTTCCTAGAACACCTTCTCTCCTCATTTGTGCTTTTGGGACTCTTTATCTCCTTTAATGTTCATTCCTGGCATTTTCTCCAACATGAACCCTTTATTGATTTCCCTTGTGTTTTGTTTTTTGTTTTTTTTTTAATTTTTGCTCTCTCCTCCAATTACGTTGTATTATATTTACTTATGTGCACCTTGACACTCCTATGTTTTCAGTTCCTACTGAATTGAGTTTCATTGAATTGAAATGAATCTTTTCTAGCCTGAATATTCTGTATTTCTCTGAAAACGACACTGAATTTGACAATAAGTATGTCACTGGTGACCTCCAGGAAAGCAGTTACAGGAATGAAGGAGTAAATTTATTTTTCTGTAAGTCCAGAGGGCAGAACCATAACCAAAAGCAGAAAGTTATAAGTAGTCAAATATCAGCTCATAGAATTAATATAAGGCAAATATTTCTATTCATTAGAGATATACCAACATGGAATTAGGCCTCAGTGGTGATGAACATGCCCATTAATGGAAAATAGCAGCTTGATGATCACCTATAAGGTGGGTTTCAAAGGGCGTTCCCCCCTAGGTTGAACTAGCTGACCTCTAAGATCCTTTGCAGGTCTCAAATGTATGATTCTCCGATTTTATTTTTCAGTGCAATTAGGAACAGAATGGGGTCAGAGTTAATCAGAGTTCTCTGCCCTAATCACATAGTTTGTTGTCCAACAGATGTTGACTATGGTTTGGTTTTCTACTTTCTGGCACCCTTATCAGTGACAAAGAATGAACCATTTGCCTGAATTCTCATAGTTTTCATTAACATTAACTCCATTAACAGAAAGTTTTGTGATTCCAAGTTTTAAACTACTCACAACCCTATATGGTGCTTTAATTGATGATGCTGATCGATAGCACCTGGGCATGTGAATTCATATCCTGAAGGCTCTTGATTTATTTTAAAACTCTAATAAATCCTAGAGACACTTAAAAAACTCGGCAATAATCAACTTTCTTTGAATTATTATGGAACAAATAACTACTGGCAGGTAAATTATTCAGAAGAAATTAAGTGGTAGCAGAGAATTTAAAAAGACCTTTTGGTTTTCCTTGCTGTAAATTTGCAAAAGCAATGCAACTGAGGAATTGGAAACAACATGTGAATACTAATACATTATTTACCCTTGTTCTACCAGGGAAAACTCACTCTTTGTATTTCCATGCATGTTCCTACTCACCACCATTAGAGCTCCAATCAGGGGGAAAATAATTCCTCACCATGTATGGAGAAAACAGTTTAATTGGCATCAGGGAAATATTCCAAAATTAAGTTGCTTTTGCTTTTCACTGTATATGATTATTCAGTTACTTAATGTTAGTCTGTGCCTGTTTTCCCCTTGCAACCCTCTTCTCTCCTCCCCCAGTACACTAAACTATAGTACTTAGGGACATGGTGTACATATTTTAGTCCTTTGACAGAGCCATGATTTCCTTGGTGCAGTCGCTCCTTCCGGCCAAGCAGACCCTTCCCGGTCCTAGCAGATATTCATGGGAAGTTTCTGGGGCCCAAAATATCACTACTGTACAGCTTTGAAAAACCCAAAATTTTTTCAACCTCAGATAAGGACTTGATGGGATTTCTCCCACCTAATTCTAACCAAGTCTCCTGTCAGTATTCACTTTTTAGACCTCTCCTCTCTTGTTTTTTATTTGTTTGTTTTTGTTGTTTTATTGTCCTGGACCCTATTCCTTGAGAGCCCTCTGTCTTTTTTTTTTTTTTGCTTTTTGGAGGGCAATTGGGGGTAAGTAACTTGCCCAAGGTCACACGGCTAGGTTTTTATTTGTGTGTGCGTTAAGTGTCTGAGGTCGGATCCGAACTCAGGTCCTTCTGACTCCAGGGCCGATGCTCTCCTCACTGTGCCACCTAGCCGCCCCGAGAGCCCTCTGTCTTAATGGATGGCTCACTAATTAACTTAAGTCAACCTAATGTGGCCAGACTTTCTGGAAGCAGTGCCCCCAAAGCTTATAAGGTAGATATGCCTGAGGCTTTCAGCATCCCTTGAATCCAATCAACTAGGTGACTCAGTGCTTAATTTGCCTAGTGAAGGGCCACACCTGTTTCAGCTGATAAAAGGATCAGCCAGATGTTTGGGGTTACTCTCTAAGTTCTACTTCCTTATTCTACTACTTTGTCCTTTTACATCTTAGGATTGTGAATCATTGGATCACAGACTCACCTTGTCCAACCCTCTCATTTACAGTGGAGGAAACTGAGGCCCGAGAGGGGAAGTGCCCGAGGTTGTGCATAGGATCACAGATAGAGAAATGAAAGGGATGTCAGAGGCCATCCAGTCCAGCTTCCCTCATTTTATACCTGTGGGAGCTGAAGCCCAAAGAGATTTAAGGTCACAAAGCTGGCAGATGGCTGAGCAGGGGTCGGGGTCCAAGTCTTCTCACTCCCAGTTCAGAACATTCTCCACCAACCACAATCATACGTCTTAGGGTCTTAGGTGTCTGCTCTTTTTTTGCTCACGAATTCCTCAAGAAACTCATGAAAGGGGTTGTCAGCTTCCAAGCTCCTAGCTCCAGGATCTCCTGGCCAATGACTTGATGTAGCAGCTGCCAGATGCTTCCTTTAGCCCCATCACCAGTCCCTCAAGGGATGTGGCTCCATCCACACCTGAGCAATTGCATGGTTGCTGGAGAAAATTCCTGACCAAGATGCTATAGGATGTGTCATTTTCCTGGCTGATCTTTTCCAGGGTGATCAAGAGGCTTTCATTTAGTGAATACATTTGCTCACTCAGTTTTGGAGAGTCGCCCTTCATTTATTCTTTCCCTTTGGAAGTACTTTCGAGTGCAAATTACTGCTATCAGAAGCCTTGAACTGAGAGGCTATTATTCTCCTTGCTCAGATTAAATTAATTTTGAACAGTTTAATGCAGCATGTCCAAGCTGCAAGTCCAAGTGGTGTCAAATCTCTTTCTCTGCTTTTTTAAGCTGCACCTTCAAGGGCAGTGTGATTCATGGGGAATGTGTTCTTCTAATGTCTTTTGCTAAGCGTTCTTATTTTCTTTCATTTGCAAGTCATGAGGCTACAAATGTTAACCATTCTCCTCCTAAAATTGTATAAAGAATGCATGATTTAAAGCAGGCTGATTTTCCAAAAGGGAGCTTATTACATTTACTTGCTTTACAAATGAAATAAAGAAAAAAATACGTTAGATCAAAGCGAGAAGTTTAATGAAACATTAGAAAGAGAACGGCTTGGAGGAGTACTGTAACATCCTCAGTGTTGTGTTAAAAAGGAATTATCTTGTGTAATAAAATAAAGGGGTTTTAATGATTGGCTATATAATTCTGTTTGTGTTTTTGCAGAGTTGCAGAAAAAAAATCCCAAAAAGACATAAATCTACTTATCGTTTTTCCTCCAGCTGAGGCAGTCTACTGTCTCTCCAGTATTCATGCTATCTAAAATGTCACTGAAATGTAGTAATGAAGTTTTCTCTGTTATTGTGGAGGAAACAGTCAAAAGAATGCCAATCAATTAATAACTATGGAAGACATGTTTCAAGCAGGTAGAGGCTTCAAAAACCTATCAACCTTGTATCTTTGTAAAATGCTTAAACTGTATAGGGTAGTGCAGTTTCTTCTACAGTTGTAATCAACAGTCCTGGGGACTAAGTAAATTGATGTTTTTAAAGGTCTCCAATGGAGATTGATTAACATATCAGATTATGATTTTCAAGGTGAGGGGAGTAAGGATGGCATATGAGCTGTCTCTTCAAAATTAAATAAACAGATTGCCTTTGACGTGCTACAGGACTTCTTGAAAAAGAGAGATTTTTAGTAGAGAAAATAATGTATGAAATTATTCTAGTTCATAAATATGTAATTCTCATTGGACATCAGGACTATCCACATAGCCACTCTGTAAGACTCTTCTCCCATTCTTAACTACATCTGACACCTTTGTTTTATTCTCTATTATACACAAGGTTATATAGCCCCTGAAAACCTGGACATTAATGTGCAGTCCTACTAACCACGCCTCAAGAAAACAGCATTGGCAAGGGCCCTGGAAATGGTAACTAACTAAAATTTATCAGGACTACTGCCTGAGCCAGAAAGATTAAGATTTTTTTCTTTGGGAAATATAAAGCTAAAATCATAATCTATAAACCCATGAGGGTGATAGAATAAACACATGCCTGGTCACTTAATTCTTGAATATTATTGTACTGGGGTGGCTAGGTGGTGCAGTGAATAGAGCACTGGCGCTGGAGTCAAAAGGTCCTGAGTTCAAATGTGACCTCAGGCTAAAAAACAAACAAACTAGCCGTGTGACCTTGGGCAAGTCACTTAACCCCAATTGCCCTCCACCACCACCCCCTCCAAAAAAAGAAAAGAAAATGAGTATTAGTATACTGGGAGACTCACCCATGAGGACCCAGTCCTGAGAGCATAAACTCTTGGTAAACCTTATTCTGGAAGTACGTGATCATATGGAGTGGAGGAGTCTGACTTTATTCTTCACATCATGCACAGGTATTCTGCAATTGTTTCCTTTCTGTATACTGTGTGGTTAAGGAAAAGTCTTCTGCTTGGCTGCTGACCCAGAACTGAGTGCATATGAAAGTCCCCATTGGAGAAAATTGCTGGCTATGAGTTATAAGAATGACTTTCTGACCTCCAGAGGACTGGGCAGGTGTGAGATTGACTTTCTCCCTGCCAGGTCAGCCTGTGAGCATATGTTTTCCTATGCAAGCCTGTGTCTTGGCTAGAGCCACTCTCTCCTAGGACATCATTTCTCTCTACCACACTTTTTCTTGATGATCTTATCAGATTTCATGGATTAAAGTGTTATTTCTACTAAATTGACTCCTAAATGTGCATATCTACCCCACTCATTTCTCTCATAGATTATATGATCATAATTCAGTGCTGGAAGGGATTTTAAAGACATCAGTCCAACCCTTCATTTTTATAGATTAGGAAACAGAGCAGTTTGCACAGAGACATACACCTTGTGTCTGAGATGGGATTTGATCTAAGTATTCCTTTCTTCAAGCCTAGTTCCCTATCCGCTACATAGTGTCAAAATCAAATAGAGACTTTGAGCTATATATTGACTTAGAAGGCCACAAATTACCATTATTTATGCTTTAATGTATTTTTGTTTATTTTATCAAATATTGCCCAATTATATTTTAATGTGTCAGTTTTTCCTGGCATTTCACATCTCTGCAGGTCACTCTGCTTTAGTTATGCCCTGAGCTGCACTCCTGCATCTCCACCTGCCTGCTTGACACCATTGCCTACTTGTCTCTGGGCATCTCATAAATTCACTCTGTCCAAAAATGAATTTTTATCTTTCTCCTTAAAACCACCCCTTCTGATAACTTCCTTTTTTCTTACAGTCAACCCAAGAGTTGTCCTTGCCTCTTCACTCTCCCTATCACCTGGAATCTGATCATTTTCCAAGTCTTATTTGGGCTCCTTGCTGTTCCCTGTATATATTATTCAATCTGTTGCCTCTGTGCTTTTATAAAGACTGCCACCTCCACCATGGCCTAGAATGCTCTCCCTCCTCAGCTCTGCTTCTTGAAACCCTAGCTCCTTTCAAGGCTTAGCTCAAGCACCACCTCCTTCAGGAAGCTTTCCATCATTCCTCTAGGTGTGAGTGTCCCCTTCTCTAAAATTGCTGTAGATTTATTTTGTATATATTTTGAATTTGCTCATCTGTAAGCACATAATATATGTCTTGTTGAATGTAAGCTTCTTGAGGACAGGGACAGAACAGTTTTCACGTGTATTTTTCTTTCTTTCTTTTTTTTTTGCTTTTTGGAGGGGGAAGGCAAGGCAATTGGGGTTAAGTGACTTGCCCAAGGTCACACAGCTAGTTTTTGTGTTAAGTCTCTGAGGCCGGATTTGATGACTTTGCATGTATGTTTCTATCCCCAACACCTAGCGTGGTGCCTGGTGTGAGTCAGTATGATATGGTAGCTAAAAGGTTAATTCAGTGTGAAGTTACATCAAGATGCACCTGGTATCCAGCACCAGCCAGTGCATAGTTGTGCTTTACTCTGCCTTACTGAGACTACATCTGCTTTGGTTCGAGGTGCCATGTTATACTAAGGATTTTCACAAGTTTGAGAGTATAAAGTATACAGTGAAGGACCTAGGGTTCTTGCTGAAGGAGGATTTATTGAAGGAATTGAGGGTTTCTATAATGGAGAAGAAAAGATTCAGTGAAGGTATGAGAGCTATGTTCAAGTATATAAGGGACTGGCACGTGGAAAAGGAATTATCCCAGTCAAAGAGGGCCCAACTAAGAACCACGAGTGAGAACGTCCAAGAGATACAGTTAGAATTAAGGAAAATCTTCTTGGGGTTTGGAGCCAGCCCAGAGTGTCATGGACCACCTTGGGAGGTGATGCGTTCTCCATTGCTGAAGGTCTTCAAGCAAAGAAAGCATGAGCACTTTGCAGGGGATTTTTTTCAGTTACAAGTTTGGCTAGATGGTCTCTCAGATCCCTTCTGGCCCTTCGATTGTGTGATGCAGGTTTCTGATCACCCTTTGTTTTTGATAACACTGATGTGTGTCTGTTCCTCCTTCATCCTACCATCATCCTGTAAATTCCTTAAGAGCAGGAGCTGCGTCTTGACTAGCTCTGCATCCCTAGCATCAAACACGGTGCTTGGGACATCATGGGCATATGAGAATAAACAGTGTTTCTTGAACTTAATGGATTTAAGGAGAAAGAAGCTAAAGAGGCAAATAGCTTCCATAGGGCTCCAGTAATTACATGGATGTCAAGAGCCTAATGGATTGTTTAAAGAAAATTCGTGGAGATTTTGGCCTTTACAATAGTCAGTAAGTCAGTAGGGAGGCCCTAGAGTTTCTTGAGTCGGGGACTTGTATTTTAGGAAAATCATTTTAGTGGATGAATGGAGTATAGACTGGAGTGGGGAGAAATTTGAGGTAGGCAGACTCACCAGTGAGTTACTGATGTAGTCCAGAGTTCAGGTAATGAGAGCCTGGGGGGAATGGCAGGATGGTGGTGTTCTTGACAATAATAGGGAAATTAAGAACAAGGAGGATTTAGAAGGAAAGATAACAAGTTTCATTTTGGACATTTCGAGTTTAAGCTGTCTACTGGACAACCAGTTTGAGATGTCTGAAAGAAAAAAGCTAGTATTTCCACAGAACTTTATGCATTATAAAATGTTTCACATACATGTGATCCTTACAACAGTTCTGTGAGATAGGTTTTGTAACTAGTATGATCTGCATTTTGCAAATAGGAAAATTTAGGCCCAGAGAGCTTGAGACCAACCAAGTTCACCCAACTATCAAAGGGCACAATTCGGACTTAAATCCAAGGCTCTTGGTTCCAAGTCCAGTTGCCTTCCACAAGTGCCTCTTGACCATTGGTTCAGATGTTAAGGAAGTCAGGATGATGACCATACAATATGGCCATTGGCTCCTCTGTGTGAGAGCAGACACTGAGCTGGACATACTATAGGTCTGAACCACTGCAGCAAGACCTAGTCTTTCTTCTTATCCTCAACTATTTTAGTCTCAACAAAAGATAGGATCATTCTTTGCTTCAACAGGTATAGAAATGCACCCTGATGGCCAAAGACCCTTTATTCTGAGGCTGTTGGGAGGAAGATATGTCCACAGTGATTCATTTATTCAATTGCATTATATGAAAAATGTTTACTAAGCACCTGCTTCCTGGGGAGTCCTGTGCTCCAGGCAGAGGGCACTACAAAGGTCACATAAGATGCTTTGCTTTTTACACAATAAAATGCAATGGAAGTTCAGAAGATGCTTTGTTCTCTCAAAGAAAAGACTTAATGTTTCTGTGAAATCCTTCACACTTTATGTTGTAGGTGTACATTCTGGATGAAATTGGGTATAAAGGAAAACCTGGTTTAATATGCTAAGAGAGTATGCCATTTAAAGTTGAAGCATTTTCTAAAAGGAAGAATGACTTTAGAAAATGAGCAATCATCCCCTTTACCACTCCCATACCGATTTATCTTTTTGCTAAACTTGAGTTTTCATTTATTGAAATTGCTTAAAATGGAAGCATACCTATATATTCTCATCTATAATGAGCTGAAATTCATTTCTACAAGTGATTTATTAGTCATGATTATTTGGAAAACGTCATCAGTTTTCTGATAGTCTTTGTAGGTAAGCATTGCAGATACAGGGAAAATGAAAAAGCTCAGGCAAAACATCATCCTTACCATCCTCTGGCCCTGGGGAAGATAAATCAACTGTTTCATAAAATAAACAGGAAACTCTGGACCTGTCAAAATAAAGTCAACACAATGACTCTTGCTAAAATACATTTTAATAATATCTTCTGTTTTTCTATTACCTACATTTCTTGGTGTATTCCCCTCCAGCCATGCATTATAATAAAAAAAATTAAAAGGCGAAAAAACTTCAACAAAACCGTGTGGCACATCATAAAATTATAATACTACAGGCAGGATTCTATGCCTATAACCCCCCACCTTAGCAAAGAAGTCCACAGATGTGCTTTCTCATAATTCTTCTTTGGTCATGCTACTTTTAAAGCTTTTACTTTTGTTTTCTCGTACTTTCCAATGTATAAGTCACCATGCATTTATTGTGTTCCAATTTGTTAGGCACTGTGCCAATGGCCTTGTATACAAGTACAAATATGAAACAATCCCTACTTGTAAAGAGCTTATGTTTTTGCATAGAAAATGAGTAAGGATCTTAATAAATATAGACTAAATAAAAGTAGAATTAAGTATAAAGTATTTAAATGCAAAGCAAGGGAAGGAAGGCTTGAGCAGTATAAGCTTTTGGGAAAAGCTTCACCTAGAAGGGGATGAATGAGTTGAGTTTTAAGGAAGAGAGGGATTCTATGAGGAATAGGGTGAAGAGCGAGAGCATTCCAGGATGGAGTTATTATACATTGTTGTAGTATTATATTATTATGTATAATAGTATTGTAATACATTGTTGTTGTTATTGAATCAGAATGACTCTTAACAGAAGTTCTAGGAAAGAAGTCCCATTCAGAAATATGTTCAGAACCTGAAGCACTTGGATGAAAGAGAAAAATGCTTCATTTTTGTTTTTAAATCAGTCTCCAACTCTTGCTTGAGATATGTTTTTGCCTATTTTATATTAAATGTTACTAGCTGATAAGCCTTTGATCGAACTGATGCCCCCCATATAAATGACCTTTTATAATCATCTACCAAATATATGCACGTCTACCTGCATATGCATATTTGTATATGTGTGTGCACATAAATGCTTATATAGATACATGAATGTTTGTGTATATACACAAAGTATCCCAAAAGTTTTAATACAGTTTTAAGTTTTTATAGCTTTAATAGCCTAAAAGAACACTACTTCAGGATACCCCATGTGTTTATGTACATGCAGGTTATTTTTTAACTTATTACCAGAATGTAACTAACTCCTCTTGTACATAGGTCGACTTCTTTGAGTGGGGTTGGGTTTGTAAATCTCTGTTTGACTAATTTCAAGTGAGAAAGCACTGATTGCTTCTGGATCAGAAGGTACTTGGTAATTATGCCTCTAAGGTGGACCTTCTCCTTGGCTCCTTTGCCTGCCTTTCTGGAAATTCACTCCAGAGTGCTTACTCTGCTTGCTCCATACTAGTTAATCTATTTAATGGCCATAGCTATATTATCTAGGAGAGTATTCATTAGCAGAGCGGTCAATGAGTTAAACGTAAATGGGCCACATGTAAGATTAAAATTCTCAGAAATTTCTTGGGTAGAAAAATGCTAATCTCTGAGGGTTAAGGAATTTACAACATTAAGAAACTTCTATTGGTAAATGAACTATAGTTGATTTATAGAAGAGCAAATAGCTAAAGACCTAGCCAAAGCCATCATGTATTTTGGAATGCAAACTACTTATATCAGTCTTTCAGTCCTTTGCTTTCTAAATAAAATATCATTTTCCTTTGCATAAAAAGATGGTACATTTTTATTTTTGTTTTGTTCAGCTCTGTTTCTCATTTTCTAGGTCTAATATTGCATTAATATTTGAAAATGCCATTATTGAGTGGCTTGGTGACACAGTGAATGGAGCACCGGCCCTGGAGTCAGGAGGACCTGAGTTCTAATCCAGCCTCAGACACTTAACACTTGCTAGCCCTGTGACCTTGGGCAAGTCACTTAACCCCAATTACTCTCCAAAAGCAAAAAAAGCCATTATTACCCATGGTCAATTTTACTGAACCTGTTATTATTAAACTAATTTATTTGTGAAATGACATTAACTGTGATGTCAAGGTAGTTGGTGTGGTAGAGTAAAATGTACATAGGATTTGACATCAAGAATTCAAAATCTGAGCTCCAAATGTTTTTTTAGAAATTGATTCCTGGGCAAGTCACTACCCTTCTATGAGTCTAAATTTCTTTATCTATAAAATGGGGCTAATAATACTTTCAGTTAATATCTCAAAGGCTTGTTGTGATGAAAAAAACAACTTTGTAAACTTTAAAGTTCTGTAGAAATAGATTTTCTCTAGGAGAGATAAATAGATGTTCATCTCCTTTGTCCCCAAATCTCCAACTATGGCCTCATCCTTTTAAACAATTTTTTAGTGTAACAAGTAATTTCCCAAAAGATACAGTATCTGATGAGCTTAACTAATTTTCTTTCTCTTGGTCATTTTGATATTGAATTTTTTTTTATTTTCTTGTAATACCAAATTTTATAAATGCTATATACTATGCCTCTAATATAATATCTGCTTTTCAGTTCTTTTGGAGTCCAGTGCTATTCATAGAGATGCTTAATATATATTTGGTGAATAAATGAATGGTTGCTGGTCAATTTAAAGTTACTACAAGGTCTCCTTTGCTATGTGGAGTCATCTGTCCCTTGGAAACCAACAAAGGATTATAGAATCATGGGGTCATGGATTTGGAGCTTGACAAGTTCTTATAGGCCAGCTATATCAACACTGACATAAGAAGAAAAAATAAAAGAGTGTGTCACTAACTGTTCTGCAACTTTCATCAGCTGTAGAGTAAACTTCAGCACATATTCATTTATGTTGATCTAAGAATAAAAGGACCTTTCCATAATATGATAAAACATATATCTGAAGCCATTAGCTAATATCCTAATATTTATATAGTGGAAAAAACACTGAGTGATGGATAGAAGTTGCTAGGAGACAAATTGAGCCTCCGTGTAAAGGAAAACTTCCAAATACTAAGTGATATAAAAGTGGGAAGTAGTGGGGCACCTCTCACTGGATGTTTTTTTAAATGTAGGGTCTGTGACCACTTGTCTATAAAAGAGTTTCTTTTGCAAATACGAGTTCAACTAGATGGCCTCAGAGGTCACCTGAGAAATTCTTTGACTAAGAGTATTCTCATTAAAACAGGCATTAAACAGGAATGCCCACTCTTGCCACTGCTGTTGAACAGGCCTTCAGAAATCTTAAAATCACAGTAGCAATGGGGCATGAAAAAGAAGCATTTGCAACAAAGTTAAAATATTGATTTGCAAACAACACGATTTTCTACTTAGAAAATCTGAGATAGTTTTTTTTTTAAACCCACTGCACACTAAAGCTGTTTTTTTCTAAATCTCACCACCGAGATTCAAGAGAAACTGACAGAAAGTGAAATACTGTTTGCAGTAATGACAAAGTGCATCAGATGTTTGACCATTCACTTATTATAACATAAAAAGACCCCGTGTACTAAGATAACTTAAAAATGAAGCCAACAGAGGTCACAGCTGCATATGATATTTGGACCTTGGAATTGCTGATGATCATATAAAAAACAGTGAGGCCTTGGTCACAGCTGGGGTGAACATAATGAAAGAGAAAGCTGAAAATGAGATGGAATGACTGAATTCTCAGCTGTTGATTTAGCTACACTCTAGCTAAGGTTTTGGGACAATGTTTCTGCATGATAAGCCCCCCATCCCCATATAATATCATTTCAATTCAGCCAAGGTAAGAGAGATGTATAAAAAACAGTGATGAATGATATGAAAGGGGAAGAAAAACAGCCACAATAGGAAGCCACCTTTCCTTGACAATCAGAGACAGAAAAGCTGATATGGATATAAAAGAAAATGAATAATGCTAATGGAGACACCTTCAGATATTTATTATCTTTAATATACTTTGGACACGATGTGGGCAGCATCTAAGTTTTTGACACATATATCGGTTTTTCAAGCAGTTAGATATTCCCATAAAATTCATTTACATTATTCTGATAACTGATTATCAAGAAAAATAACATATGATACAGTAGGTAAAATGAAGAAGTATAAAGTTTTTATGAGTTTGCTTTATGTTAGACTTTATTGCGACAATAAATTCCCTATGTTCACGTTACATCATATTATTGGAACCTTTTAAAAATGCCTTTGTTCTCTTCACATACTGGTTGAGGTCTGTAGCTAGCCCTACACAGACCACGCACATTTTGGTGAATCTAATTTTTAGAGTTTCTATAACTTCCCTGTCTACCTGTTTCTCAGTCTCTGTGAGCTCATTAACTATGAGGGCTAATGATTTGTTCAAATCATGTCACATTACATAGTCAAGAGATTTAACTCATGCCCAAGAAAGAGAAGGGGATACTTCCCAGTACTGCGAAACCTGTGAAAAGTGCCATACTCTGATTCACAAACCCTGTTGCAGGCATTAGCTGGGGTTCACCTTTTCTTTTTTTTTGTTTTTTTTGGAGGGCAGTTAAGGTTAAGTGACTTGCCCAAGGTCACACGGCTAGGTTTTTGTTTGTGTGTGCATTAAGTGTCTGAGGCCGGATCTGAACTAAGGTCCTTCTGACTCCAGGGCCAGCACTCTACTCACTGCGCCACCTAGCCGCCTTGGGGTTCACCTTTTCTGCCTCTTGTTTAATAGCTAGTATTTGAATTGTGCTCTAAGATTGACAGAATTCCTCATACATTATCTCATTTCATCCTCACAGTAACTGTGGGAGGTAGGTGTCAAAATTATCCCCATTTTACAAATGAAGAAACTGACACCAGCAGAGGTTTAATGACTTGACGAGGGTCACACACAGCTAGTAAATATCTGAGGCCATATTTGGACTCAGGTCTTCCTGATTTCCACTCTAGTACTCTATTGTTTGTATCACCTACTTTCCTGTTTCTCATCACTTGGAAGGAGGAATGAGTAGCTATGTAAGTCTATACCATAGTTATGAGAAACATTTCTTCCTGATCCCACTGGTGCCATATGAGGATATGTTTCAAAATTCCAGAATTAATAGCCGTAATCATTTTTGAGTAGTCTAGTATATTTACCACCCCATTTGATAAATAACCAGGGATTTCTCTTTGGCCTATTTATTAGAAATGACCATTTGAGTTTTCATCCTCTTAGATCTCTTTTGTAGGTTCTGCTACTAATGCTTTTTTAAAAATGTCCTTTGCAACTCCCTTCTCTAATCTAATAATGACCTTTTTCTGTTTTCTTCTTCTATTTCTGTCCATTATTTTTTATTAACCATGTACCAAATTTAACTGTTGGTCATAAAGTATCAAAAACCATAAAAGCCAAATTACTACGAATGGTAGTGTGATAGTAGAAAGAGCACTTGATTAGGTGTCAGAAGATGGGGTTCAGATCCCCACTGTGTTTCTTATTAGCTGTATAAAACTCAGGGAACTCACTTTCCCTCTGTTAAAAGCAAGAAGTACTGGGGCGGCTAGGTGGCGCAGAGAATAGAGCGCCGGCCCTGGAGTCAGAAGGACCTGAGTTCAGAGCCGGCCTCAGACACTTAATCCGCACAAACAAAAACCTAGCCGTGTGACCTTGGGCAAGTTACTTAACCCCAATTGCCCTAAAGGGGCGGCTAGGTGGCGCAGTGAGTAAGAGAGCCGGCCTCGGAGTTGGGATGACCCGAGATCAGATCCGGCCTCAGAAAATGAGCCCCCACACATAAAAAATAAAGACTAGCCGTGTAACCTTGAGCAAGTTACTTAACCCCAATTGCTTTAAAAAAAAAAAAAAAGCAAGGGGTACTAATAAGTACTAATATACCTTCTACTTTTCTTTTTTGCTTTTTTTTGTAGGGAAGGCAGGGCAGTTGGGGTTAAGTGACTTGCCCAAGGTCACACAGCTAATTTTTTGTGTTGTCTGAGGTCAAATTTGAATTCAGTTCCTCCTGACTCCAGGGCCAGTGCTCTATTCACTGTACCACCTAGCCGCCCCCTCCTTTCTATTTTTCAATATTCTGTGATCATGTTAGTCTAGATTTTAGGAAACAAATACAACACTTTTAGATCCACATGACCAAGTCCAGTAAAGTACTTCATTCTCTAGCAGATGTGATTATTTTCTATGGAAGGAATATTTGAATAGCTGCATGGAGATACTCATACAATTTATTTCTACACATGCTAGAAATCACTTAGATAAGGCATATCATTTTTGATGTTATTTCAACAGAATTCTATGCTTGAAAACTATTAAGATAGAATGATGACAATCAGAAATGTTTAAAATATTGCTTTGGCTACATTGTGCCATCAAGCCAAAATGTAATATTCCAAGTGA
Source organism: Gymnobelideus leadbeateri (assembly GCA_011680675.1). Lineage (NCBI taxonomy): Eukaryota > Metazoa > Chordata > Mammalia > Diprotodontia > Petauridae > Gymnobelideus > Gymnobelideus leadbeateri. Next base: position 137,781 of record WOXC01005943.1, on the reverse strand, counting down.
AGGTCTTTTCAAGTTTTGCATAAGCAGCATTATACCATTTCCTGGGTTATTGTCTGACTGTAAATTCAGTCTAGCATTGTCTTGTTCTATGTTGTAACTGAAGCTGTATACTGAGCAGGTGTGTTAATTGAGCTTCCCATAAAAACAATTGGCTCTTTTCCCCCCAATAATAATGCCGCGCTGTAGTACATATTCCAATTCCATATTCATTTGTGCTTCTTCCTTTAAGTTTTCATTACCTGGCTCCTCTCAGTGTTGTCTTTTCAGGCATTATTTTGACACATTACCTACTTCTATTAGGATATCCTGCTTGGCCCTGTAATCTTTCTGATTATCAAAAAATTAGAAGAGTTGCTGCCTCTGTAACTGTCAGATAGTTATATAAATGTGACTTATTGTAGAGAAAGGATGTTTTTAATAAGTTGGTTGTAAAATTAATTTCTATAATTTAAATTGTAGTTTTCATTGACCTTCATTATAAAGTAGGTTTGTTCCCACAAGGAAAAAGAAATGTTGCCTGAACAAAGTATTCACCAAGCCTTTTTCAAGGAAAAAACTATAGGAATTATTTTATGAATATATTATTCCAATAGTGTCACTATTTTTATAATTTTAATAATGATGACTTAATAATGATGATAGTGTGAGTCCAGATCCTGCCCGAGGTGCATACTAAACGTGTGATACTGACAAGTCACTTCTCTCAGCCTCAGTTTTCTTATTAGTGAAATCGGGATAACAGTAACGCCTACCTTCAAGAGTTGTGAAGAGCAAATGAGATAACATGTGAAAGGTGCTTAAAACTATGTAAAAATATTACTTGTTATTATTAATGATATATAAAATGCACAGATGTTTTACTAAAATTATTGTGCCAAAAACTGATTCTTAGAAAAGATTTCTAGATTATATTTAAAAAATGCCACTTCAGCAACTGTCAACATGAATAAGTAAATTCAATTTGTTGCTATAATTTTGTCCGAAAGTGTGTAATTATTCTTTATGTGTATTCTTTCTGTGTTTTATAAATATTTAGACATGTCCATACACACATACAATATTCTTAATGTATATTTATTTTGGGATCGTTCATAAGCTCCTAGTAATTTGATGAGTATAACAGTAAATTGAGTGGTATTCCCATTTTTATTGCAGTGATATTGCCCACCTGTGAACAATGCATATTTCCCAGTAATTTAGGTGATTTTTTAATTCTATAAAAGCTTTTCTGTAGCTGTTTAACATCCTTATCAATGACTTAAACATAATAAATAAAAGCATAGATGGCATGCTTAGCAGATAATATAGGAAGATTTCCAAGAAATGTTGTATACAGACAACAAAATAGTGGTTAATTAAATCCCAGGATTTTCTCCAGAGAAAAGTCTGTGCTTTAAACTCCAAAATATATACTAATTTAATTCCATAACTTTGATATCTAAAAAGTTAAACTCTAAAACATATAGTGATTTAATTTCATAACTTTAATATCCAACAATACGCTTTGTAGGTATCTGCTTGACTAGGCAGAAGGCCTTCAGTAATGAAGGAAAGCCAAATTGGATAATTCAGAATTGCTCTTCTATCATGAGAAACTAGAAAAAAAAAGAATGGGCTAGGATATTCCAAAAAGTATAGGAACTCAGGCTCCAATGTAAAGTATCATTTTTTAAGTTTAAGCCCCCTCATCAAGGAAAAAAAAAATATGTATCTTCACTAAAAGAGGGATATTTGAGTAATTTAGCAAACATCTGATTCATAAACATCTGAAATACTAGAAAAACAAGAATGGTAGATAAATACTGTTATCAAGAAGAAATTATTAATTTGGGGTAGAAGGATTGTCCTTGTTTATAAGTCTATTATTTTTTTTTTTTTGAAGAATGTGAACAGAGGGGTGGATAGGTGGTGCACTGAATAGAGCACTAGTCCTAGAGTAAGGAGGACCTGAGTTCAAATTCGGCCTTAGACACTTAACACTTACTAGCCTTGTGACCTTAGGCAAGTCACTTAACCCCAATTGCCCTCCAAAAAGAAAAAAAAAAGAATGAACAGAAGTGAATGAAGGAACAAAAAGATAACATCAAGGGACAAAAGGGACCTAAGAAGCTAACAATAGTTAGCTTTTGTATTGCACATTTGTATAGTGCTTTGAGGTTTGCAAAGTGTTGTACATATGTCACCTCAGAAGAACAGCTCTGTGAAATAGGTATTATTTTCTCATTTTACATATCAGGAAAATGAGGTTGAGTGGTTAAGCAACTTGCTCACTTCTTAACATAGCTAGGAACTTTCGAATTCTGTCTTAGGCAGAATTTGAACTCTGATCTTTATGGATAAGGTACTTTACATTGTAGCCATTGGGCTGTAAAGAGATAGGAATAGCTGAATTTATACTCTGTGGTCTAAATATTGTCCCTTCCTACAAGTCAGTCAAGATCTTTTTTGTCACAGATAATAAAGTAGGAAGTTACTCTAGCAAGGACAAAGGAATTTAGAAACAAAAGGAGTTGGAAGTATACCCCCACTCACCTGAGATGAGCCAAGAAAGGTCAGTAATTTCCAGGGTGTTTCAATAAGAATGAGAAGTTACAAGAGAATAGAGTAAAATTGGAGAGGAAGGACTGGGATGGGGCAAGGAGAAAGCAGGTCTTGCCTGTGAGGCAAAATGAAAGGAATGTTCCCATGGGAACATATATATATATATATATATATATATATATATATATATATATATATATAATATTAAGATAGATAAGTAGGGAAACCACAGTTATGCTTAAAGTTGTCATAGACAATTAAAGAACATCAATATTATTTGTATATGCATTAAATGGCATAGCTAAACTCATAAAACTCAGCTGAATTTTTAAAAAGGGACTGTATACTAACAATAATCACAGGAAACTTGAATGTCCTTTTCTCAGTTCTAGATAAAGTGAACAAGATAAACAAAAAGGAAAATGTGGACCTAAGGACTGTTGCAGAAGTTAGATTTGAAAGAAAAGATTTATGGTATTTCCTAAATGTGAACATTAAAAATTGAATGTGTATTTGAGCATCATATGATACCTTTACAAAAAAAAAAGGACCAAATAAATACTAGGGCACAGAGAAACTAAAATGCAGAAATGTTAAAACATTCATAATGTACTAAAGTGATAAATGCCAGGAATACAAGGAAAAGATACAACTTAAGTAGAATTAATAATGACATCCTAAATTAATATAAAGAACAAATCTCAGAAACAAATCCACGAGAGTAGACAGAGAATTTATTGTGTATCTACTAGGAGACAGAAGCATGATCATTTTGAGACAATATGACAAAATTTCTGTGATAGCTGAAGTAGTCCTCCAGGGAAAAGGAACACAACTTAACAAAGTAAGAAAAGAGTAATAAACTAGATAACTAATTGAAATAGATAATTAACAAATATGTAATAAGTACAGTAGAGAAAATCTGAAAGAAGAGAAATAGATGAAAGAGAAAATAGTTACCACAGAGGTGATAAGCAAGTTTAAAATATGATTCTTTGAAATAATTCATAAAAAACTGATAAAACTTAACCTGATCAAGAGAAAAAGCTAGTTACCAAAAAAGTAATAATAATAAAATGAGTTCACAACAAACAAAAAGGAAATAAAAAGACTTGGCAGAACCTGTCATATATAAGTCTAGGCTATAAAGACTGGTAATTTAAAGTTGATCATTACTTACCCAAAAAAGGAACAAAATTAACTGAATATGGGAAATAAATCTTAACCCAATCTCACAAAGGTGAAATTGACCAACCTATAAAAGAATGACCAAACAGCAACAACAAAATAATCCCTGCTTCAGATGGATTTAAAGGTAAATCCTGTCAGATATATAAAGTGCAGTGGATACTTATGCCATAGAAATGATTCTCAATGATTTAGAAAACAACTTTAGCACATTACTTTTATGAGACAAATATGATGCCTAAATCCAAGAGCAGAGAAAGCTAGGAAAGATAAATATTGATAAGTATAATTAATGAATATTAAGGTAAAATTTTAGCAAAATACTAGCGAAAATACTACCATGTTTCCATAATATTATTCACTATGACCAAGTTAGTTTTATACTTGGCATGCTGGTGTGTTTCAACAAAAAGAAAATACTTAAAATAATTTATTAAAATAAGATAAATTAAAATAAAAACAACCAGCCTATATGATTTTATCAATAGGTGTAGGAAAAATTCAAAATATGAAACTTATTTATACTAAAATCTAATAAAATTATATCTAAAGAAGAAACTTTTTTTGATATATATGTAATTCAAAAGCTAACATTATACTTTATGGGGAAACACTAGAAACTTTCCCAAAAAATGTAGCAGAAAAGTAAGGATGCTCTTTCTTCCCACAATTATTTGAGATACATTTAGAAATTCTAGACATAGCAATAAGAAAAATGAAAGATATTAAAGACATGAATAAAGATGAGATTTGAAAAGAAACAAATGATATCCCTTTGAAAGGACGAAATGGTTTACTTAGAAAACCCAGAGAATTAGCAGATAAATTGAGAGAATTAATAACACCAATAATAATAACAGAATACAAATATATCCAAATAAAGCATTAGCATTTCTTTTTTGTAAATTTTTAAAGCCCTTCCTTGATCATGACCCAAAAGAATCTTATCTCAATCTGTATTCTGAATCCAGCTCCTGTGTCTGTGGAGCTGGGTAACAAAATCTTATCAGTCATTAAAAGTAATGGTTGGTCAATACATTTATCAGTATTACTAAAATTTTCAAAGTTATTTGTCTTTACAATTTTGTTGTATAAACCGTTCTGGTTCTGCTCACTTCACTCTTTATCAGTTCATACAAGTCTTCCTAGGTTTCTCTGAAATCATCTTCTTCATAATTTCTTACAGCACAACAATTTTCTAGTGCATTTGATTTGTATATCCTAGCTTTATCACTCCAATTGGTGGATGTCCCATCAATCTCCAGTTCTTTGGTATTATAAACAGCTTTTGGAGAGCAAAGATCTGGTCGTGATATTGTTAGATCACAGTTTAACAATTTTGGGGCATAATTCTAAATTACTTTCCAGAAAGGCTTGACTAGTTTTTATTTCCACCAATAATGTATTAGTGTACTTGTTTTTCATAGCCCTTTCAGCATCTGTCATTTACCTCTTTTCCCCTTTTCTCAGTTTTGCCAGTCTAATGGGTGTGAAGTAGAACCTCGCAGCAGCTTTAATTTGTATTTGTGTAATTATCAGTAATTTAAAGCATTTTTTCATATGGCTATTGTTAACTTGGATCTCTTCCTCTGAAAACTGCTTGTTCCTATATTTTGATCATTTTTCGAGAGGAGAATGACTCTTATCCTTATAAATTTGAATCAATTCCCTATATGTATCAGAAATGAATCCTTTGTCAGAAAAATCTTCTTTAACTACTTTTCTTAAATTTGGATGTATTGGTTTTGTCTTTGCAAAACCATTTTAAAATGTTATGTAATTGAAATTGTCTCTTTTACCTTTGTGGGTTTTTTTCTATTTTTTGTTTGGTTGTGAACACTTCTCCATAAATCAGAGAGATAGTTTCTTTCTTACTTCTATAATTGGATTATGATTCATTCTTTATTTTTGAGTCCTATACCCATTTCGAGATTATCTTGACAAACAGTGTGAGATGCTAGTCTGTACTTAATTTCTTCTTGACTACTTTGTATTTTTTCTCATTTTTTTGGTCAAATAACGAGCCCCATAACTGGACCTTTTCAGTTTATTAAACACTAAGCTACTGTGCTTGCTTTTGTATGTTGCATGCCTAATTTGTTCTGTTGATAAATCTCTCTATTTCTTAACCAGTACCAAAGAACTTAGTGCTTCCTGGATAGCCATTTGTCAGACTGTTCTGTAGGCGACTTTTGTCTACCTGTTTGTTGGACTAAGTGACCCTTGAGGTTCTTTCCCCCTCTGAAATTCTGTGATTCTCTGAGTCCCTGACCTTTTAAAATTTCTTTTGTAATTTGACAATATCTGTTTACAGGAGACCTGATTCCTTGAAAACAACCACCCACATTCACCCCAGTGTCTAAGGTTATAAACCTTTTTATTATCAGTCCTTCAGGTAAAATATATTTGGGAAAGGTCACGGTAGCTAGGTCACACAAATCTAAGTGAATATCAGAGGGGTAGGACTTCTAACAAGAACTTCTGAATCCTGTCCTATCTACTTGACAAGGTTGACGTTAAACCACTTAAGTTATATAACTTAAGTCATCATCTTTTCTTCTAATGTGCATGTTGAATATCCTTTAACTAACATTCTTAACAGACATTCATAGTTTTCTAGTGTTTTTAATTTTTCACAGAAATTTCTTTGCAAGTCTGAGAGATCAAGATTGCAAATGGTATTATCACTGTTTTATAGATGGGAAAACTAAGGTCCAAAAAAAATTAAGACTTGCCTAAGTCCCCATGCCTTCATAAGTAAGTAAAAGAACTGGAATTTGACCCCCCCCCATTCTCTGAATAAGATCTTGTGCCCTTTCCATAATCCCAGGAGGTTCCAGAAATTCTTTTAGTTTGGTAGAAATTGGGGAAACCCTAGGTATGGCATTCCATGTCTCCAAATGATCCTATAGCAAAAGGAATGAAAAAAGGGTAAGTTCCTGACCGAAGAACCTGGCCTTGCTCTTGTCTGCACATTTGGAGTTATAAGCTTTTATCCTGCCCATTTTTCAAAATATAACATCTAGCAAAATGCATCTTCCATTTTATTTTGGGGATTTGACTGTATCTTTTCATGTAGGAGCTGCAGGAGAAACACTAGTTGTTATGACATAATTAGAGGTCTGTCTTGCACTGCATTTAGTTAGATCTTGCCATTTTCATGGAAGCTAGAATTTCATAGCTATGTAGTAGAGAAAGTAAACTGTAGAGTCATATTTTAAATCCATTCCTCCAGTATTGCAAAGTTCTGGTTAACATAGAACTGCTTGAGTGAACTTAATTCCATTTGAAACAATAGCTGTAAAAGGCAATGCTTTGCTTCCAGTTGCCTTTAAGCTTAGATTTTTTTGTTTCGTTCTTCAAAAAACACAAGAAGTCTGCTTTCCACTTAAATATGACAGCACCTTTCTTTAATGACACATATGATTGAAGGCCAGTAACATCCATACTTCAGACCTCAGAGGAAAAAAATGAAAGGAAATTTTCCAAACCCAATTTGATTAATGTCGTTTTTTTGTTTCAAAGAGGTTGTCATATTCCATAGGATTTTTTTTTTTTTACATGAACATCTTGCTGGGGAAGCTGCTGAGATTTTGAAAACACCAAAGATCAAAGAGCTTTAATTTCATCAGTTCCCTCTTTTTAACTTAACAAGTACATCCCTATTCACTGTTATTCAATGTATTCTCCAGCAATTGCTCTTGGAAGATAATATGATTATGGAGCTTAATTCACTGTTGCTGTAAGAAGTCTCCTTTTTTTAAATGCACACTGGTGCAATTCAATACAATTTACTCAGCCAAAATGGATGATTTTAAGAGGTGTATACTATGTAGTTTATGTAATATATAAAATATATATTATATATTTTTATTTAATTTGTAATTATGTATATATATATATTATATTTAATATATATTTATAGATATAAATATCTTATTAAAATGTACTATCTTTTGTAGCTTCTTTTAAAATGTTTTTGGAATACTAAATTATGTTGTTCCTTTTCATATTTAAACACATTAATACAATTCTAAAAGATTTTTCCAAGTACCTCACTATGATTGATTGAAGAGGCAGCGTGTTCTAGTGGAATGCCCCACTAAGAGTCAGGAGATATGGGTTCAGATATTAGCTGTGCCATTTCATCTTTATGTAACTGGGAGCAAGTCACCCATTCAATGTACTTCTTCGATTCCTCAGATATGAAAGCATGAAAATTATTACCCTACCTTTCTCATACCCATAGGGTGGTTATGAGGAATGCACTTGGAAAACTCCAGAGCATATTAGAAATGTGAATTAACATTATTCATTCTGGGATTAAAATTTAAGTAGTCTCTGAAGTCAGACAAAGCAGGATGCTCCTACCCCATAGGCATAGAAGATAAATTACATTTTTATGAAATTAGTCTCAGGTGTAGGTCAAGTATTTTTTCCAGCATTTATTTTGTCTATTACTGAAACCCACATGTATCTTTTGAGATTTCCACTAAATGTTTGAGTATCATGGAGAGAGTTTATACTGTAGTTCATTATTCAGTGTTCTTATTTCATTAGTGGATAGAAAACCTCTGGAAAGCTTGATACTAATGTAATGTCGGTGTTGACATTATCCAAGTAATATGAATTTGGCATGTGGAATCATTCAAGCTAAGTACATTTGGGTAAAAATAGTCTGAAATGTAGGCAGTTACTGTCTGGAGAAAATGGAAAAGCATTAATGCTAAAAAGAAAATTAGGATGTTGGGGGGGGGGGTCAAAAGTTAGGTATTAGTTAACTAGGATGAAAAAGAAAAGCAAGCACTTTAATTTTTTTCCAAAATTTGGTAGTACCAGTCTCCATTCAAGATAGTGTTACAGTTTATGCAAGCTCTGAAAGAAATACATGGGCAAGGCTATGGAATTAGAATCAAAAATGGTGTCACTATTTCTGAATAAAATTAGATTCTGGACAATTAAATTAGCTTTTGCTCTCATGAGTATGGGGCCATGCCAGTGCTCAGAAATGGACTTTAATGGTGAAAATTGGGGATTTTCATTCTTCCCGTTTTCAAGAATAGTGCTACCCTGGGATATTGTGATCAAGTTTGGTTTATTCTAAACCATTTTGGATAAAGCACAGAGGTCTGTGTTGAATCGCTCTCGTATTCTAAGTGCTACTTTAACAGAAGAATCTCTTGTACCCCCATTAAATATTAAAATGACTTAAGGTTGGCAAAAATGATTAGGGGAATCATTCTCCTGTGCCTCTTTCTGCCTCCCTCTTAACAGTTCCTTTCCCTTTCTTCCCTGCCAAATGTCTGGTTTTTCCTTCCAGAGAGGTAGAAAAATAACATAGGGAGTTTCAGAAAGGTTTTCACATACTTATGTAGCAAAATAAAAATAAAGAGAAATGCTATAATGCTATTCCCTACCTTATCCCAAGAATGAGCTATATGAATTGTCTGTTACAAATGTATGTAAATTTCTAAGACAAATGGAATAAAATGGAAACAGTTTGATTTAATCAGTAAATTCCTATGTATAGGCTTAGGAATTTTCCTGTAATACCATAGATTTGTTTCATTCAGATTTATGTAAGTGACCATAGTGCCATTTTGAACATCCAGATTTGGACTAATCATTGGGCAGTGGTAGAGTTAGAAGATACATATCTTTTTGTAATTGTATTACCTAGGGGCGGCTAGGTGGCGCAGTGAGTAGAGCGCCGGCCCTGGAGTCAGAAGGACCTGAGTTCGGATCCGACCTCAGACACTTAACCCACACAAACAAAAACCTAGCCGTGTGACCTTGGGCAAGTTACTTAACCCCAGTTGCCCTAAAGGGGCGGCTAGGTGGCGCAGTGAGTAAGAGCGCCGGCCTCGGAGTTGGGATGACCCAAGATCAAATCCGGCCTCAGAAAATGAGCACCCACACATAAATAATGACTAGCCATGTAACCTTGAGCAAGTTACTTAACCCCAATTGCTTAAAAAAAAAATTGTATTACCTAACATTTTAAAATTGACTTGTGATGAATCATGGACTTACTGAAATACATATTTGAGATATGCATTCATGATTATTTATCACCCCTCACTTACCCCATCATTATGAACCCTTTAACTCTCTAAATTGGGTACTTTATCTCAGCTTACAAGTTTGCTTAGGTCTCTTCTATCTTTAAAAAAATCCTCTCTAGGGGCGGCTAGGTGGCGCAGTGAGTAGAGCTTGTCGACCCTGGAGTCAGAAGGACCTGAGTTCGGATCTGGCCTCAGATACTTAACACACACAAAGGCCTAGCCGTGTGACCTCGCGCAAGTTACTTAACCCCAATTGCCCTCCAAAAAGAAAAAAAAAAATTTAATTAATTAAATTTAAAAAATCCTCTCTTCTTACCTTCATGTCCAAGCTTTTAGATGTAGTTTCTATCCAGTACCTCAACTATCTCACCACCTACTCACTCCTCAAACTTTTGAAATCTGGTTTATGTTTATACTGCCCCCCAACTATGCTATAATCCTTCTTCTCATCACTCTCTACACCCTTTTCTTTGGTGATCTCATCCATTTTCATGACTTCAATTATTTCTTCCGGGCAAATACCTCTCAAATTTTTATCACTAACTTCAACTCCTCCTAAACTATCCTGTATTTCTGACTGCCAGATGGACAGCTCCACCTAATTGTTCTTAGGCACCTCCAGTTAAACATAACTAGAACTGCTCACGGTCTTTATACTCCAAACTACCCACTTCTTGAGGTTCATAACCATAGAGTTATATTTTATTCTTCCTTACTATCCTGACCAGTCATTAAAGCCTATCAACTATATTCACCAATATTTACCTTCTGCCTCCTTATAGGGTCTTTTCCATCTGGCTGTTCTGTTTTCCTCCCACTTTAACTTATTTAGTTCCTCTGAAATTATATATATATATATGTGTGTGTGTGTGTGTGTGTGTGTGTGTGTGTGTGTGTATGTATGTATATATATATATGTATATATATGTATGTATGTATATATATATACCTTTATGGTTCATAAGGCTTTGGGGGTAGGGGATGATTAAGGGAATTCCCAGTTCCATTTGATGTTTTCCTCAATCAAATTTATGAGGTAAGGTGTGACCCTTTGTTTGATGGTATCTAAGGAGCACCTTCTCAAGGAATGTGATTGTATACTGGGCCATATTGTTTATAATTTAGAGCCCCCCCTCATGACTGACTGCCTAGAAATTAACTGACATTCCATGTTGTATATAAAATATTTTGACTTTATTCTTCCCTGCTTTTTTTTCTTTCTGGGCATTTTCTTTGCTTTTTCCCTGTATACCTTCTTCTGAAGAGTTGCAAGGCATAGGAGTTTCTCCATTCTCACATACCCACCCAATGTGGTTGGAGTCATTTCTGTCTATTAGCAGAAGTACGTGGCACTGGTAGACATGTCTGTACACAGCCTGAGAGGAGAGAATTTGAGAGTGGGTTTTCCACCTTAATAGATGATTGTAACTGGGTCACTGATAGGTCTCCTGCAGAAGCTTGTGCCTACTTAGCCAGAGAGGGTACTTCCCGCCTTGGCCATGTTCATGAATTAGAGTTTGAGTACCTTCTAGATAAGAAAATTACCTGATACATTATGCTCCTTGGAGAAAGAAGAGGATATTCCACCTATTTCCTACATAGTGGCCTAGTTGGATTTACTTATTCATTGAAGGCCCAGAAGAAAAAACCCCAAAGTGTATTTACCTTTCAGAGGGGCAGTCTAAACCCTAAACCATATAATAGTGCTATGAGTTTGGAAGGAATGGTTAATGATACTGTGAAATATCACTGAAATATCTTAAACTTGCTGTGATAGCAACTCTGAGTTAAGTGTCCTTTGTGGGAAAAGGGGGAGTTCCTAGGTTCTTTGAGTATTTAATGGGTTTCCATTTTAGTGGGCTTATTGGCTTCTACAGGTCCCTTGAGTCTCCTTTATTTTTTGTGGGAAGAAAAAAAGATTCTCCCATATCTGATACTGGTATTGAATAGGAGCATGTGCCAGTGTTCATATTTTTGAGAAAACTTGGCCATGAGCTAAACTACAAGTGTTTTAGAAGATTTTCCTATAGCAACTCTAGGTAGGTGTAATGAGCTAAAGATTGAAATTGATTATTTAGGGTTATCCCTCATGATGGGACTCAGGCTTTATAATCTCAGAATGTTGGTAGGTGTGTCAAGGACAAAGGTTATGTAATAATAATGATGATTGTGCTCATTTATATAATATTTATGCTTTGCAAAATATTTTCTTACATTTTCTCATTTGATTGTTCATTTGATAATTTGTGAGATAGGTAATAGTAGTCAGGTCCCATGATGTCAACTATCACTCCAACTTGGTGATTCCAAGAGGTTTGTGTCCACTCCATTTTCTCTCCTAGGCTCTAGTCTTGCATCACTAATGCCTGCTGGGCATATATCTAAGTAGCTGTCCCATAGGCATCTCCAACTCAGCATGTCCAAAGCAGAACTCATTATCTTTTTCCCCAAACCTTCCTCTCCACTAAACTTCTCTGTTTCTCTTCAGGGACCACTGTCCTTTTAGTCACCAGAGTTTACAATCTCAGAGAGTTCTTTTTAGCTCTTCTCTTCCCCTCACCTCTAAATTCAATCAATTGTCAAGTCTTTTTGATTTCTACCACCACGATATATTTCATATCAGTTTCTCTTCTCTCCACTGAAAGCTATAACTACCTGTATGTCTTCTTACATGTATGACTTGTATTCCACAGTCTCCTACCAAATGGTCTCTCTGTGTCTAGTCTCCTTTCTCCAATTTTTCCTGCATACATCTGCTAAATTGTTATTTCTAAAGATCTGACCATATTACTTCCCTTCTTGTGAAATCCACATGTTGCCTTTTATCTCTTAAGACAAAAGACCTATTCCTCTCTTTGATTTTTAAAGTTCCTTATGATTTACCCCCAGGTATGTTTTCAGAGATATTGGCCATGATTTTCCTTCACAAACTCTACTTTCAGGGAAATTGATCTTATTGATATTCCACATACACAGCATTGCATTTAGCATCTCTGCACCTTCATACCAACTGTATCCAATGCCTTAAATAAACTACCTTCTCACTTCTGCCTTCTAGAATTTGAACCTTCTTACAAAGCTCAACTCAAGTATTACTTCTGTAATGGAAAGCAAAATTGTACTTAGCTCCTTGTTTCAGTACTTAGCTCCTTGCTTCAGCTCTTCAAGTGTCTTTGAGCCTCACTTGTGATTATATTGAGTCTTTGTTAGAAACAGAACCTGTGAAGCCCACTGTAGGAGAAACTTGCCATATAAAAGCAGGAGCACAAGCTGGGACTAAGCAGAACTGAGAAGGAGAAACATTGTGGTGTCTGGCACTCTCTTCTGTTGTGTTTATTTGTGTTTGTGTTACTTTGTCAGAAGCATTGTCTGTTGATTTCTATACTTTGTCAGACAGAAGCAGTCTGTTGACTTGGGATTGTGTTACTTTGTCAGACGAAGTATTCTGTTTGTTGATTGCATTACTTTGTCAGATAGAAGCACCTTGTCTGTTGACTTGTGTTGCTTTCACAGGCAGAAGGTGAATTGACATGATAGTGCCGACAATGTGTATGAATAATGTTGTAACTCTGCTAAACTTGATTGTGTAGCTGGACCAGGAACTAGACCAGGAGCTGGGAGCTGCCTACCTGTGAATCCAGGTGATGGTTGGGTAAATTCAGACAAGAGCTGGGAGCATGGAAGAGGAACCATGGCGTTTGGAAGTCAGCCTCCAGTAAAGATGAAAGGACATTTCCTTGGGTACTTAGTGCTGACTTACAAGATCGTGATTTGCTGTGAACTAGGGGTGGGAGAACTTTGTACTTTGTACCCTTTAAGGATGATTGAGTTAAGGATAATTGGAAGCTAGTCTCCAATCAAGATGAAAGAAAACTTTCTCACTCAATTGATTAATATTCCTTAAGGATAATTGGTCCTTAAGGATGATTGAGTTAAGGACTTACTGAATGATATCTTCTCTTTAAGACTATGTGGCCACTTTAGTAATAAGTCGTTATGTCATATTGTTGTGAATGTTGTACTTTGGTTTCTGTGAATGTTTTCCTTTAGTTTATTGCTGAATAAATAGAGCGTTCAATATACTCTGTGATCATAACCTTAGGGCTATTCATGGCAGCAGTCCTCTGGAAGGCTGCTTGTCCTTGGCTTTACAACTTCTTAAAGGAAGCTTATATTTCTCCCTTAGTTGCTAATGCCATCCATACTGGAAATTATTTGCATTTAATTTCCTCCATATATATTCTACCCCTCTCTCCCTGTTCTCCTGATATAAGTTCATTAAGGGCCTGAACTGCTTTCATTTTCACTTTTGTACCTCAAGCATTTAAAATAGTGTTTGGAGATGTGGTAGGTTCTTTATAACTGTGTTGAGTTGATTGTTATTATTATCATTATTTGACACGTGAGGAAAATGAAGTTCAGGGGAATTAAATGACTTACTTAGTTACATAGCTAGTAACTCAAAGGGGTGGGACTTCAATCTAGGTCTTTCCTGACACCGTGTGAAAAATTCTTTCTACCACATCTCACTCCCTGCCAATCCTTGCAATGCACTGCTCTGATCATGCCATTCTTCTGTTCAAAAGCCTTGTCTTCAGGGATGGAGCCAAGATGGTGGAATGGAAGCAGTGACTTTTCTAAGCTCCTCAAAGAATGCAGTCACTAAACTTTAAAAAGTGAATCTGAATGAATTTTAGAGTGTCAGAATCTACTAGGAGATGAAGAGTGGCAGAATCCAGCCCACGAACTAGAAAGAACAGAATTTGAATGCAGATTGAAGCAAACTACCTGCTCTCTGTCTTTTCAAAAGGAAAGCACCTCAAAATGGGTTAACAATCTTGCTTTAATCAATCAAATATATCATTTACCTTGTTCAGGGCAAAAAGTCAGCACCCCAAACTTCAGAGTATACAGACAGAAGTTACAAGAAAACAGAAAAACATATCAAGTAGATAGGCCTCCAACTGTCTTGACCATTACATCCATGCCTAGTCAGTTACCAGAGAGGGAAGCACCAACATCTGGGTTTTCAAAGCCAGGTGTCTCTCAACCACTGCCCAGAGTCTCATCTGGTTAAATCACACAACACTTCTCAAAGTGAGCCCCAAAGCAAATCACATCAGGGATTATATAGCCTTCTCCAGGTTCAGAGAATGTAACAGCCCTCTTGACCCACTGCCCAATCACAAAGCACCAACGTATGGGCATTCCTGAAAACCAAGCCTCCTACCATAGGCTCCATGTGACCACATTCAGCCTATTAGGGGGCAGAGTATATTTTCAAATCAAGGAAGGTTCTCAGAGTCTCTTAAGCCCACCAAGGGGTCTAGGGGCAGGGAAGATCTTTAAATTTGTATTTCCATTACAATGACTTGGTTCCATAAAAGTACCAAGGCAGCTATTTTCCTTTTTTATTTAGGTAAACAATAATTCATTAAGCATATACTATGTGCCCAGCATTATGTCAAGTCCTGAGAATACAAATAAAGATAAAAAGATAAAAACACTTCTTTCTCTCAAGGAGCTCACATTCTAATGTGGGAAACAACATGCAAAAACCGTGTATAAGATAAATTGGATATTTGGTGATTTCCAACCAAAGGCAGAAGAATTTTTTTAAAGTATTGGTATACAAGAGTTCACAAGATATTAAAAATATCAGATAAAGGTCTCCATTGCACTGGGAAGATCCTCAAAGGAAAGACGTTGTTAAGAACTGCATGAGAATAATAATGCACAGAGGGGTTGAGATCTGTATTGGTGAAGAGAGTACCCCCAATTATGAAATCATGGATCTACCATTGAAAGGTCAACTTGGGGTGGCTAGGTGGTGCAGTGAGTAGAGTGTTGGCCCTGGAGTCAGAAGGACCTGAGTTCGGATCTGGCCTCAGACACTTAACGCACACACAAACAAAAAACCTAGCCGTGTGACCTTGGGCAAGTTACTTAAGCCCCCAATTGCCCTCTAAAAAGCAAAAAAAAAAAAAAAAGGTCAACTTAGTAAGATTACAAAGAGCCTTTTAACTATCAAAAGTAAATTTAGTAATTTTATCCATTTGAATTATCACTTTTTAAAAATCCCTTAGTGTGGAAAGTTCCTAATGTATAAATTGTTAGGGTCTGAAAAAGTTGTAAGTTGGTTGTCTGGAAATCAGAATTCCATTCATCTTATTCACATTCACAGTTATGATTGTAAACTATGTAGAACTGAGTCACTCCTATACCTTCTATCTTTGTAGAGTTCTTCTAACTGCCCTAGTTCCTTTAATATTCTTAGAAATTAAGGTATTATCTTCTCACATAGTAATGTAATCACTTTAACCTTGTTGGTTCTTTTTCATGATGACCTCTTTTGCTTCTCCTCAGGCTTGTGTTTGAATTTTGTATCTTCTGTCTAGCTCTTCTCTTTTTACCAGGAATGCTTAAAAGTCCTTAAAAGTATATACTATCCAGTATAAACATTTCCATAGTAGATATATTGAGAAACACTAAATACATCTCCTTCCATATAATCCCCACCCTCCCCCCACTTGTTCTCTTCTATACTTTGACCCTGTTCCTTTTCAAATGGGTATGCTTCTAACTTCCCTTCCCCAAAACCTGCCCTCCCCTCCATCATCCCCTCTCTCATCCCTTTCCCTGCTACACTCCTGTAAGGCAAGATACCCAAATTAGTGTGTATGTCATTCCCTCCCTACACCAAATTCAGTGACAGTAAGGTTGACCTATTCCCTTTTGCCTTCTTGTTCTTCCATTCCATCATAATGGTTATCCCTTGCCTCTTCTATATGAGATAATTTACCCCATTCTATCTCTCCCCATCTCCTCTCTTTATATTCCTCTCTCACCTCTCAATTTCACCTTTTAAATATCATCCCTCCCTATTCAATTGATGCTGTGCCCTCTGTCTATGTATACCTGTACACATATATACACACACTCACATATGTATTCATACATATATATATACACTCTCCTATATAGACATATATATATTCATTCCTATTCCCTTCAACAATTCTCATATTGAGAAAAATTTCATAAGTTAAAATTATCGTTTTTCCATGTAGGAATACTAATAGTTCAACTTTGGTGAGTTCCTTATGATTTCTTTTCCCTGTTTACCTTCTCATGCTTCTCTTGCTTCTTGTATTTGAATGTCAAATTTTCTCTTCAACTCTGGTTTTTTCATCAAGAATGCTTGAAAGTCCTCTATTTCATTGAATGACCATATCTCTGCCTGAAAAAGTATAATGAGTTTTGCTGGGTAGGTGATTCTTAGTTTTAATCCTAGCTCCTTTTATCTCCTGAATATCATACTCCAGGCCCTTTCATCCTTTAATGTAGAAGGTGCTAAATTTTGTGTTATCCTGATTGTGTTTCTACAACAGTAAAATTGTCCCTTCCTGGCTGCTTATAATATTTTCTCCTCAACCTGGGAACTCTGGATTTGGCTATAATATTCCTAGGAGTTTTCTTTTTGGGGAGGGGTTTGGGGAAGGGCAGTTGGGGTTAAGTGACTTACCCAAGTTCACATGGTTAGTTTTTGTGTTAAGTATCTGAGGCCACATTTGAACTCAGGTCCTCCTGACTCCAGGGCCAGTGCTCTATTCATTGCACTATCTAGCTGCCCCAAGGAGTTGACTTTTTGGGATTTTTTTCAGAGGTAATGAGTGAATTCTTTCAATTTCTATTTTGCCCTCTGCTTCTAAAATATCAGGGCAATTTTCTTTGAGAACTTTTTGAAGGAAGATTTCTAGGTTCTTTTTGGATCATGGCTTTCATGTAGTCCAATAATTTTTATATTATCTCTCCTGGATCTATTTTCCAGGTCAGTGGATTTTCCAGAGATATTTCAAATTGCCTTCAATTTTTTTTCATTTGTTTGGATCTGTTTAATAGTATCTTGATTTCTCATAAAGTTGTTAGCTTCCATTTGTTCTAATCTAATTCTGAAGGAATTATTCTCTTCAGTGAGCTTTTGAAATTATTTTTCCATCTGGCAAATTCAGCTTTTTAAGGCTTTCTTCTCTTCATTGGCTTTTTGGGCCTCTTTTGCCATTTGAGTAAATCTATTTTTAAGGTGTTATTTTCTTCAGTCATGTTGTTGACTCTCTTTTCATGATTTTCTTGCATCATTCCATTTCTCTTCATAATTTTTCCTCCACTTCTCTTACTTGATTTTAAAAACCCTTCTTGAGCTCCTTCATGGCCTGTAACCAATTCATGTTTTTCTTGGAAGCTTTTGGTGCAGGAGTTCTGACTTTGTTGTCTTCTTCCCATTCCATGCTTTGATCCTTTTTGTCCCCTCCAAAAATGTTAAGGTTTGACTGCTGTGCTTCCTTTGCTTCCTCTGCTTGCTCATGTTGCCAATTACTTGACTTTTGATCTCTTTGCCACAGTAGAATTCTGCTTCCAGAGGGGAGAGCTTTGTCCCAAATCACCGGGGTTTTTGCAGCTGCCAGAGTTATTAGGAGGGTGCAATCTCTACAGCAACCACACGCTCTGGCTCACTGGTCACACACCTCAGGACCATGACCCAAGATAATGATCCAGATTCAAGCAGGTTAAAGCAAGAGCCATTACCCTCTGAATGGCCGCTTGGCCCCCCTACAATCTGCAGTTCAGGAACTCTGAAGCAGCCAAGTGGAGGCAGCTGCATGGTTGCCACACCTCCATCCCCCCTCCCCCACTTCCAACAGAGTTTTACACTGACCTTTGTCTTTGGCATTTATGGGTTGATAGTCTGCAACCCACCACAGCTGCTAGTGATCCACTCTCCCAAGATCCACTCCAGCTGCTACTGGTCAGGGCTGCCCTGGGGCTAAAACCACAGGCCCTAGTGGGACTGGACTTAGCTCCCAACATGCTGAGATGGACCCTTCCTGCTGGCCTGCTGGGCTGTCTTCAGCAGGAGGTTTGTTTCTCTCTGTTACTTCGTGGGCTCTGTAGCTCCACAATTTGTTTAGAGTCATATTTTATAGGTATTTGAGGTAGTTATGGAAAGAGCTTATGAAGTTTTCCGGCTTTTATGCCAGCATCTTGGCTCTGCCCACTTTTTTTTATTTTTTGCTTTTTGGAGGGGGGTAAGGTAGGGCATTTGGGGGTAAGTGACTTTCTCAAGGTCACATGGCTAATAAGTGTTAAGTGTCTGAGGCTAGATGTGAACTCAGGTCCTCCTGACTTTAGGGCCAGTGCTCTATTCACTGCACCACCTAGCCACCCCGATAATTTCTTTTTTTTTTAATTAAACAAATGCTTTATTAACTTCTGGTTTACATCATTCATTTCCACCAGATTATGAGTTACATTTTTCCCCCATTTTTCCCTACCCACCACCCCAGAATAACAGTCCCATTAGATATCCCCTCATCCAATCTGCTCTCTCCCATATCTTCTCCCATACCCCCTTTGACTTTGCCATTAGGGCAAGGTGAATCTCTGAGCCGCACTGCCTGGACATCTTATGAAACATTTAATTTTAAAACTTCGATTTTCAGACCCATTCCCTTTCTCCCCTGTCACCCCCTCCCTCTGAGAAGATAAGCAATTCAGTATGTGTTGTACATGTATATCTATGCAAAACATTACCATAGTAGATATATTGTAAAAGACTGCTTATATTTCCCTCCCACCTGTCTCACCTCCCACCTGGTCCATTCCCTATTTTGATCCTGTCCCTCTTTGATAGTGGGTACTTCTAACCTCCCCTCTCCCCAGAATGCCCTCCCCTCCATCATCTCCCCTCTCATCCCCCTTTCCCCTACTCAGGAGAGTGAGTGAGGGTAAGATATTCCATTTAGTATGTATGTGATTCTCTCCTTGAGCCAACTTCAATGAGAATATGTTTTTGCCTTTTTGCCTTCCTGTTCTTCCCCTCCCCTGCAACTACTTCCCCTTGCCTCTTCTACATGAGATGGTTTGCCCTACCCTGTCTCTCTCCATCTCCTCTTGCCACTTTCCTCTCTCACCTCTTGACTTCACCCCTTAAGAATCATCCCTTCCTTGGGGTGGCTAGGTGGCGCAGCGAGCAGAGAGCCAGCCCCGGAGCCAGAAGGACCCGAGCTCGGATCCGGCCCCAGACACCCAACACACAAACAAAAACCCAGCCATGTGAACCTGGGCAAGTCACCCAACCCCAATTGCCCTCCAAAAAAAATAATAATCATCCCTTCCCATCAAATTCAACCTGTGCCCTCTATCCATGTATACCTGTGAACATATGCCATGTACCCTTCTTCAATTATTTTCATAATGAGAAAGCTTTCATCAAACACAGTTATTGTTTTTCCATGTACGAATGTAAATAGTCCAACTTTGATAAGTTCCTTTTGATTTCTTTTCCTTGATTACCTTCTCAAGCATCTCTTGCTTCTTGTGTCTGAATGTCAAATTTTCTTTTCAACTCTGGTTTTTTCATCAAGAATGCTTGAAAGTCCTCTATTCCACTGAATGACCATATTTTCCCCTGAAACAAGATACTCAGTTTTGCTGGGTAGGTGACCCTTGGGTTCATTCCCAGCTCTTTTGCCCTCTGGAATATCATATTCCATGCCCTTCTATCCCTCAGTGTAGAAGCTGCCAGGTCCTGTGCTATTCTGATTGTGTTTCCACAATATTGAAATTGTTTCTTCCTGGCTGCTTGTAGTATTTTCTCCTTGATCTGGGGATTCTGGAACCTGGCTATAATATTCCTGGGAGTTTTCTTTTTGGGATCTTTTTCAGGAGGTGATCTGTGGATTCTTTCAACCTCTATTTTGCCCTCTGGATCTAAAACATCAGGGCAATTTTCCTTGAGAATTTCTTGAAGGGTGATTTCTAGGTTCTTTCTTTGATCATGGCTTTCAGGTAGTCCAATAATTTTTAAATTGTCTCTCCTGGATCTATTTTCCAGGTCAGTGGTTTTTCCCATGAGATATTTCACATTGCCTTCTATTCTTTCATTTGTTTGGATCTGTTTAACAGCATCTTGATTTCTCATAAAGTCACTAGCTTCCATTTGCTCCAGTCTAACTCTGAAGGAATGAATCTCCTCAGTGAGCTTTTGAGATTCTTTTTCCATCTGGCAAATTCGACTTTTTAAGGCATTCTTCTCCTCATTGCCTTTCTGAACCTCTTTTGCCATTTGAGTTAGTCTATTTTTTAAGGTGTTATTTTCCTCAGTCAGGCTGTTGACTGTCATTTCATACTTTTCTTGCATCTTTTTCATTTCTCTTCCCAAATTTTCCCCCACTTCTCTTATCTGCTTCTTAAGGTTCTCTATGGCCTGTAGCCAGCTTGTATTTTCATTTGGGGCTTTTGGTGCAGGAGTTCTGATCTCACAGTCCTCCTCCATGCTTTGAGCCTCTTCGCCCTTAAAATAGGAGTCCAATGTTGAACTTTTCTGTTTATTTTGTTTCATTTGCCTAGGCATATTGGCACTTAATTACTTGATTTTTGTGCTTGTTGCCACAGTAGGATCCTGCCACCAGACAGAGGAGCTTCCACCCAAACGTGAGGTCTTCACAACTTCCGCCAGTTGGGTGGCCTCTGTAAAGCCTCCACCCACTCTGGCAAGTTGGATACCCACCCCAAACTTCCCCCCCAGACCACAATCCAGATCCAGGCAGTTTAAAACAAAAGCGATTAACCCCCAGACTGATTGCTGGATCTTTCTACAGTTCGCAGACCAGGAGCTAGAGCCACTACTGAAGCTGAAAAATGGCTTCTGTGCAGCAGTTTCTTCAGCAGCTTTTTGCCCCCAGGGGAGGAAGCCATGTGTTCCCCAAATACTGGTCCCAAAGTCCATAGGGCACTAACCTCTCACTTTGTCCTAGGCATATCTGTGCTGATAATCCTGGAATCGCCACAATTGCTGGTGTTCTGGGGTTCCACCAGCCCGCTGAAGGCCCGGCTGCCCTGGGGCTAAAACCGCGGACCTGGGCTCACCTCTGCAGGCTGCGCTGTCTGTTCCCAGTGCGCTGTGCTGCCTGCTCTCAGAGCACTGTGCTGGCCGCTCCCTGCAGGGCTGCTGGGCTGTCCTCAGCAGGAGGTTAGCTTCTCTGTGCCGTTCTGTGGGTGCTGTGGCTCCAGAAGTTGTTCGGAGATCCCTTTCACATTGTTTGAAATTTGTGTGGGGCAGAGCACATTGGAAATGCTGTTTCTACTCTGCCATCTTGGCTCCGCCCCCCGATAATTTCTTAAAATATGTCTAGGCTCTTTCTTTGAACATGGCTTTCTTGTAGTTCAATAATTCTTAAGTTATTTCTCCTCAAACTATTTTTTTCAAGTCAGTTGCTTCTCTGATCAGATATTTCATGTTTTATTCTATTTTTTTATTCTTTTGAGTTCATTTTATTGTTTCTTAATGTATCTTGGAGTTATTAATTCCTATTTGTCCAATTCTAAATTTTAAGGAATTTTTTTTTTATCAAGAATTTATACCGTTTTTTCCATTTGATCAATTCTGCTTTTTAAAGGGCTGTTTTCACCAATGATGTTTTGTACCTCTTTAAGAATTTGGTCAATTCTGTTTTTTAAGGCATCATTTTCTTCAGTATTTTTGTGCCTCTCTTATCAAAATGTTGTTTTTCCACAATTTTCTTTTATCACTCATTTCTTTTTTAATTTTTGCTGTGTTTCTCTTATTCTCAAAATTTTATTTTTTAACCTCTTATAGGAATTCTTCTTGGATTTGTATGAAATTCACATTTTTCCCTTTGAAGTATTGGTTGTAGCTCTTTTGACACCTTTGTCTGCTTCTGAGTTTGTGCCATGATCTTTCCTGTCATCATAGCAGCCTTTTATGTTCAGATTATTTTTTATTATTTATTTATTTTCCTAGCTTATATCTTGACTTTGAAGTTTATATTAAAGATGGATTCTATACACTGAATGAATGTGGGAGGGCACTGTAGCATGTGTTAGGCTTTTTTCCACTGTTATTGTAAGGTGGGGATTGATGGGAGAGCTCTGCTGCTTCCTCTCTTCCACCATCTTGGCTCTGTCTTCAGAATTCAAGGCAGCTATTTTTCAACCTGACATTAACAATAAAAAGTTTTCTTGAACATGTATCTGAGATGTAATGGAGGGACTCATAAGACTTTTCAAATCTAATTGCTACCACCCACTGCTAGTGAGTCATATGGGAACAGATATTACCTCTAAAAGAATTCTAGAAGTCATTACTAAGAAAATCAAAGCCCTGGACAAAAAAATCAAAGTCCCCAGGGCACAGGTGATGCTTTCATCACGTCAGTTGCTTCTGTCAAGGCCATGGAAGAGAAATGTTGATTTGAGAAGTGAACAGCTCATTGACAAGACAGTGTCTACAAAGAGGATTTTGATTTCTGTGTCAAAATTTAAAATACAGGAATCATGAGGACTTTGGGCTAGAATATAACTAATGGGGCTGGTCAACATATATTTGCCTATAGTCTTTCCTATCCAATCAAGAGGGATTCAGTCTGAAAAGTAAAGAAGAGAATTGTCTTTATACTGTTACAAAGCTAGATGTTACACAGCTACATCAAAGAAACAAGTAACAGAGGAAATTCATATTCATAGGAAATAATACACAAGGAAGGATCCAGCAGTAAAATTCTGTGCCCTCATGCATTAATGCCTTGTAGTAAGCAATATATACTGAGCTCTTATGAAAGGAAAAAAAATGTGACCTCATAGGTATGACTAAAAGTTGGAACATGTTACTTATTAATAGACTGGAATAGAACAAATAAGAAAGAGAGTGTATCCTTGTACATTAAGAAGATATACTAACTAGGGGCAGTGAATAGAGCGTCGGCCCTGGCGTCAGGAGGACCTGGGTTCGTATCTGGCCTCAGACACTTAATGCACACACAAACAAAAACCTAGCCGTGTGACCTTGGCCAAGTTACTTAACCCCAATTGCCCTCCAAAAAGGCAAAAAAGAAGATATACTAACATAAGAGGACCTAAGAACTGCCGATTAAAGAGAGTAAAATGAGCAACATTTGACTAAACATCAGTGGAAGAAGTAAAGGAGAATCAATTTTGGATTATATTATTAAACATCTTGACAGAAGGAGGAAATAGATGAGTAAAAGAGGAAACAAAAAAATAGCATCGAGTCATAATATTGTAGTAATGATAGACTTTATGGGTATCTCCATCTCTCTCTCTCTCTCTCTCCCTCCCCCTCCCTTTCTCTCTCTCCCTTGCTCCATCACTCCATCTCTTTCTCCATTTATTTCTCTGTCTCTCCATCTCTGTCTTTGTCTCTCTGCCTCTATGTCTGTCTCTTTCTGTCTCTCTCTCTGTCTCTCTGTCTTTCTGTCTCTGTCTCTCTCTGTCTCTTTGTCTCCCTGTCTCTCTCTGTCTCTCTCTTTCTCCCCATCCCTCCCTCTCCCTCCTTACCCCCTTCTCTCCCTTTGCAGACCTATTGTTGGTTGACCTTAATGATTGCTTACCCTTAATAAGTCAGAAAGAAGAAGCAACAAGGGAAAGTATTATTTGGAACAGGATTTTGATTAACAAGGAGGAATATTTAGTTAAAGTAGAAATGATAGGGCTCCTGAGTCGAAAAAAAAAAGTAGGTTTAGTCAAATATGCTTCTTAGATTTGGAGACAGTTGATTTTAAGGACTTAAGGCAAAGGATAAGCAGAATCCTGCAGACTAAAATTCTCCCAGTAGGCCAACTGACAATGGATGGAAATCTATGATTAATGAAAAATTAAAACAATTCCAAGAAAGAAGAAAAGGGATTGTTGTCTAAAGAGATGACTATAGATGCATATGAAACTTACTAACTAAATGAGATTTTGAAATGACGTAGAAGATGGAAACAAATGAAAATAATGGAGAATATATACAAAATCATAGCACAGGTCAATAACAATAGATTAGAAATGCTGATACTCAGAGTGACAAAGGGGCCTTTGTAGCTATGGTTGAGAAAAAAATAAGTTAGACCTCCTGCTCATGGAGGATGAGGTTCTGATAACCAACAGTGGACAGTAGACAGCTGGCAGAGCTGTTTGCTTGTTTCTGTTTTCTCTGATAGGAAAATGATCTCTGAATTGTACAGGACAGAAGATACAATAGAATGGTTAATAGTGAGTTGAATAGTAATATAAATAAGGGGATACTGGGAGAGTTGCTACCCTCTATGAGTTCAAGTCAGCAGACTCAGATAAATTAAATTTCTAGGTACTGAAATTATTTGTGAGTATGATGGGTGAAATGCCATCAGTAGTCTCTGAAAGATTAGACAGATTTGGAGAAGTGTTATGATTCTAGAGAATGGCAAATGTTCTACCTTTCAAAAAAGGAAAGAGACTAGAGTCTGCAACCTATAGGATAGTGAGCCTGACCACTTTCTAGCAAAAATTTAGAATGCATTGCTAAAAGGATACATTTGTGAATATCAGCGAAGGTAAGTAATGATCACTAAAAGCTACCATGGCTCTTCGGAGACATGTTTATATTAATTTTGCCTCCTGGCTTCTTTTGATAGGATTATAAGACTACCGGATCAGAGGAATTCCATAGACATAATTTGCCGATATTTTTAAAAAAAAGGATTTGACAATCTCTCTCATATTACCCTTGTGGGCAAGATGGAGAATTATAGAATAGATGATAATGGAATTATGAAGAACTGATTGAATGACCAGACCCTAGTGCCATTTAGTAGTTGTTAGTATCTTGGTATCAATTTGGAGTATGCTCACTATGGCGGAGTGTCTCAGTGATGTGTCCTTGCCCTTGTTCTGCTAAAGCTTTTTATCAGTGACTTGGATAAAGGTATAGATGGAATTGATATTAAATGTGTTTATTCACTTCAGCAAATATTTACAAACTGCCTACTCTGTGTAGGCACTTTATGTGACTATAGGTATACAAAGACTAAAACAAAAGTCTCTGTTTTCAAAGATGTTAAATTTTACTTAGGGATGCAAAATGTACACAAAAAGGAAATGTGAAGTTATGCAAAGCACTTTCAAGAAGGAGTGAGCTACTTTTAAAAAATAAATTTATTTATTTTTAGTTTTCAACATTCACTTCCATAAGTTTTCAATTTTCTCTGCCTGTCTTCCTTCCACTCTCCCCAAGACAGCATGCAATCTGATATAGACTCTACATATACATTCTTATTAAACATATTTTCACATTTGTCATGTTGTATAGAAGAATTAGAAAGAATGTGAAGAAACATGAGAAGAAAAAACAAAACACACAAAAAAGAGGTCAAATAGTATGCTTCGATCTACATTCAGACTCCATATTTCTTTCTCTGAATGTAGATGACATTTTCCACCATGAGTCTTTTGGAATTGTTTTAGGTCCTTGCATTGCTGAGAAGAGCTAAGTCTGTCAAAGTCAGTCATCATATAATGTGGCTGTTACGGTGTACAATATTCTCCTGGTTCTACTAACTTCACTCAGCATCAATTCATATAAGTGCTTCCAGGTTTTTCAGAAATCCTCCTACTCAACATTTCTTATAGCACAATAGTATTTTCTTACATTAGGAGTGAGCTAATTCACTCAGCTAACTTGGGGTGTCAGGAAAGGTCCTATAGAGAAGGTGATTTCTTTGAAGCAACAAAGCTGGGAGTGAAAGCTAACAATGTGAATAGAAAAATCAGTATCCAAAAAAGATTGTGACAAAGAGAATTTGGCCTAATCTAAAGCCATGCAATTTATGAGAAAAAAATGTAAAACTTTTTGTTGATTGTTGAATTCAGGATAGCAAAGGAAATTAACCCTTCTTTGCTATTGATGTAATGGTTTATTTAGAACAGTGGTTCCCAAACTTGGTTTCAAGACACTCTTAAAAATGACTGAAGGCCCCTTTCAAAGAGCTTTTGTTTATGTGAATTATGTCTGTCCATCTTTAACATACTAGAAATTAAAACATCTTAGCATTATTATGAAAGTATTTCTGGCTTCATGAAACCCCTCAAAGGGTCTTGGGGACTTCTAGGGGTCCCTGGATTGTACTCTGAAATATGCTGACTTAGAATATCCTAGAGAATCAGCACACTAATTGAGATAATGAATAGCTTCTGTACATTGCAGCCTACAAAGTAAACCTACAGAAAATCAAAATCATTTTAATATAATGTCAACAATATCAAAATTCCAACAATAAAATGGAAAATCTCATTCAAAATAATTAGAAAATACATAAACATGGGCGGCTAGGTGGCTCAATGAGTAAGAGTGCCGGCCCTGGAGTTGGGACAGCCCAGAATCAGATCCAGCCTCAGAGAATGAGCACCCACACGTAAATAATGACTTGCCTCATAACCTTAAGCAACTTACTTAATCCCAATTGCTTTAAAAAAAGAAAGAAAATACATAAACATTTGGGAGTCATTCTACCAAAGCATAATCAGTATGGATATACATTAACTTACAAAATTCTCCTTCAAGAAATAAAAACATTAAGAGCTGAGGAATACTTATGGCTAGGTTTTTCCAATATAATGAAAATGACTATACTCCCAAAATGAATTTATAGTTTTAATGCTTTACTAATCAAACTATCAAAGGAATACTTTACAGAACTCAATAGTATAATGATTTAAAAAAATTGGAGAAATCAAAATCTATTCTGTCAAGGCAAATTTTGACAAAAGGTAAGAATGAAAGAAGAGGGTTAGCATTTACAGATGTTGAACAGCAGTGTAAGGTTGCAGTGATCAAAACCATTTAGTATTGGTTAATAAAATAAATAGATCAGGGAATAGACTAGACAAGAGAGAAGCAGAAACAGTAAAGCTAAGTAGTCCACTGTAAAATAAACCTAAAAATATGAATTACTTAGGAAAAAACTCTCTATTTGGTAAGAACTTCTAAGGAAACTAGAAAGCAGTCTGGTAGAAATTAGAGTTAGACCAACATCTTGTACTATTCCACAATAAAGTCAAAATGCATAGGTGACCTGAATATTAATGATAATGTAATTACCATAGAGGCATTTAGGTAGCAAAGTAGATAGAGTGCTGGAGCCATGAGTCAGAAAGACTACTCTTCCTGAGTTGAAATCTTGCCTCAGATACTTACTAGCTTTGTGATCTTGGACAACTCATTTAACCTTGTTTGCCTCAATTTTCTCATTTGTAAAATGAGCTGGAAAAGGAAATGGTGAGCCATTCCAATATGTCTACCAAGAAAACCTCAAAATGAGGTCTCAAAAAGTTGGACACAACTAACAAGAACTGAACAACATCAGATGACATCAAATAATTACCATAATAATATCACAAAAAAATTGTAAGAGAAGCAGATTATATACCTTTCATAGACAAAAACTGTGGCAGATGAAAGATGAAATGACTGAGGAAACAAAGGTTTGATACTCTAAGCATTTGATTTATTAAACAATGTATGCCAATTGCTTAACAAATAAGCATAAAGGCCCCTTCCTTAGCTTAGGGCTGGTTTTTGAATATAGGGAGAGATAGACTTTTATATATCAGAAGCTGTTAACCAAATAAGGCCAATAATTAAAAAAGAAACAATATATTCTGTAATCTCATTTCTAATTGGATGAAAGATTAGGGATTTTCCAAGTTGGGGGGGGGGAGAACAAACAGGTACAATTTCTCAGATTCAGAAAAAGAGGTGCCTCACTCCCCCCCCAAGTGTCTGTAAATAATTCAGCAAGCATGGAAATAGTTACTGATTGATCAGTAGGAGGTCAGTTTTCTGATAAGACATGTGGGCTTCTTGAGATGTATAATTGTGAGACTAATTCCATGGACTGTTCTTTGGGTCTTACTGGATTTCTGGTCAGCAGAGCCTAGGCAAGGGTCGGCCTCAAGACCACGTGTGGCCTTCTAGGTCCTTGGGTGCAGCCTTTTGACTGAGTCCAAGTTTTACAGAATAAATCCTTTTATTAAAGAAGTTTGTTTGGTAAAGTTTAGATTCAGTCAAAGGGTCAGATGTGAGGACCTAGAGGGCCACATGTGGCCTTGAGGCCACAGGTTCCCCACCACTAACCTAGGTCCTTAGTTAAGGTTCTCTAAACATAAGGATGAGGTGGTCCAACTTCACAGCCATGCAAGGCTAGATTCCAACAATACAGTAAGGTTTTCTCGTGGTACCTACTATTGAATAGGACAGGAATTGGACTAGACCCATAATTGAGTAGAAAAGGAACTGGGGTGGGGGCAGAGCCAAGATGGTGGCATAGAAGCAAGAAATTCTGTGAGGGCCCCCAGAAACCACCTCAAATACCTATAAAATATGACTCTAAATAAATTTTAGAGCTGTAGAACCCACAAAGTGACAGAGAGAAACAAGTCCTACTCTGGCAAAGAGCTCAAAAGTCAAGTAATTGACAGGCAACATGAGCAAGCAGAGGAAGCAAAGCAAGCAGAGTGATCACACCGTATATTCCTTTTGGGGGGGACAAAAAGGATCAAAGCATGGAATGGGAAGAAGACAGTGAAGTCAGAAATCCTGCATCAAAAGCTTCCAAGAAAAATATGAATTGGTAACAGGCCATGGAGGAGCTCAAGAAGGATTTTTTTTTTTTAGAAGCAAACATTATTATTTATTTATTTATTTTTTCAATTAAACAAATGCTTTATTAACTTCTGTTTTACATCATTCATTTCCGCCAGATTTTGAGTTACAATCATTTTCCCCCCATTATTCCCCTACCCAACCTCCCAGAATAGCAGTCCCACAAGATATCGCTTCCTCCAATCTGCTCTCTCCCATACCTTCTCCCATACCCCCATCGACTTTTCCATTAGAGGAAGGTGAATCTTTGTGTCCCAATGACTGCACATCTTATTTCCCTATTACAAGCGAAAGAGTATTAATAATAGTATTTATATATATTTGAAACATTTAATGTTACAACCTTGAATTTCAGATCCATTTCCTTCCTCCCTTGTCACCCTTTCCTTCTTAGGAGATAAGTAATTCAGTATATGTTGTACATGTCTAGCTATGCAAGACATTATCATAGTAGATATATTGTACAAGGCTGCTTATAATTCCCTCCCACTCATCCCACCCCCCACCTGGTCCATTCCCTACATGATCCTGTCCCTCTTCTATAGTGGGTACTTCCAACCTCCCCTCACCCCAAGGATGCCCTCCCATCCATCATCCCTCCTCTCATCCCCCTTTCCCCTATCCTGCTGCAGGTTGAGATATCCCATTTAGTATGTATGTCATTTTCTCCCTGAACCAAATTCAATGTGAATGTGGTTTTGCCTTTTTAGCCTTCCTTATCCTCCCCCTCCTTTGCAACCACTTCCCCTTGCCTCCTCCACATGGGATAGCTTACCCCACCCTGTCTCTCCCCATCTCCTCCTGCCACCCTCCTCTCTCACCTCATAATTTCATCCCTTGAGTATTCTCCCTTCCCAACAAATTCAACCTATGCCCTCTATCCATATAACTGTAACCATATACACACACATTCACATATGTATTCATATGACCACACCCCTTCTTCCATTATTTTCATAGTGAGAAAGATATCATCAGTCACAGATATTGCTTTTCCATATAGGAATGTAAATAGTTCAACTTTGATAAGCCCTTTTGATTTCTTTTCCTTGGATTACCTCTAGGCATCTCTTCCTTTCTTGTGTCTGGATGTCAAATTTTCTATTCAACTCTGGTTTTTCCTCAAGAATGCTTAGCGTGGCAGGTCAGCAGGAAGTGCCTAGCACAGCCCTCTGGGAGCTGAGCCCATCCCCACAAAAACCCGAGGTTTTAGATTCAGGGCAGCCTGACCAGCCACTGGCTGGTGGGACTTCAGGTCACCAGCAGCAGTGTTTCCAGAATTATCAACACATAGATGCTAAGAACAAAGTGTGAGGTCAGTGCAGTGTGGACCTTGGGATCCAGTAGTTCATGAGTGTGTTCTAAAATTCATCCCCTGGAGGGAGAAGCCCCTGAGGCTGTTGCAGCCACCGCCATGTGGGAGCTTCATCTCCTGGTTTGCAGATTGTAGGAGGACCAAGAGACTACTCTGAGGGGTGATCTCTCTTGCTTTAACTTGGGTGGATCTGGATTGCAGTCTAGGGTGGTGGTTCTGTGGTGTATGACCAGCTTGCCAGAGCATGTGGAGGCTTCAGAGAGGGGACCCAACTAATAGCTTCAGCAGCTGAGAAAACCCCAGCAACTGGAACAAGTCTCCTCTGTCTGGTAGCAGAGTCCTACTGGACAAAAAGCTCAAAAGTCAAGTAATTGAGTGGCAACATGAGCAGACAAAGGAAGGAAAGCATAGAGAGTAATAAACTTCACACGCTTATTTTGGGGACAAAAAATTTCAAAGCATGGAATGGGATGAATGCAGTGAAGTCAGAACTCCTGCACCAAAAGCATCCAAGAAAAATAAGAGCTGGTTAGAGGCCATAGAATACCTTAAGAAGGATTCTGAAAACCAAATAACAGAAGTGGAGAAAAATTGGAAATAAAAATCAGAGTGCTGCAAGAAAATTATGAAATGAGAGTCAACAACCTGACTGAAGCAAATAACACCTTAAAAATATACTAACCCAAATGGTAAAAGAAGCTCGAAAAGCCAATGAGGAGAAGAATGTCTTAAAAAGCCAAATTTGACAGATAAAAAAGAATCTCAAAAGCTCACTGAAAATAATCATTCCTTCAGAATTAGATTGGAGTAAATGGAAGCTAGTGACTTCATGAGAAACTAAGCTATTATTAAAGAGATCCAAACAAATTAAAAAATAGAAGGCAATGTGAAATATCTCATTGCAAAAACCACTGACCTAGAAAAGAGGAGAGATAATTTAAAAATTATTTGACTACCTGAAAGACATGATCAAAAAAAAAAGAACCTATAAATCCTCCCTGAAGAAATTCTCAAATAAAAGTACCCTGATGTTTTAGAACCAGAGGGCAAAACATAGTTTGAAAGAATCCTGAAAACCTCCTGAAAAAGATTCCAAAAAGAAAACTCGTAAGAATATTATACCCAGATTCTGGAGTTCACAGATCAAGGAGAAAATATTACTATTTGAATATTGTGGAAACACAATCAGGATAACAAAGGATCTGGAAGCTTCTACAATGAGGGACTGAAGGGTTTGGAATATGATATTCCAGAGATCAAAGGAGCTGGGATTACAACAAAGAATCACTTACCCAGCAAAACTGAGTATGATGTTTTAGGGGAAAATATGTGCATTCAATGGAATAGACGACTTTCAAGCATTCTTGATGAAAAAAGCAGAGTTGAATAGAAAATTTGACATTCAGATATAAGAAGAAATAGAAGCATGAGAAGATAAGCAGGGAAAAAAAAAGCATAAGGAACTTATCAAAGTTAAACTATTTATATTCCTACATGGAAAACTGATAATAGTAACTTATGAAATGTTTCTCAATATGAGAATAGTTGAATGGAATAGAAATGTATACATATATATGTATATATACATATATACACACATATATAGACATATATATGAACATATACATATATGTGTGTATACATATATATACACATATACATACACACACATATATATATATACACAAACATACACACACATATATATGTATATACATACATATATATGTCTATATAGGAGAGTATATGGGCATATGAATACACAGGTGAATGTGTGTATATATGTTGACAGGTATGCATAGATAGAGGGTGCAGGACCAATTTAATAAGAAGGGATGATTCTTAAAAGGTGAAATTAAGAGTTGAGAGAGGAATATACTTAGAGAAGATGGGGAGAGAAAGAATGGGGCAAACTATCTCATACAGAAGAGGAAAGGGAAAATGAATACAATACAACAGAAAGGCAAAAGGGAATGGGCCAACCTTATTCTCATTGAAGTTGTCTTAGGGAGGGAATGACATACACATTAAATAGGGTATCTCACCCTACAGGATAGTATGGGGGAAGAGGATTAGAGAGGGGATGATGGAAGGGAGGGCAGACTGGGGGGTAGGGAAATTGGAAGCTCCCACTTTGGAAAGGCACAGAACCAAATTAGAGAATGGAAGAAATGAGATGTGGGATAGGAGGGACGGAAATATAGTCATTATTTCACAATGTATTCACCATGGAAATGTTTTACATAGCTACTCATATAAAACATATATTGAATTGCTTATCTTCCCAGTGAGTGTGGGTGACAAAGGAGGAAGAGAATGAATTTGGAATTCAAAGTTTTTAAACTAAATGTTTGATTTTAAATTTGATTTCTGCGGAGTAAAACCAGAAATGTTCTTGAGCTCCCACTCCAACCACCTCCAACACCTGTAAAAAAGAAAAATGACTAAACAAAGTAGACCAGAGCTACTGTACCCACAAAATGACAAAGAGAAACAAATTTCCCACTGGCAGGCCAATAGCAAGGATCGATCACACCAGGCTGTGAGCCAAGACCATTCCCAGGTGAGCCATGTCAGCCTAGATTCTCAGCCCAGACCATACAGAGCAGACTTCAGAGCAGTGAATCACTGGTAGCTGTGTTGGTTTCCAGACTTCTTAACTCATAAACACCAAAAAGAATCCAAAAGGTCAGTAGGGAACTCTTTTGCAACTGTGTCAGAGAAAAACATAGATAGGTCCTTGCCACTGGGGCAACAAAGAAGGTGGCCGCTGCTGCTGTGTGGCTTACTCTGTGGCTCTTGGCATACAGATCATAGCAGAACAAAGTGACCATTCAAAGGGTAATTGCTCTTGCTTTGACCTTTTGGATCTGTGTCATCCTCTTGAGTGGTAGTCCTAGGGTGAGGAACACTAGCATGATAGAGCTTGTGGTGGATGTTGAAAGGGAATCACCCTCATAGCTCTGACAATAGCTCTGACAACAGCTTGGCTTTGCCAGCCCTAGAAATTTGGGACACAGAACTCTCCACTCTGGAAGCAGAGTTCTACCCTGGCAAAGAGCTCAAAACTCAAGTAATTGGTTAGCAAGATGAGCAAATAGAGGAAGTGCAATCTGACCATAGAACATTTTTTCTGGGTACAAAGAGAATCAAAGCAAGGAATGAAAAGAAGAACACAAAGTTAAAATTCTTGCATCAAAAGCCTCTAAGAAAAATATGAATTGGTTACAAGACATGTAAGAGCTCAAAAAGGATTTTGAAAGTCAATAAAAGAAGTAGAAGAAAAACTGAGAAATGTATGAACATGATGCAAGAAAATTATCAAAATCAGGTCAACAGCCTGCTATTGGAGACTAAAAATAAATAAATAAATTACTTACTTAATTAAAAATTAAAAAAAAGAAAACACTGAAGAAAATTACACCTTAGAGAATAAATTGACCTAATGGCAAAACAAGCCCCAAATGCCAATGAGGAGAAGAATGCCTTAAAAAGTTGATTTGAGGAGGGAGAGAAGATGGTGGAGTAGAAACTGCACGTCCAAGGCACTCTCCCACCAGATCACCTCCAAACTATGTAAAAGGGGACTCTGAACAACTTCTGGAGCCCCAGAACCCACAGAACGACACAGAGAAGCTAACCTCCCACTGAAGACAGCCCAGCAGCCCTCCAGGAAGGACCAGCACAGCATTCTGGGAGCCGGCAGCACAGAGAGCCAAGCCCAGGTCCACTTGAGGTGCGGTTTTAGCCCTAGGGCAGCTGGCCAGCAGCTGGCTGGAGGGACCCCAGAACACCAGCAGCTGTGGCGATTCCAGAATTATAAACACAGACATGCCTAGGACAAAGTGAGAGATTAGTGCATTATGGACTTTGGGACCAGTATTTGGGGAACTTTTCAGCTTCCTCCCCTGGGGGCTAGAAGCCACTGAGGAGACAGAAAATGCAACATTAGACTCTTATTTTGGGGGCAAAGAGGATTGAAGCATGGAACAGGAGGAGGACTGTGATGTCAGAAATACTGCACCAAAAGCCCCAAATGAAACTACACATTGGCTACAGGCCATAGAGGACCTTAAGAAGCAGATAAGAGAAGTGGGGGGAAATTGGGAAGAGAAATGAGAAGGATGCAGCAAAAGTATGAAATGAGGGTCAACAGCCTGACTGAGGAAGACAACACCTTAAAAAATAGACTAACTCAAATGGCAAAGGAGACCCACAAGGGCAATGAGGAGAAGAATGCCTTAAAAAGTCGAATTTGCCAGATGGGAAAAGAATCTCAAAAGATCACTGAGGAGATTCATTCCTTCAGAGTTAGACTGGAGCAAATGGAAGCTAATGACTTTATGAGAAAGCAAGATGCTGTTAAGCAGATCCAAACAAATGAAAGAATAGAAGGCAATGTGAAATAACTCATAGGAAAAACCTCTGACCTTGAAAATACATCCAGGAGAGACAATTTAAAGATTATTGGACTACCTGAAAGCCATGATCAAAGAAAGAACCTAGAAATCACCCTTCAAGAAATTCTCAAGGAAAATCGCCCCGATGTTTTAGATCCAAAGGGCAAAATAGAGGTTGAAAGACTCCATAGATCACCTCCTGAAAAAGATCCCAAAAGGAAAACCCCCAGGAATATTTTAGCCAGGTTCCAGAATCCCCAGATCAAGGAGTAAATACTACAAGCAGATAGGAAGACACAAATTCAATATTGTGGAAACACAATCAGAATAGCACAGGACCTAGCACCTTCTACACTGAGGGATCAAAGGCCAAGGAATATGATATTCCAGAGGGCAACAGAGCTGTGACTGAACCCAAGGGTCACCTACCCTGCAAAACTGAACATTTTGTTTCAGGGGAATATAGGGTCATTCAGTGGAACAGAGGACTTTCAAGCATTCTTGAGGAAAAAACCAGAGTTGAATAGAAAATTTGACATCCAGACACAAGAAGGAAGAGATGCCTGAGAAGGTAATCAGGGAAAAGAAATCAAAAGGAACTTATCAAAGTTGAACTATTTACATTCCTACATGGAAAAAATAATAACTGTGGCTGATGAAACCGTTCTCAGTATGAAAATAATGGAAGAAGGGTGTATGGTCATATGAATACATATGTGAATGTGTGTATATATGTTTACAGTTATACATGGAGAGAGGGCATAGGTTGAATTTGTTGGGAAGGGAGGATATTCAAGGGGTGGAATCATAAGGTGAGAGAGGAAAGTGGCAAAAGGAGA
This sequence comes from Gymnobelideus leadbeateri, assembly GCA_011680675.1. Classification (NCBI taxonomy): domain Eukaryota; kingdom Metazoa; phylum Chordata; class Mammalia; order Diprotodontia; family Petauridae; genus Gymnobelideus; species Gymnobelideus leadbeateri. Next base: position 101,932 of record WOXC01005943.1, on the reverse strand, counting down.
TGGGCAGAGACAGGGTAGGGTAAACTATCTCATGTAGAAGAAGCAAGGGGAAGTGGCTGCAAGGGAGGGGAAGAATAGGAAGGGAAAAAGGCAAAACCACATTCTCATTGACTTTCGTTCAGGGAGAGAATGACATAGATACTAAATGGGATATCTCAACCTGCAGCAGAATAGGGGGAAGGGGGATGAGAGGGGGGATGATGGTTGGGATGGCATTCTTGGGGGGAGGGGAGGTTGGAAGTACCCACTATAGAAGAGGGACAGGATCAAGTAGGGAATGGACCAGTTGGGGGGTGGGATGGAATTATAAGCAGCCTTGTACAATATATCTACTATGGTAATATTTTGCATAGTTAGACATGTATAACACATACTGAATTACTTATCTTCCCTGAGGGAATGGGTGACAAGGGAGGAAGGGAATGGATCTGAAATTCAAAGTCTTAAAATTAAATGTTTCAAATATATATAAATACTATTATCAATACTCTTTTGCTTGTAATTGGGAGATAAGATGTGCAGGCATTGGGGCACAGAGTTTCACCTTGCTGTATTGGAAAAGTCGAAGGTTGTATGGGAGAAGATATGGGAGAGAACAGATTGGAGGAAGGCATATCTTGTGGGACTCCTATTCTGGGAGGGTGGGTAGGGGAAAAATAGGTGAAAAAATTGTAACTCAAAATCTGGCAGAAATTACTGATGTAAAACAGAAGTTAATAAAGCATTTGTTTAATAAAAAAAAGTTGATTTGACCAGATGGAAAAGCAATTTTTAAAATTCACTGAAGAGAATAATTCCTTCAAAATTAGATTGGAGCAAATGGAAGCTAATGACTTTATGAGATTACAAGATACTATAAAACAGATCCAAACATATGAAAAAATTAGAAAGCAAAGTGTAACATCTCATTGGAAAAAAATAAACTAGAACATCCAGAAGAGGTAATTTAAACATTATTGAATTACCTAAAAGCCAAGATTTAAAAAAAAGGGCCTAGAAATCATCCTTCAAGAAATTCTCAAGGAAAATTTTCCTTATATTCTAGAACCAGAGGGCAAAATAGAAATTTTAAGAATTTAACAATGCCTCTTAAAAAAGATCACAAAAAGAAAACTCTTAGGCATATTATAGGCAAACTCCAGATTTCCCAGGTTAAGGAGAAAATATTACAAGCAGTGAGGAAGAAACAATTTTAGCATTGTAAAAACACAATCAGGATAACACAAGAGCTAGCAGCTTGTACATCAAGAGATCATAGGGCTTGGAATATGATATTCTGAACGTCAAACAAGCTAATATTAAAACCAAGAATCACCTACCCAGCACAACTGAGTATAATACTTCATGCGAAAATATGGACATTCAATGAAATAGAGGAATTTCAAGCATTCTTGATGAAAAAACCAGAGCAGAATAGAAAATTTGACTTTCAGATACTAGAATAAAGAGAAGTATAAGAAGGTAAACAGGAAGAAAATCATAAGAAACTTATTAAAGTTGAACTATTTTACATAATTATATGCAAAAATGATACTTGTAACTCATGAGACTTTTCTTAGTATGATAGTTGAAGGGAATATCTCTATCCATCTATCTATCTATTTATCTTTATACACATGCATACATATATATGTATGTAAAGGAGGGTGTATTTGGGTATATATGTGTGTGTGTTTGTGTGAACATGTATAAATAGAGGGCACAGAATGAATTGAATATGAAGGGATGAAATATAAAAAATAAAATTAAGAGGTAAGAAAGGAACATATTGGGACAATCAGAAAGGGAAAGATAACATAGGGTACATTATCTCATATATAAATGAGGCAAAAGAACACTGTTACAAAGGAGGGGAAGAGCAGGAAGGTGAAGGGGAATGAGTCAACCTTACTCTCATTGAATTTGGTTTAAGGAAGGAATAAAATATGCACTCAGTTGGGTATCTTACCATGTAGGATAGTGAGGGGAAGGGGATGAGAAAGGGGGATGATAGAAGGGAGGGAAGATTGGGGGAGAGGGTAGTTAGAAGCAAATACTTTTGAAGAGGGACAGGGTCAAAGGAGAAAATAGAATAAGTGGGAAGTAGGATAGGATGGAGGGAAACATAGTCTTTCACAATATAATTTCTATAAAAATGCTTTGTGTAACTACACACGTCCAACTTATATTGAATTGCTTATCTTCTGAGAGGGGGTGGGTGAGGAGGGAAGAAGGGAAAGATTATGGAACTCAAAGTTTTAAAAACAAATCTTTTATAAAATTGTTTTTACATGCAACCAGGAAATAAGATATCTAGGCAGTGAGGTACAGAAATCCATCTTGCCCCACAAGAAAGTTAGGTGGGGAATGAGAGAGGATATAAGAGAGGACAGGTTGAGGGAAGTGGTATATAGTAGGCTCACTATCTTGGGGTGGGGTGTAAGGGATAGGGAAAAAACTTTGTAACTAAAAATCTTGTGGAAATGAATGCTGAAAACTAAAAAGGAAAAGGAAAAAATAGCCAGGACCAGATAAATTCATAGTTGAATTCTACCAACATTTAATGAAAAATGAATTGCAATATAAGAGAAACTATTTGAGAAAATAGATAAAGAACAAGTCCAATCAAATTCCTTTTCTGACCAAATATAGGGATCTAAACCAAGATGAGTGAGAACAAAGGAAGAAAACTATGGGGCCAATTTCCCTAATGAATACTGATGCAAAAATTTTAAATAAAACACTAAGAAGGAGATTACAGCAAGATATTAAATAGATCACAATCTATAATTAGGTTGGATTTATACTAGGAATGCAGGGATGGTTCAATATTAAGAAAAAACATAAGCATAATCAATCCCATCAGTAATGAAACTTATAAAAAAACATATGATTATCTCAATATATGCAGAAAAAAGGTTTTAACAAAACATATCACTCATTCCTATAAAATCAACCAGAAAACATAAATAGTATCTACTAAAACCTTAAGCAAGTGTTGTTATATGTAATGGGGATAAGCTAGAAGCCTTGCCAAAATCAGGGGTGAAGGAAGTATGCCCATTGACATCACTCTTAATCAATATTTACTAGAAATAAAAGGTACAACAATAAGAGAAGAAAAAGAAATGGAAGGAATTAGAATCCACAACATAATAACAAAACTTTCACTCTTTGAAGATAATATAATGTTATACTTAGAAAATTTTAGAGGATCTACTAAAAATAGCTGAAATAATTAATAACTTAGTAAAGTTTCAGGATATAAAATAAACCCACGTCAATCAACAGTAATTCCATATGTTACCAAAAAAGTACAGCAGAAAGAAATATATCTTTCATTTAAAATAACTGTAGACATTATAAAATATTTGGGAGTCTACCTGCTAAGACAAACTCAGGAACTGTCTGAAAACAATTGCAAAACACTTTTCAGTGTTTTCAGTAAAGTCAGATCTAAATAATGGGAAAAAACATTATTTGCATACACAGTAGGTTGATCCAACATAATAAAAATGACATCTACCTAATTAATTTACTTATGCAGTGACATACAATTAAACTACAAAAATTATTTTATAGAGGTATAAAAATAATACAATTCATACAGAAGGAAACAAAAAGTCAAGCATATCAAGGGCATTCATCAAAATCTGTGAAGGTAGCCTAGCATTACCAGATCATAAGCTGTATTACAATGGGCTAATCATCAAAACAATCTGATACTGACTACAAAAGAGAATGGTGCATCTGTGGAAGAGATTATGTACATGATACACAGTAGCAAATTACCTTGATAATATACTGCTTGATAAACACAGAGATCTATGCTTTAGTTATGAAATTTTATCTATGAAAAGAAAAATGCTATGAAAGCAAGATTGTAGATTGGCAGAAACTAGGCATAGACCAATTACTCATACCATATACCAAGACACAGTTGAAATGGGTGTATGATTTAGGGTGATAATAAAGCAGAAAACTGGGGGAGAGTTTTATAGACAGTTTATAGAAAGCTTAAAAAATTAAAAAGGACTTTGTCAAATCTATAAGAATATAAGTCATTCTCCAACTGATAAATGGTCAAAAGATATGAACTGGCAGTTTTCCAATGAACAAATTCAAACAATCTATAGTCATATTTTTAAAAATTCCTTAAATCATTATTAATTCAAGAAATAAAAATCAAAACAATCTTGAGATATAAATTTATACTTATCAAATTGGCTAAAATGATTGAAGGGAAAAGCAAAAATGTTGGAGGGAATGTGGAAAAATTGGGGCACTAGTTCATTGTTCTAGATTTGTGAACTTATCCAAACATTTCGGTAAAAAATCTGGAATTATGCCCAAACAGTTCCTTAACTACCTGTATATTTTCACCCAGCAATACCACTTCTTGGTTTATTTCCAAATATGAATAGGAAAAAAGGAAATAAGCCTATATATTCTAAAATATTTTTAGCAGCTCTCTTTGTGGTAGCAAACAATTGAAATTTGCAGGGATGCCCATTAATTAGGGAATGACTGAATAAGTCCTATATATATGATTGTGATGATAAACTACTGTCCTATAAGAAATGATTAGTTCAATGATCTTAAAAGAACATGGAAATACTTGCAAAAAATTATGAAGAACAAAATAAGGAGAACCAAGAGAATATTATGTACAGTAACAAAAATATTGTTTTAAGAAAGACTTTAAACAAATAATTTGAATATTATGAATACCCAAATTAACTATAAAGGGCATATGAAAAGGGATGCTATCTGCATACATATGCATATATGTGTGTATACACACATAAACACATATGCATATATGTGTGTATACACACATAAACACATATGTATGTATGCATGCGTGTATATGTTTGTCTAATGGAGGCCATCTACAAAGGTGAGGAAGATCAGAGAAAAAGAAAGTTACATGAAACAAAATTTGGATATGTTTTTTATTTTTAATTTTTGTCTTTATTAATTTGCTTGTTTAGTTTTCATTTACAGGATTCAATTAAACAATTCCTTGAGTTTCAAATTTTTTCCTTCTACCCCCTTCTCTCCCCCCCCCCACCCATGGCAGCATACAATTAAGTATAGGATCTGAAAATAGTTTCACATTAGGCATTAGTCAGGTTATAAAGAGGGATTGTATCAGATGGAATGAACAATGGGAAAGAGGAAACAAAATCAAACAAGAAAAAGAGCACAAGTAGTTTGCATCAATCTGCATTCAAACTCTGTTCTTCCTAGTGCTTTCTCTGAATATAGACATCTCTCTCCATCATGAGTCTTTTGGAGTTGACTTATAACCCTGCATTGCTCAGAAAAGTCCAGTCTATCAAAGTTGTTCGTAACACATATGTTGTGTCTCTAATTGTATACAAATTTCTCCTGGTTCTGCTCTTCTCACTCAGCATAAATTTGTATAAGCCTCTCCAAGTAAATATGAAGTCTATCTTCTCCTTGTTTCTTACAGCACAATAAAATCACATTACATTCATATACCACAACTTGTTTAGCCATTCCCCAATTGATGGGCATTTCCTTAACTTCTAATTCTTTGCCACCACAAAAAGAGCTGCTATTAATACTTTTGTACATATGGGTCTTCCGCCCACTTCTATAATCTCTTTGGGACACAATCCTAGAAGTGGTATAGCTGGGTCAAAGGGTAGGAAATTACTTATAGCCCTTTGGGCATAGTTCCAGATTGCTCTACAGAATGGTTGAATCAGTTCACAACTTCATCAACAATGCATTAGTGTTCCAATTTGTCCACATCCTCTACAGCATTTGTTATTTTCCTGTTTTGTCATTTAAGCCAATCTGACTGGTGAGATGTGGTACCTCTGACTTGTTTTGATTTACATTTCTCTAATCAATAGTAATTTAGAGCATTTTTTCATGTGCTTATAGATATATTTAATTTCTTCCTCTGAAAACTGCCTGTTAATATACTTTGACCATTTATTAACTGGGGAATGAATTTGTTGTATACGTTAAAAGAATAGCCAAGTTGTACATAGCAAATTTCTAATTTTATGTGCAATAATATTTTTTATATGATGTGGGAAAATGAAATAAAGCATGATATCAAAAGCAAATTTAGGAAGCATAGAAAAAATATGTGACAGATCTCTGGATAAGGGAAATGTTTATTATGAAACAAGGGCTGGAAAGTATCACAGAAGGTAAAATGGGTAATATTTGTTCCATGAAATTTAAAAGTTGTTTGCAAATTAATCAATGCAACCAGGGAGGGAAGCAGGAAACTACGGGAAAAATTTTACAAAAACTCTGTCATGAAGATCTTATTCCTCAATTATATAGAGAACAGAAACAAATTAATTTAAAAAATATTAAGAGCTATTACTCAATTGATAAATGGCTAAATGAAAAGAACAGGAAGGGTTTTTTTGTTTGTTTGTTTGTTTTATTTGTAGTTTTCAACTTTCATTTCCACACAATTTGGAGTTACAAATTTTCTTCCAGGCCCACCCCTACCCTGCACCCCAAGATAGTGAGCCAACTGAAAACCTCTTCCCCCAATCTTATCTTTTACATCCTCCCCATCCCACCCTAACTTTTTAGTAGGCCAAGATGGATATCTATACCCCATTGTTTGTATACCTTATTTCATGGTTGCATGTAAAAAACAATTTTTTAACATTTCTTTTTAAAACTTAGATTTCTGAGGCACCTCAAACACTTAACCCACAAAAACAAAAACCTAGCCATTTGACTTTGGGCAAGTTACTTAACCCCAATTGCCCTAAAAGGGGTGGCTAGGTGGTGCAGTGAGTAAGAGCTCTGGCCTCAGAGTTGGGATGACCCAAGATCAAATCCGGCCTCAGAAAATGAGCACCCACACATAAATAATGACTAGTGTAACCTTGAGCAAGTTACTTAACCCCAATTGCTTAAAAAAAAAAAAAACCTTAGATTTCTAAATTCTTTCCCTTCTTTTCTCCTCACCCACCCCCACTTGGAGGACATACAATTCAATATAGGCTGTACTGTGTAGTTACACAAATGTTTTCATAGTAGTTATATTGTGAAAAACTAGTTATGTTTCCCACCATCCTATCCTCCCCCCCAATTATTCTATTTTCTCCTTTGACCCTGAACATTTTCAAAAATGTTTGCTTCTAACTACCCTTATCCCCAATCTCTTCTCACTTCTATCATCCCCCACTTATCCCCTTCCCCCCTACTTTCCTGTAGGGTAAGATACCTAATTGAGTATCCTTGTTATTTCTTCCTTAAGCTAAATTCAGTGAGAGTAATGTTGACACATTTCATTTCACCTTCCTGTTCTTTCCTTTCTTGCATCTTTTATATGAACTAATTTACCATATTCTATTTCTCTCTTTCTCCTTTTCCCTATATATTCCTCTCTCACATCTTAATTTTATTTTCTAGATATCATCCCTTCAAATTAAACTCATCCTATATCCTATGCCCTCTGTCTATGTATTCATGTAAACACATATACACTCACATATATATGTATTTATAAACACATACACCCTCCTAAACATACATATATGTATACATACACACATACATATATAGATACATACATACATATACATACATACATACATACATATATATTCCCTTCAACTCTCCTCATACAGAGAAAAGTATCATGAGTGATAATTATCATTTTTCCATGTAAGAATATAAATAGTTCAACTTTAAGAAGTTCCTTATGATTTCTTTTTCCTATTTACCTTTTCATGCTTCTCTTTCTTCTAGTATTTGAAAGCCAAAGTTTCTGTTCAGCTCTGTTTTTTTTCATCAAGAATGCTTGGAAATCCTCTATTTCATTGAATATCCATATTTTCCCCTGAAGCATTATACTCAGTTTTGCTGGGTAGGTGATTCTTGGTTTTAATACTAGCTTCTTTGACCTCCGGAATATCGTATTGCAAGCCCTGTGATTCCTAATGTACAAGCTGTTAGATTTTGTGTTATCCTGATTATGTTTTCACAATACTCAACTTGTGTCTTCTTCAATGCTTCTAATATTTTCTCCCTGACCTAGGAACTGCGAGATTTGGCTATAAGATTCCTAGAAGTTTTCTTTTTGGATATTTTTCAAGAAGCATTGAGTAAATCCTTTCCATTTCTATTGTGTCCTCTGGTTCTAGATTATCAGTGCAATTTTCCTTGAGTATTTCTTGAAGGATGATGTCTAGGTTCTTTTTTTGATCATGGCTTTCAGGCAGTCCTATAATTTTTTAAATTATCTCTCCTGGATCTATTTTCTAGGTCAGTGGTTTTTCCAATGTGCTATTTCACATTGCCTTCTATTTTTTTTTCATTTATTTGGATTTATTTTATACTATCTTGATTTCTCATAAAGTCATTAGCTTCCATTTCATCCAATTTAATTTTGAAGGAATTAATCTCTTCATTGAGTTTTTGAAATCCCTTTTCCATCTGGCCAATTTAGTTTTTTTTTTTTATTTATTTATTTTTTTAAAAACAAATACTTTATTAACTTCTGTTTTACATCATTCATTTCCGCCAGATTTTGAGTTACAATCATTTTCCCCCCATTATTCCCCTACCCAACCTCCCAGAATAGCAGTCCCACAAGATATCGCTTCCTCCAATCTGCTCTCTCCCATACCTTCTCCCATACCCCCATCGACTTTTCCATTAGAGGAAGATGAATCTTTGTGTCCCAATGCCTGCACATCTTATCTCCCTATTACAAGCAAAAGAGTATTAATAATAGTATTTATATATATTTGAAACACTTAATGTTACGACCTCGAATTTCAGATCCATTTCCTTCCTCCCTTGTCACCCATTCCTTCTTGGGAGATAAGTAATTCAGTATATGTTGTACGTGTCTAGCTATGCAAAACATTATCATAGTAGATATATTGTACAAGGCTGCTTATAATTCCCTCCCACTCATCCCACCCCCACCTGGTCCATTCCCTACATGATCCTGTCCCTCTTCTATAGTGGGTACTTCCAACCTCCCCTCACCCCAAGGATGCCCTCCCATCCATCATCCCTCCTCTCATCCCCCTTCCCCCTATCCTGCTGCAGGTTGAGATATCCCATTTAGTATGTATGTCATTTTCTCCCTGAACCAAATTCAATGTGAATGTGGTTTTGCCTTTTTAGCCTTCCTTATTCTCCCCCTCCTTTGCACCCACTTCCCCTACATGAGATAGTTTACCCTACCATGTCTCTCCCCATCTCCTCTTGCCACTTTCCTCTCTCACCTCATAATTTCATCCCTTGAGTACTCTCCCTTCCCAACAAAATCAACCTATGCCCTCTATCCATATATAACTGTAACCATATACACACACATTCACATATGTATTCGTGTGACCACACCCCCTTCTTCCATTATTTTCATAGTGAGAAAGATATCATCAGTCACAGATATTGCTTTTCCATATAGGAATGTAAATAGTTCAACTTTGATAAGTTCCTTTTGATTTCTTTTCCCTGATTACCTTCTCAGGCATCTCTTGCTTCTTGTGTCTGGATGTCAAATTTTCTATTCAACTCTGGTTTTTTCCTCAAGAATGCTTGAAAGTCCTCTATTCCACTGAATGACCATATTTTCCCCTGAAACAAAATACTCAGTTTTGCTGGGTAGGTGACCCTTGGGTTCATTCCCAGTTCTTTTGCCCTCTGGAATATCATATTCCATGCCCTTCGATCCCTCAGTGTAGAAGCTGCCAGGTCCTGGGCTATTCTGATTGTGTTTCCACAATATTGAAATTGTTTCTTCCTGGCTGCTTGGAGTATTTTCTCCTTGATCTGGGGATTCTGGAACCTGGCTATAATATTCCTGGGAGTTTTCTTTTTGGGATCTTTTTCAGGAGGTGATCGGTGGATTCTTTCAACCTCTATTTTGCCCTCTGGATCTAAAACATCAGGGCAGTTTTCCTTGAGAATTTCTTGAAGGGTGATTTCTAGGTTCTTTCTTTGATCATGGCTTTCAGGTAGTCCAATAATTTTTAAATTGTCTCTCCTGGATCTATTTTCCAGGTCAGTGGTTTTTCCCATGAGATATTTCACATTGCCTTCTAATCTTTCATTTGTTTGGATCTGCTTAACAGCATCTTGATTTCTCATAAAGTCACTAGCTTCCATTTGCTCCAGTCTAACTCTGAAGGAATGAATCTCCTCAGTGAACTTTTGAGATTCTTTTTCCATCTGGCAAATTCGACTTTTTAAGGCATTCTTCTCCTCATTGCCCTTTTGGGCCTCCTTTGCCATTTGAGCTAGTCTATTTTTTAAGGTGTTGTTTTCCTCAGTCAGGCTGTTGACCCTCATTTCATACTTTTCCTGCATCCTTCTCATTTCTCTTTCTAATTTTTCCTCCACTTCTCTTATTTGATTTTTAAAGTCCTTCTTAAGGTCCTCTATGGCCTGCAACCCACTCATGTTTTCCCCTGGGGCTTTTGGAGCAGGACTTCTGACCTCACAGTCCTTTTCCCGCTCTATGCCCCCAAAATAGGAGTCTAGGGTTGCATTTTTCTGTTTCCTTTGCCTTGGCATGTTGCCACTTAATTACTTGACTTTTGGGCTTGTTGCCACACTATGGCTTTAAGGCCAGATAGAGGAATTTTCGTCCCAAACGTGTGGGGGGCAACTTCCGTTTCTGGCAAGCTGTAAACCCACCCACAACTTCCACCCTAGATCGCAATCCAGATCCAGGGAGGTTAAAGCAAGAGCGATTACCCCCCAAGACTGATCGCTGGATCTCCCCACGATTTGTAGGCTGGGAGCCGGAAATGCCTATGAAAACTACACAATGGCGTGTCTCCTCAGCGGCTTCTAGCCCCCAGGGGAGGGAGCTGACGCATTCCCCAAATACAGGTCCCAAAGTCCATAGGACACTAACCTCTTACTTTGTCCTAGGCAAGTCTATGTTGATAATTCTGGGGTCGCCACAGTTCCTGGTGTTCTGGGGTTCCTCCAGCCGGCTGCTGGCCCTGCCGCCCTGGGGCTAAAACCTCGGCTCACGTGGACCTGGGCTCGGCTCGGCTCCTGCGCTCTGCGCTCTGCCGGCTCCCAGACCGCTGCGCTGGTCCTTCCTGCAGGGTGCTGGGCTGTCCTCAGCGGGAGGTTAGCTTCTCTGTGTCGTTCTGTGGGTGCTGGGGCTCCAGAAGTTTTTCAGAGTCCTTTTTTACATGGTTTGTGGAGAATCTGGGGGCAGAGAGGCTTGGACTAGCTGTTTCTACTCCGCCATCTTGGCTCCGCCCCCAATTTAGTTTTTTAAGGCTTTGTTCTCCTCAATGCCTTTTTGGGCCTCTTTTGCCATTTGAGTTAATCTATTTTTTAAGTTGTTCTTTCCTTTGGGCCTCATTTAACAGGCTGTTGACTCACTTTTCATGATTTTCTTGGATCATTCTCATTTCTTTTCCCTATTTTTCCTTCATTTTTCTTACTTGATTTTCAAAATTCTTCTTGAGCTCCTATATGGCCTGTGACCAATTCATATTTTCCTTGGAGGCTTTTGATGCAGGAGTTTTGACTTTGTTTTCTTCTGGTTTCCATGTTTTGATCCTCTTTGTCCCCCAAAAAAGATTCTATGGCCTGCTTACACTTCCTCTGTTTTCTCATCTTGGCAGTCAATTATTTGTCTTTTGAGCTCTTTGCCACATTAAAACTCTGCTTTTTGAGCGGAGAAAGCAGTGTCCCAAATCTCTGGGGTTTTTCACAGCTGTGCTCAGTGCTGCTATCTGAGTTGTGAGGAGGGTGCCCTCTCCATAGCCACCACAAGCTCTGGCACATTAGCATTCCTCCCCCCAGGACCACCACCCAAGACTGCCTCCACAATCCAAGCAGGTCAAAGCAAGAGCGATTACCCTCTAAATGGTTGTTTGATGACCCTACTCTCTGTAGGCAAGGGACTCTGGAGGCATATATGCAGCAGCTGCAGCCTCCACATCAGCACCATCTCTGTTGCCCCAAGAGCAAGGGCCAGATTATGCTTTTTTCTCACCCATTTCCAACAGAGATACCTACCGACCTTTTATCGTATCTTTGCCATTTATGGGTTGAGAAGTCTAGAAACCACCACAGCTGCTGGTGATTCATTCTCCTGAAGTCTGCTGCTGCTGGTCTGAGATGTGAGTCTGGGCCAGTGCTACTCATATGGCACTCTGTTCAACTCCCAGCTTGATGTAATAGACCCTTTCTTCAGTGGGAGATTTGTTTCTCTTTGTCTCTTTCTGGTTCTGTGGTCCTAAGTTTTGTGTAGAGTCATTTTTTACAGGTATGCAAGATGATTAGACCAGGAACTCAAGCAAGTTCCTGCTTTTACTTCACTTTCTTGGCTCTACCTCAGAACAAGAAGTTTTCAAAAGAAGAAGTCAAAACTATCAATAGTATCAAAAATGTCCCACTTCACTAATAATTAAAAAGTTCAAATTAAAACACCTCCGAGGTATCACCATATACTTATCAGATTGGCCTATATGACAAAAAAGTAAAAGACCAAATGTTGATAGGTATGTGGAAATAAGTATTCTAATGCTTGATGGAGTTGTCAGTTGATTTTAGTATTCTTCTTATTATTTATTTTCATTATCTTATCTCCAGACTATCTAGTAGCCCTATCTTTTCAGTGTTCTTCTTCAGCCTAAGAGAACAGAAATAAGGGGAAGGAGAGAGGGAGGGAAGGAGAGAGAGGGAGACAGACAGAGAGACACAGAGAGAGACAGAGATCCTTGCTTTTCTTATTTAAAGACTATATATATATATATATATATTATTTATCCTTTTATTAGATTTATTTTGATATTAAAAATCTGGTTTTTTTGTTTGAATTTACCATGGAAATACAATCATTGAAGGCAACATCAAATTTTATTCTTCACAATAATAATTTCTGCCTGAAGCTTAATAATGTCCTTGTTAAGTATGATCCTTTCCTCTTAGACCACCTTTATCTACATAACATTACACCACTGAATGTAGCCTATGCTTTTCTACAAATGTTTTTAAATATACACTCTCAAAGTTTAAAGTTCACATAGGACTTTGATTAGTTTTCCTCTCCTTTTCCATTATAAACATCATCATTGCTTGCTCACTTCTCCCCTTCCATTCTTACAGTTTTATCTTCAGTTAGCAGATAGTACAAGGTTATAATCAGATCCAGAAGAGCAGCAGTTTTCTTTATCACATTCAATACCTTTTAAAGGATGAAGCCATCAATAAGACAAGTCATTCATTTCAAAGCTGCTATGGCCTTCATTAGAGAAATACTAAAATGTCCATATGGTTTAATTACCTCATCAGTACTATATCAAGTCTCTGTTTTAAATTTTGGATTTGTTTCCTAGCTCTTCATTTAATTCCCACTTTGATCTGGAGTTCCATAATATATTTCTATGAAAATATCACTATTATTTCTCCCTCAGTTTATTTTCATTGAAATACCCTCCATTATGTTTCACCTTTGGGTTCTTCATATGAATATGTCTTTTTGAAATGCAATGATATTTCAACTTTGTGGTAGGGAAAAAAATTCTAACTTTCCTTCCCTTAATGCACCCATAAGGGCCAGTTTTTCCTTAAAACGTATTAAAACCATCCTTGATACTTGATTGGCTTAGGGGACAATAAGCACTGTCTATGGATATCACATCCTGGTTATGAGGAAAATTAATTTTAATGCAGTATTGTTTATTTTTTATGTTAATCTCTAATATTATTTTTCCTATTTAAGTCTCCCCTTACTTCTCCTATTCTAGCTAAGGAAGGCAATCTACTCCTAGCCTCCTGGTCAGGGACTCTTACTTTTGTTTATCCCCATAAACAAAAACCAGACAGAGAAGGCCTTTTTCCCATGCTATTCCCCTCCTAAGATATGGGGTGATCTGGTCAAACAATAGGGGAAACTAAGCAAGTGAAAACCTGTCTGTGAAAGCTTATATTTTTTCTAGCTAAGATTGCACTTGGAAGCTAAGATTCATAAAGCAGCTAACATTCCATAGCTTAAGTGTCAGAGAAGGTTGATCAACCACATTTGAAAGTCATTTTACCAAGTTGTAGGTTGATCTGCCCAAGTCTTCTCCCTTTCAATAATGGGGAGGAGCTGAGGACTTTTGGCCCACCCCCTCATTAAAATAGCCACCAATTGGAATTGCTAGGGATTTTCAATCATGTCAGGCCAAGCATAAAAAAGACACACCTAAGTATAAAAGGCATGGTTGGCCCTTGCTCTGGGTCTTCTGGCACAAAATGAAGGCAAACCAGTAAGATCCTTCTTTAACCAGGTTGCTTTCTCCTGCTAATAAAGGATATTTCACTGGAAAAATTAATTTTGCTTGCCCTTTTTAAATTCTGGGCCCCACAATTACTTGAATTTAAGTAGCTATTAAGAGTTTCAGGAATTGTCTGATGCTTGAACCAAAATTAGGGACTAGAACAAAAAAAACTTCCAACAGGTGAATTAGATCAAGGTATTCTAAATCCATTTCCATATTGTTATCCTTCCTCTGATCTAACAAACCCCTTTTGGATTACTTAATTATCTACAAATGTCTCATTTCATTCAAATAGATAATATAAATTACCAAATAACTAACCTGAATTAGGTCAAGCCTAAAATATTACTATCCCCTCCCTTTTTACATATCCCAACCATTTTTATTATGATATTCCTTTCTAGTTACAGTTTTCATCCCAACAAATCTCAATGGTATCTGTGATATAGCATTTGCCTCCTTATGTTAGTATCCATTTATTGTCCATAATTAAATTTAAAAGAACATTGATTTCTAACTAGAAGGGTCTTTGGAAGTCTTAGATTTTAATACATTACCATTTAACAATTAAAATATTGAGACCTAGAAATCTAAAGTCACTTGGCAAGGTGGTATAGGTAGGAAGTGTCAGAGTTAGGATTTGAATTCATCTCTGATTATAAAACCAGAGTAAATTCTAGAAATATTTGTTTGGGAAATGATAGTGATATTTTTGTTTTGTTTTATTTTTTGCTTTTTAGAGGGGGGAGGGCAGGGCAATTGGGGATAAGTGACTTCCCCAAAGTCACATGACTAGTAAGTGTTAAGTGTTTGAGGTCGGATATCAGGATCTCCTGATTCCAAGACTGGTGCTCTATTCACTGTGCCACCTAGCTGCCCCCAATAGTGGTATTTTTGAAAGATAATAACTATATACATACTTTTTGGAGACTCAATATGAAACTATCTGAGGGTTCTAAAAGGATTCATCTGAAAATCAGGTATAATCAAGCCTATTTACCAGGGTGAATGTATTGTAACATAATATTTTTCTTCTTTTCTCTTAGTTCCTCATTTGCTAATATTTCATACCTCAATAGTCTGTTTTCATTAGGCAAAATTTACTTTAAGTTGTTCCTGATTCAACAATGGTAGATCCTTAACCTGTCTGTTTATTCTTAACACCCAGCAACACAGTTGCTGACTTGCTGAATGACCCCAGGCACTAATCCCATTTAGTCCCATTATAAGGAGATAATTATCCTCAAGTCCCTTGTTCTTGTGCAATGAAGCTAAAGCACTGTGAAAGCAAAATAACAGAAACAACTTTACAATAGCTTTTTCCTACATCTTCTTTGGAGAAACTTTGGGTCTTTCTATTATTAACATTCTTTTCTCAAATAACTACTGACTGGTAATACTCTGAGGTGAAATTTACCCTCCAAACACAAAAGACAATATAATCAGGGAAATCACAAAAGAGAAAGTTAGTCTGCCTTTCAAATCAATGATGTGTTCACATCATTTATTTCCACAACTACTTTTGAAGTAAAGAAAAAAAATATATATGTTACTGTTTCTTCTTTAATTTTTGATACTGTTTTCTTCACATATCTGACACCCAATATTTTGACTAAAAGTGCTTACAAAATGGCAAAGGGCAGCTACGAGTCTGAGTATGAAATCAGTGATGGGAAAACCAATCCTAACTATAAAAGTATTTTTTCTTTTTCAAATGAAATCATGCTTTTTAAAGTGATTGCCAATATAGCAACAATTGCAGAACTCTTGGGGTGTTATGAAAGTAAATAGGCACTAATGAGAACAATTTTACTCTTCCTAATTTCACCTGGTATATTTTCTCTGATTATTTTCTGGTAATAAAAGATAGATAAACAGGAGTCAAGTCAGAAGTAGAAAGCAAATGTAAAAATAGTATTTACCTATATTAATTCAGAATGTATGGATATTCCTGATTCCTCTTATTATCTTGTAGAAGAATGGAATCAAAGCATTCTAGTATACCCCAGTTCTGACACATTAACTCTATGACCCAGAGCAATTCATTCAAATTCTGTACTAATTTATTTTCTCTGCTGTAAAATGAATTGAAATGATAGGCCTCTGTAGTCTTTTTCAACCCTATCTAGGATCCTACAACTCTATGACCAGCTAATCTGATCATTACTTCAATCACAGCTATAATCAGATGCATAGTTCTACCACTGGACAGCTAGGTGATACAGTGCATAGAGTCTTGGACATAGAGTCTGGAAGACCCATATTCCTGAGTGTATATATATATCTATATATATCTATATATAGATATATATAGATATATATATATATAGATACACACATATATATATATGACTTGAGACACTTACTAGCTGTGTGGCCCTGGCAAAGACATTTAACCCTGTTTGTCACAGCTTCTTTATTCATAAAAGGATCTGTAGAAACAAATGGCAAACCAGTCTAATATCTTTGCCAAGAAAAGTCCAAACAGGGTCAAAAGAGTCAGACATGATTTAAACAACTAAATAACAACAAAGAAGTTTTACTGTTAAAACAATTTTCGGGTATAAGTTTTCGGGAATAGATTCATACAAGTTTAATATTAAGTGGACACACATATGTCTTCCTAATTCAGAATTTTGACTACTAAGAATCTCAAAGAGATATTTTAAGCAAGTTGCAAAAATACCAGTCAAACCAAAGAGCATCTCTGGTCTTCATTTGCACAGGTCTAGTGACTGCTTGCCTTTGAGTCTGGAGTATATACATTTGAAAATAATCACATTTAATGCATTTGGAAGTGCATATAGTATAAAGCAAATGACTTTTAAGTTTTATAGGACTAAAGTCCTATGGTTTAATGGTTTTGTGTCATGTATTTTAATGTAATACATTAAAATGTGAGGCTAAATTCACCCATGAGAAACCTTCCCCCACCTAATTTTCCTGAGCCCCATGTCACTTAAGCAACTATTCTGTTCAAATATGTAGCAGAAATTAGTGCTTTATTTCAACTGGTACATACTCTGCAAACAACTGCTGCATACTGACACATTTCTCAATTTCAATTAAATTTAACAGACTTTTATTATAGACCACCTGTATGTAGGGAGTTGTGCTGGGAGTTGTGGAGACAAAAAGGTTAGAAAAAGCAAAATTCCTTCCTACCTGAACTGGTTTTATTAATCATTGTACTTGTCCTGGTGATGAATCCGTTAGTCATACCAATGGATGTTTATGGTCTTCTGTTGCAAAGTAGCATAAGCAGATAATGGCAAGTCAAAATAATAAATGAGCAATATACTTATCAGCCTAACAGTGCTGAAGTAAAGAAAAGATTATAAGCCTCTCATTTTACATATTAGGAAATGATGGACTTATGAAGGAAATTGCTTTACCCAAGGTCATAAAACTCTGAAGATCACCTGGCAAGATTAAGGTACCAGATATTGAAGTCCTTTCTTGAGCTGAACTTGCAAGCATTCAAACTCTACTATAGAGAGCACAAATGTAATGTCCTGCCATGTTGTTCAAATGCCAAATACATATTTGCCTACAAAAATATTTTGTGGAGGACTCACTCAAGACAGTTACTCACAAGAAAGTTAGAAGAGGAGCTACAAGACATTCTCTAGGTATCTTTGAAGAACTTGGGAATCAATTGTGAGGCATGGGAGATACTCTCAAAGGCCCATCAAGTGTGGCATGCCCACATCAATGAAGTTGTTGTGCATGATGAGCAAAGCAGAGTTACAGCAGCTCAAAACAAAATGTGAGATGTTGAATCCAGGCAACAGTTGAGTGAATCCATGAACGAGATGGGAGACCTGCCTACCTGTGAAGCCAGGTAATAGTGGGGAGAATCCAAGCAAGAGCTGGAAGCCTGGAAGAAGAGCCATGGAGTTTGGAAGTCAGCCTCAAGTCAGAATGAAAGGACCTCCGCTTGGGAGCTTAGTGCTGATGAGATTATGACTTAATGTGATATAGGGGTGGAATACCTTTGAACTTTTCACTACCCCTTAAGGATGATTTACTTAAGGATGATTACCCCTTAAGCATAACCAGGTTATGGATGAATGGAAGCCAGCCTCAAATCAAGATGAAAGAAGACTTTCGATGGGTACTTTATACACATTGAGGGGATTTTGACTTGTTGAATGATATATTTTACTTAAGACTATGAGGTCACCTTAGTAATAAGTTGTTATGTTATGTTGTTGTTAATATTTTTCTTTAGTTTATTGCTTAATAGAGTTCACTATACCATAAGTCAGAATTTTAAAATTATTCATAGCACCAGTCCTTAGGAGAGCTGCTGGTGCTTGGCTTTACAGATATGCAAATTTAGAAACACCTTCACCCCAAAAGTTTATATGAGCTATTTGTGTCTGACCTGTGGTAGAGCCTTCTAAGCTCATATTGATCTGATCAGTCATAGTTGGACACACTGTATCTTGATCCCAATATAATGGTGTCATTTTGATCCTATTCTAATATAAAGGACAACAACCAACCAAGAGAACTGAAGTTCAAACTGACGTCCTCCCACTAAAACTTAGTGCATTTCTCACAGTTCATTAAACATTGAATATTAGGTAATGCATTTTGAGACTAGAATTAAGGGTACAAAAAAAGAGGGATCAATATTTCAGTTCACTTGTTCTCATTTTCTTTAGCTTATTACAAAATGCATGCCCTGGACTCTTCCCCATCAAACAATTTATTTCATCATTAACTAAGCACAAGTAGGTAGTTAATTTAAGTTTAGTGAAACAATGATGAATCGTTCCTCATTTAAGTTTAAAGTTTATTTTGACTTCACATATTACCTGATATTGGATGGTTCAACATAATGAGATACAAAATATTATATTTCTTTCACTTTTTCTGTTCTCTAAGATATATTCATTTGTATTTAACTTTTCCCTTCCTGTTCTCTCCCATAATGAACCTAAGACATCACCTACATGATGTCATTGGTCCGCTTCAAGAAAAAAATGACAAACTATAAGGGTTCTGCATGAAGTATCTTTTTGCTATATGTATTTGTGGGAAGAAATAAACCAGATTTTAGGAAAATACACTGTATTAACTTGTGCTACAATGTTATTTGAGAATAGTAATAGTGGTCCTCTGAAGATCCAACCTGCCAATTAAAGCAGAAATTGGGGAATGCTCCTATTTCTCTTCATCCTCCTCATTCTTCTCATTTTTTATTTAACTTTTTAAAAAATTCTCAAAAAATCTGAGGCAATTGAAATTTTGTCCCACATAGTTTTCATTTTTGATTTTGAGCTTTTTGTCACAAAACAAAATGTGGAAATAATACATAATTATGTTAAAGAGAAATATAATAATGAAAAAGCATTGAGAATTATGAGATTCAGCTCCTCAGAGGAAAATATTTGTCCCTTAAACCATATATTAATAAATCAGAAAAACTTTAAATTAAAAAAAAATAAATGTTAACAACTCAAACACAAAAAAGAAATTTGTTTAAATAAGAGGATAAACATAAAATTTAATTTAAAAAAATTACAGTAGAAAAAAGTCATTTTTTTATTTTTGAGAGTATTTCATAATTCTACAAATCAATACCATTAACTAAGTAAAAAGAAAAAGAATTAAAATAAAATTCCCAAAATAAAAGCCCAAATTAGTAAGAGAGTCATTATGTAAATCAACTTCAGGAAGAAAAATTCAATAAGACTTAAATAAATTATAAAATGTTAGGGGGTTGGGGGAGGGCCCAGTCTAGGAGGACTTAGAAAGAACCTTTTAAAACATATATTTTACAAATTTCTTCTAAAATAGAAAAAATATATTATATAGACCCTCTTGAATAAAATAAATACCACTTTAATAAACTAAGGTCAAGGAGGCAATAGAGTGAGGGGGAAAAAAAACTAAAGATCAATGTCAATATAAACATTGGCAATGTCAATATAAAGAATAATGATAAAAAAAATTTAAATAAATTTTAGAAAAGACTACTATACAATATTCAAAATATTCATTATGTTTAGTTTTCATTTATGACAGTGATGCAAAAATATCCAATATTTAGAAATATTTAGTATGACTAATAAAATTATTATTAGATTAATAAGTGTAAAAATTTCTATAGAACATAGCACTTCTTTTTGTTTCAAATTTAAAAAAGGATACAAATGAGAACCTCTTTCTTTAAACTGAAAAAATATAAGAAAGTCAATGGCTAATACTATTTGTAACAGAAACATGCTCAAAATCTTCCCAATGTAAGAAAACAGTGATGCCCCATTATTTTTGCTTTCATTTGACATTCTAGATAGTATCAGAAATCATATCCCTATAAATAAGGCAAGAGAAATAAATTGAAAGAATAAATATCAGCAAAGCAGGAAGAAAATATCTTTTATTTTCAGACAATACATTTTACTTTATAAGACCCTCAAAAACAAAAAAGCAACTGAGATGATTAATAACTTTAATAAAAAATAAGAATGCAAAATAAAACCTTAATAATCATGAGCATTTCCACATACTATTAACAATATATGCAAGTAAATGGTGAAAATAAAAATTCCATTTTGATTAATAACATAAAGTATCTAGAAATTACCTTCTCAAGGGTCAAAATATAGAACTGATATAACTGTAATCATAAACCACATTTTAGAAATATAAAGAAATGCCTAAATAATAAGACATTCACTGTTAAAGACTAGTTTTTAGAAATATAAAAATATATCAAGCTATATTAAGAAAATATTTTTGTTTTGAATTTGGAAGAACATTGAAGAATGCCATTAAATTATTTTAATGGGGAATGAAGGAATTTAGAATTATTGGATTTCAAATTACTTTATTAAGAACTAATCATGAAAACTCTCTTGTACTTTAGGGGAAAAAATGAAAATTAGCAAAAAGTAGATAATTAAGACTAAGAGGCAAACCAGTATAATAATAAGCCAGGTTCAATTACTCCAAGAATGTTACCTATTTATTTGAAATTCTTATCTGAAAAAGTGCTAGAAAAATTGTAAAGCAGGTTGTTGATAACTTAGTTTAGGCCACAAAAATACATTGTATAGCTTAATAAAGATGAAGTAAATAATCAAACACTGGGGCGGAGCCAAGATGGCGGAGTAGAAACAGCTCGTCCAAGCCACTCTGCCCCCAGATTCCCCCCAAACTATGTAAAAGGGAACTCTGAACAACTTCTGGAGCCCCAGCACCCACAGAACAACACAGAGAAGCTAAGCTCCCGCTGAGGACAGCCCAGCAGCCTGGCAGGAAGGAAAAGCACAGCGGTCTGGGAGCCGGCGACCCGCAACTCGCAGAGCGCAGGAAGCAGAGCCGAGCTGAGGCCAGGTCTGCGTGAGCCGAGGTTTTAGCCCCAGGGCGGCAAGGCCAGCAGCTGGCTGGAGGAACCCCAGAACACCAGGAGCTGTGGCGACTCCAGAATTATCAACATAGACATGCCTAGGACAAAGTAAGAATTTGGTGTCATATGGACTTTGGGACTGGTATTTAGGGAATGCGTCGGCTCCCTCCCCTGGGGGCTAGAAGCCACTGAGGAGACAAGCTATTTAGCAGTTTTCAGAGGGGGCTCCAGCTCCCGGCCTCCAAATTGTAGGGAGATCCAGCGATTAGTCTTGGGGGGTAATCGCTCTTGCTTTAACCTCCCTGGATCTGGATTGTGATCTAGGGTGGAAGTCGTGGGTGGGTTTACAGCTTGCCAGAAACGGAAGTTGCCCCCCACACGTTTGGGATGAAAATTCCTCTATCTGGCCTTAAAGCCATAGTGTGGCAACAAGCCCAAAAGGACCTGAGTTTGGATCAGACCTCAGACACTTAATGCACAAACAAATAAAAAACCTAGCTGTGTGACCTTGGGCAAGTTACTTAACCCTAATAGCCCTCCAAAAAAAAAATAAAAAGCAGAAAAGAAATCAGAGAATCTACTGCTTGGGAAATTATCTGTTCAGAAATTATGATGCAATTTGATATCTATAGCATATTGAGCATAACAGAAACCAATAGGAGCAAAATTTATTTTTTTTTAATTAAGTGGTCAAAGGATTGAAGAAATGTTTTCAAAATAAGAGGTGAAAACCATAAGCAATCACATTTTTAAAAACTCCAAATCATCAATGAGACATACAAATTAAAACAACTCTAAACTATTACCTCCTACTTTATAAAAAAGTAAAGATAAATATAAATAAGAGTGAACTACTCAGTGGCAAAAGGAGTATATGAAGATACATGCACTAATGTGCTATTTGCAAAGAAATGAGTTGGTTCAAACACTGAAAATAATTTAAAATTATTTAATGAAATCTAAAAAAATATTCAAACTTATTTATTAAATCAATTAGTTTTAGTAACATAACTCAAGGAGATCAATGAAAGGTATATTTGATCTGTGGCAAACTATCCAATTGTAATATTTTTGCATTAGAAAAAAAAGATGTGGGGCAGAGCCAAGATGGCGGAGTAGAAACAGCTCTTCCAAGCCACTCTGTCCCCAGATCCCCCCCAAACTATGTGAAAGGGGACTCTGAACAACTTCTGGAGACCCAGCACCCACAGAACGACACAGAGAAGCTAACCTCCCGCTGAGGACAGCCCAGCAGCCCCACAGGAAGGACCAGCTCAGCAGTCTGGGAGCCGGCAGCATGCAACTCACAAAGCACAGGAAGCAGAGCCAAGGTTTTAGCCCCAGGGCAGCAGGGCCAGCAGCTGGCTGGAGGAACCCAGAACAACAGCAGCCATGGCAACTCCAGAATTATCAACATAGACATGCCTAGGACAAAGTAAGAGGTTAGTGTCCTATGGACTTTGGGACCTGTTTTTGGGGGAATGCGTTGGCTCCCTCCCCTGGGGGCTAGAAGCCGCTGAGGAGACACGCCATTTTGTAGTTTTCAGAGGCAGCTCCAGCTCTTGGCCTGCAATTAACTGTAGGGAGATCCAGCGATCAGTCTTGGGGGGGTAATCGCTCTTGCTTTAACCTCCCTGGATCTGGATTGTGATCTAGGGTGGAAGTTGTGGGTGGGTTTACAACTTGCCAGAAACAGAAGTTGCCCCCCACATGTTCGGGACGAAAATTCCTCTATCTGGCCTTAAAGCCATAGTGTGGCAACAAGCCCAAAAGTCAAGTAATTAAGCGGCAACATGCCAAGGCAAAGGAAACAGAAAAATGTAACCCTAGACTCCTATTTTGGGGGCATAGAGCAGGAAAAGGACTGTGAGGTCAGAAGTCCTGCTCCAAAAACCCCAGGGGAAAACATGAGCTGGTTGCAGGCCATAGAGGACCTTAAGAAGGACTTTAAAAATCAAATAAGAGAAGAGGAGGAAAAATTGGAAAGAGAAATGAGAAGGATGCAGGAAAAGTATGAAATGAGGGTCAACAGCCTGACTGAGGAAAACAACACCTTAAAATATAGACTAACTCAAATGGCAAAGGAGGCCCAAAAGGGCAATGAGGAGAAGAATGCCTTAAAAAGTCGAATTTGCCAGATGGAAAAAGAATTCAAAAGTTCACTGAGGAGATTCATTCCTTCAGAGTTAGACTGGAGCAAATGGAAGCTAATGACTTTATGAGAAATCAAGATGTTGTTAAGCAGATCCAAACAAACGAAAGATTAGAAGGCAATGTGAAATATCTCATGGGAAAAACCACTGACCTGGAAAATAGATCCAGGAGAGACAATTTAAAAATTATTGGTCTACTTGAAAGCCATGATCAAAGAAAGAACCTAGAAATCACCCTTCAAGAAATTCTCAAGGAAAATTGCCCTGATGTTTTAGACCCAGAGGGCAAAATAGAGGCTGAAAGAATCCACCTATCACCTCCTGAAAAAGATCCCAAAAAGAAAACTCCCAGGAATATTATAGCCAGGTTCCAGAATCCCCAGATCAAGGAGAAAATACTACAAGCAGCCAGGAAGAAACAATTTCAATATTGTGGAAACACAATCAGAATAGCCCAGGACCTGGCAGCTTCTACACCGAGGGATCGAAGGGCATGGAATATGATATTCCAGAGGGCAAAAGAACTGGGAATGAACCCAAGGTCACCTACCCAGCAAAACTGAGTATTTTGTTTCAGGGGAAAATATGGTCATTCAGTGGAATAGAGGACTTTCAAGCATTCTTGAGGAAAAAACCAGAATTGAATAGAAAATTTGACATCCAGACACAAGAAGGAAGAGATGCCTGAGAAGGTAATCAGGGAACAGAAATCAAAAGGAACTTATCAAATTTGAACTATTTACATTCCTATATGGAAAAACATTAACTGTGAGTGATGATATCTTTCTCACTATGAAAATAATGGAAGAAGGGTGTGTGGTCATATGTATACATATGTGAATGTGTGTGTATATGGATAGAGGGCATAGGTTGAATTTGTTGGGAAGGGAGAATACTCAAGGGATGAAATTATGAGGTGAGAGAGTAAAGTGGCAAGAGGTGATGGGGAAAGACAGGGTAGGGTAAACTACCTCATGTAGAAGAAGCAAGGGGAAGTGGTTGCAAGGGAGGGGGAGAATAGGAAGGGGAAAAAAAAGGCAAATCCACATTCTCATTGAATTTGGTTCAGGGAGAGAATGACATACATACTAAATGGGATATCTCAACATGCAGCAGAATAGGGGGAAGGGGGATGAGAGGAGGGATGATCGATGGGAGGACATCCTTGGGGGGAGGGGAGCTTGGAAGTACCCACTATAGAAGAGGGACAGGATCATGTAGGGAATGGACCAGGTGGGGGGTGGGATGAGTGGGAGGGAATTATAACCAGCCTTGTACAATATATCTACTATGATAATGTTTTGCATAGCTAGACATGTACAATATATACTGAATTACTTATCTTCCAAGAGGGAATGGGTGACAAGGGAGGAAGGAAATGGATCTGAAATTCGAGGTCTTAAGATTAAATGTTTCAAATATATATAAATACTATTATTAATACTCTTTTGCTTATAATTGGGAGATAAGATGTGCAGGCATTGGGACACAAAGATTCACCTTCCTCTAATGGAAAAGTCGTAGGGGGTATGGGACAAGGTATGGGAGAGAGCAGATTGGAGGAAGCGATATCTTGTGGGACTGCTATTCTGGGAGGTTGGGTAGGGGAATAACGGGGGGAAAATGATTGTAACACAAAATCTGGTGGAAATGAATGATGTAAAACAGAAGTTAATAAAATGGAAATACTAATGATAAAAAAAGGAAAGAAAAAAAGATGTAATGTATGTTTCTGTAGACTGTATGATAGCTGAACATATCTTTCGTTATGGATATAATGGATATTATTGTGGTATAAAAACAACAAATATGAAGAATCTGGAGAAACATGGCAAAATTTTGAACTCATGAATGACAAAGAAGTTGAACCAGGCAAATAAATAATGACTACAGTAATATAAATGAAGAAAAGATTATAATATAACTGAATTCAGATCAAAATAAACCCAAACCTGAGAAATAAGCAATATGGATTCCAGTTCATTTGTAAAGGAAAATATTTTTTTTTCCTCTGTGGAAATGTGATGGTCTATGGGAAGCCATGTTTCATTTACTGGCAATTTTAAAAAAATCATATTAATGTTTTGGCTAAATATTTTCCCCAGTTTTCTCCAGTCATTTGTTCTAGGGGTCATATCTAAATGTGACTGTGGTCTTAAAACAAAATGCATAAATAAAACATAAGAAAAAGTTTCTGAATCACAGTAGTGTTTATGTATAAAAAAATTTTTATAAAGGAAAATTGAGGAGATTTTTTGGTTTGTTTGTTATTGTTGTTGTTGTTGTTTTATTGTGAGTATTTCAAAACCAGAACCAGTCTCACTGGTCATACCAAATGTGTGTATAAAACTAGGTAGTAGTTCAATATACATTCTCTATCATTAGCCTAGAGACACTAGATATCACTTATCACTCCTTGAAAACCATGATACTTACTAAAGCATATGTCTATCTGTATAAAAATTTTGTGAGTGAAACTTCTATTTAAAATTCATTCATATAAAGAATACAAACACACACACATGCACACACACACACACACACACACACACACACATACACACACAAAGTTTTCTTGCAGTTACTCACTGCAGTCAAAAATTCTTTGATTGTCTTCACCATAAGCCTGCATTTTTTTTCCTTCAGTATATTTCTATATGGAATAACTTCAGATTGTTAAAGATAAGACCACCATCCTCAATTATCAGAGTCAGCCTATATTTCTTGCTTTTTTTCTTAGCTTTCCAATATGATTTTATATCTATCATTACATCTAAGCAATAGAAATGTGTCTGTATAATTATGTCATACCTCTTTTCAATCAGGGGCTGGTAAACTATGAGGAATGCTTGTCACGGTAATACTCTGCAAAGAAATAAGCATCAGTAAATGTAATCACATGTTACTGTCAGCAATTCAATTTGAAAGGGCTGCCTCTTCGCCAGTGTAATTGAATAGCATTTCCTAAGGTGGAAAAATGCTAAGCTTTTAGAAGCAGGAGTGCAATTTCACTAAATGACTGCCTCATGGCTAGCAATTACCTATGGGAGAAAAAATTACATGAAATTTAGAACTTAGAAAATGTAAAGACATTCATTTCTCTTGTTATCCTCTCTGGATAGTGAAGAGAGAGAGAGAGAGAGAGCCATATTCCTCTTCACTATCATATAGATTTTACGTGGATACAATCCCAACAGGTAAATTTGCAGACTGGAAACCCTGGGATATCCTAGAATTTAAGGCAGGTGGTACAAAAGTGGTAACTGACATCAAGTTCTCCTCAAGGCCCTACCCTGATAAAATTTAATAGGAAGAATGAGTCCAGGCAAATGTGGCAAAGTTTTTGGTTAACAGAATGTTCCCAGAGGAAACTCTTTGGAAAACCTAGAAAAGAGCCCAAGGCTAGACCCCTACCACTTTATATTCCTCCATGGAACATAAAGCATTCTTAGACTTAGCTGTAAAGTCAGTTCATCTAATGGTGGAAGCCACTAAATGAAGTCCACAAAGGACTCAATGAGAAATCAATTACTTGAGAAAAATAGTATTATACTATTATATTTATAACTAATTATTAATTTTTGATCCTCTCTTTTCCTTTTAGTTAAGTTCCAACTCCTGAAAAGATCAGGATTGACTAATGAGATTGCTGGCAGACCCCAAGTCAAGTGCTCCTTTAACTAGGTTGAGCAGAACTGCACCCACCTGGGAAATTGAATTTTTATTTAGAGTACAAACAGAATTCAGTCTGGATAAGCCTTTACTTGGGGAAAAAAACCCTGCCCTTGATCTCCTTCATTAGTGTTTAGGGCAACCCAATTTATGAAGGATAAAACTGGCTAGAGATTTCTGGGGGTAAATGACTTACTCTACCCAGATGCCTTGAGGTTGCTGAGTCTCAAGCTCAAGCCATGATCTCAGCTGGACCTCTTCATTAAACATCCACTAATCAGAATTGAGTTTCACTTGGCACAGGAGTTCCTTTCAGAAGGTATTTAAGGTGCTTTGGAGCCTCCCTTTGTTGTCTTCAGTTATGAAGAGAAGCTACTAACCTCCAAATTATTAATTACCAGCTAGACTAAATAATAAATTGATGATAAGTTAGTTGAAAAATATGTCTCAGGAGTTTTCTTTTATCACACACTCCTATAAAAAATTTGTAGACACCAGTGTCAAACAGTGGTAGAATAGAATAAGGTCTTAGGAGCAAATATACATCCAAGACTGAGCCACTGAATTTACATCAAAATGTAGCTCTTTGCTCTTCTTGCCACTGTGATGAACAGATTTGGCCCTCATGTAATAGTTAAACAGACATCATGAGCCACTTAACAAAATTATCAATTTTACCTTATTCTCTAAGTCAAAGAGGTAAACTGTTTTTTTAAATGAGATACTATATAAATATAAAATCAATTCTGTACTCATGACATATTCATGTACTATACAATATAAAATAAATCCAAATTAGAAAGTGCACTAGAGCATTTGATATTCATATGGAAAATGATATTTAATATATATCTTGTACCAAGCAATGTCAGAGGTAAACATATATAATGTGATATCTTTAACAGAGAGAGGTTAATGTCATTATTAAGACTATTTCTAGACTTAAAACTATTATTATCTCTTTTAAATTAACTTAATATTGCTTAAAAGTAAAAGAAGAAATTCTACCAAAAATCAAATTAATCACTTGATAAACATGAATGACACAAGTTACATGACTCTACCAAACAACATATTGATTTCAATATATCTTTTTTTAACTCAAGTATAAAATTCTTAGCTCTTATTCTTTTATGTTACTAAGTTTCCTGCCTCAAGTATAAAGATGGCCCAAATTATTAAATTAGCACAAAGAACATAAAAGAATGGATTCATCTCATAATGTCTATAACAAATTTTACTTCTGTAACAGTTACAGAGCCATGAGACACTTTAATATTCCGGGTTTTACTTCTGGTTCTATTCTGCTTAGCACTGACATCCCCTTGTCTTCCTTTACTTTCCCATGGAGGTAACTCTCACAGAAGGGGCTATCATATACCTATATGTTCTGGGAGAACTGCCACTTCTGAGGAGGTTGAAAGCTCAGAGGCCATGATATGAGTGTAAAGTTTTGTTATACATAAAACATCAAGGGGCAGCTAGGTGGCGCAGTGAGTAGAGTGCCAGCCCTGGAGTCAGAAGGACCTGAGTTGGGATCCAGCCTCAGACACTTAACACACACAAACAAAAACCTAGCCAAGTGACCTTGGGCAAGTTACTTAACCCTGATTGCCCTCCAAAAAGCAAAAAAAAAAAAAAATCAAAACTTGTATTTTCTAGTTGTTTATGACAGGGGCTACCCACCCACTTTTCTTGTAGGCCAGTAACTTGTGATCTTTATCACTTTAGTGACTATGATTGTCCCTCTTTGAAATTCTAGTTGTTAGGACTTGAATCTGCTTTCTCCATATAAATGTGTATAGGTCGTTCTATATACTAACATGTCAATGAAATATAAGACCAAAGATTATAGCTATTGTCCTTCATTCTCAAAAATTATATCACAGTTTTAGAGTCAAGGTACAGTATATTTAACTGTGACTGATCAAACCAATATGGGCCCAGAAGACTGTCACAAATCTGCAAAAGTAGTTCACATGAACATTTGGAGAGGAAATTTCTCTAAATTAGCACAATTCACATTTCTTTTGAGGTATGAATATTTTGCTTTGTGCATAGAGCACAGTGCCTTTTTATGGGGGCATGTGATGCTAGACAATCCTGTGCCAATGTCTGCCACATCTTGTGATTGATTCCAAAGTTCTTCAGAGAGACCTTGAGGGTGTTCTTGTTATTGCTTCTTTTGACCTCCATGAGAATACTTGCCTTGTTGGAGTTTTCCATAAAAAAGTCTTTTAGACTAATGTACATTTAGTGTTTGTACAATGTGGTCAACTCATTGGAGCTGCACTCTCTACAGTCTAAATGATTGGCAGTTTAGCTCAAGAAACAACCTCAGTGTCCCGTGCCTTATCTTGCCAGGTGACCTTTATAATCTTCTTAAGACAATTCAAAAGGAAATCATTGAGTTCCCTGCCATGGTGCAGGTAGACTGTCCAGGTTTCAGAGGTGTACATTAGGTCAGCACAATGGCTTTGTAGACCTTAAGTTTGGTAGGCAAATTTTTCTTTGAAGCCTAACAAAGACTGATCTATTTCTGTCAATACACGTGTCAAACTAATCATTGTTATGGATGTCCCTGGAAATTATACTGCCAAGGTAAGTGAAATTATCCACAGTATATGATATTTTTCCATTTGTTGTTATAAATGGTTCCATATATGGATGGTGTGGTGGTAGCTTGTGGAGAACCTGAATTTTCTTAGAGTTCTTAGGCCAAAATTAACATAAGCAGCATATTGATCCATAATTTGTTGTATTTTAGCCCCAGAGGCTGCATTGAGTATGCAATTATCTTTGAGCAAAAAATATGCACCAACAGTCCCTATATTTTATTCTTGGCTTGTAGACTTTTCAATTTATATAATTTACTACCAGTGGGGTAGCTGATTTAATGTTGTTTTCATCTTTTTAAAGGTATCTGACAACATTGTTGAAAACATTGTATTATAAAGCATGAGAGCAAGCACAAAACCTTGCTTAACTCCATTGGTGAGTGGGAAAGTAGTAGAGGATTGTCCATTATCTAGAACCCATACAAGCATGCCATCAGCAAACTGACATATAATATTGAATAACTTCTCCAGGCAACCACATTTTAACAAAATTTTCTGAAGACTATGAGCTCTAATATGAAAGCCAAATTGAAATAAAGGACAAAGACGATATTTTAATACATTTTTTGTCCACAGTCAAGATACATCTAATTTAAAACTAATAAAGCCAAAAGACTTATTGGTATCTTGAAGTAAAAGTCAATGAGAAGAGTAATCTTAGAGTAATTAACACCTATGTTGTAAAATATATACCACTTAGAAATTATCCAATCAACAATTCATACACTATTAGTGAAATAAAGATTAACACTCACACCCAAAATGAAGAGGCTTATTGTTAGAACATTAGGGTACATGATACAAAATATTATTTTTGAACAAACAAAAGCAATTTTTCACAAAACAATAGTAAAGTCTAACCAATGAACTTATTAAACTTAACTGAAAGCTATTGCAGCATATAAAATGACTAATATCCAAGAGTGGAATCAAAGTCTTCTTTAAGTGACATCCATAAAAAAAAAAAAATAACCAACAATCCATTAACAGAGCAGTTTCAAACAAATGGTTGATTCATGTCTAATTATTTGCAGACAGGGAGACATAGATGATAGTGATTTAAAAGAAGGTATTTGCCACCAGAAAATATAAAATGGATGTTCCATCAAACAGAATAAATGATCAATACAAAATTGAAAAGAAATAGTAAAAAGTCTGTGCAACATCTTACCTTACTTGTAAGTTACAAGCAACAACAGCAATAGCAACCACAACCCCTATTGGATACTTCCAACACACTTCTCTTCACAACCCTTTGGATCATTCACAATTTGGTTGGCCTACACTATTGTGTATGTGTCCATACATAAAGTGGGTTTGACTATAAATAACTTGCAAAAAAGTGCCATCATATTAAGCTAAATGCAAATTAAGAATAAAAATATTTACTTTCATGAGTAGATTTAAGGTTAGGATTTACCAAAGGAGAGTTGCATTTTTTTAATCCAGATACATAAATGGCTATGACATGATCATGTCTATAGAGAACAAAGTTGAAATTATCATCTCCTGAACAAAGAAAAAGGCAATTATCCAAATGTACAAGTCGCTGAAAAGGCCTGGAATGGAAGACAAGGTAGGCTGTGACTAAAAAAATCAATAAATAAATATATGCTGCCTTGGATACAAATTTTATCTAAGATGAGCTTTCAGCCTGTTGATTCTTTATATTCCTTTCTCTGTGTTACTTTCCTGGCATGAAGATGAAGATTTTTTTTATATCTGAATTTACTCTTAAGCACCTTTTCCTTATTCTCACTAGCTTTCTCAATTGTGTACTTCTGTTAAATATTATGAATTGGATGACTGAATATCATTTTGCTTACTCTTATCTATCATAGTGTAAACATATCCACCTCTTTTTGTCAGTCATATTTTCTCCCATTTGGGTCTGTTAATTACTTCCTAATCAGTAACCAATATTGATCCCTTTTCCTTCCACTCTGTAATTCTAAAAATAGGCCCCAAAAGAGATCTATATTCAAGAAGTTTCATGTTAATTACTCATGTCTCTCTCAAAGTCATCCTAATATGTGGCTTGTGGACTATTAGAGCATTGAATGGTATCAAATTAATTTTGTTTATTTGTCTTATTTTCTTCTCTGGGCACAATTGCTGTCAAAATTGCTTTTTTTTAAGTTGTCAATTTGATTGCTTTTTCATTTGAATGAAGGGACAAAGGACTGCATAATTTATCTTAAGACATGAAAAGCAGCCTAATGAGGCTCTTAAGGAACGCATGTGATATCCTAGTTTTATGTTTCCCTATGTTTCCTACAGTTTTAGAAAGTAGAGTGTAGCAAAGATAAGAGCAGTAGCTGCCACAATAGTAATATTACTTCTACAATAGCTCCTCCAATTACTCTTCCCACTGCCATTACTATTACTCCCACTGTTGCTGCTACTACTGCTTCTCCTCCTCCTCCTCCTACCGATAGCTACCATTTACATAGTTCTTTAAGATTTTTAAAGTGTTATAAAATACATATATACATACATACACACATTATATATATATATGCATATATATACACATATATATGTAACCTAATTTGTCTTCACAACACCAAAGTACAATAAATGCTATTATTATCTATCCCCTTTTTATAGATGAGAAAGTTGAGGCAGATAGATTTTAATTGAATTACACAGGGTTATAAAGACTATAAATGTCTGAAGCAGGAAACAAACAGGTCTTTACTCCAAAAATCCTCTGTGGACAGGGCCATCTAGGTGCCTAAACAAAAACTATGGTTACTTCTATTGAGTCATTTCATTTGTGTCCAACTCTTTGTGAGCCCATTTGAGATTTTCTTGGCAAAATTACTGGAGGGATTTGCCATTTCTTTCTCCAGATCATTTTAAAGGAATATTTGTGAGGGAACTGAGGCAAAGTTAAATGATTTGCCCAGGATCACACAGTTACTGAGTGTCTGAGGAGAGATCTGACCTCATGAAGATGAGTGCCCCTGAGTATAAGCCTGGCATTTGTAATGATAATGGGAAATGAGATATTTGCTGCCCATTAATAGGCCTCTTATGGAGCCCATTAAGGGAAACTTGCTTAAGAGAGATTTGCTTATAGGAAAGCTTTCACACATTTTGCTAATTTCTAGTTAGGCACTGAGTCATGAGGGTTGTAATGCCTTCTGGTCTGAGAAGTGTATATATATTATATATATATATATATATATATATATATATATATATATATATATATATATATATATATATATATATACTCTGAGTTGGTATTTTGCTTTGGAGGCTCACTTATGAGAAAGATCTTGTGACTCCCTGATCAAGATTCTGAGTGGCCTTATGTTCAGTGCTCCCTGCCTGCTCAGGTGTAAAGACTCTCTTGATACCAGGGTGTATGTAAAGACAAGAGTTGATTCAGGCAGTCAGAGCCCTGTCTGTTAGTCTTTATTTCTCTGTTTGTATTTTCTTTTGTATTTTCTCTGAAATTCAGGATGCTGACTTTTCTCCTGGATTAGTATTTAAGATATGATTGTTGACCCCTTAAACTTTCCTAGTAAAGCAGATCTAGGAACCTGTGTTAGCAGCCATCCTAGGTATGCCAGTATGGTTACCATTTCAGCATTCTATCTACTTCACCAACTAGTGTACGCCAAAGTAATTTAGCCCAATTCCTATCTGAAACTTTAATCTTCTCTAAGTTATGCTTTATTACTTCCTACATTTTGAGCCCCATAGGTGTACAAAAGACTACATAATGAAGCACACTACTTAATTTGTGAGCAGTTCTACTTTTTATGAGGTTCTTTATTATATTCAATCAACTGCACCTTCTAACCTTTGATCCTAACTCTCTTTGCTAGTGTCAAGCAAAACAAATCCAATCTTTCCACATGACAGCACTTAAGATATTGGATCAGAATTCCTGTCTCCTCTACATCATCTCTTATCCAGGACAAATATTTCCAATTCCTACAATTGATCTCTATATGGTTAGGTTCCCTGTCTGCTCATCAGTTTGACTTCCCTCCTCTGGACACACCCTGACTTTAAACTATTCTGCTTAAAGCACAGTATTTAAAACTGAACACCTTACTTCAGCTGTGTTCTTACTAGTACACATTGAGATGAAGATAGCTGTTAAGTACTTCTGTTTCCTGTAGTAAAAAAAATTAGGCTAAGCCAGCCATTTCACCACTAAAGTTCTCTTTTCATGATTTATTATAATATAGAGAAGACCATGGGTTTGTGAATATCATGACAAAAAATGCAAGCTCTGGCAAGTCCTACCAAGTTATACTTTGAGCCCCAAAATTGATCATGTATCATCTAAGGACTAAGCTAGTTTAGCATAGAAAGACTTGTCCACACTAACTGGTACTGTGAAGGCATATTTATGGTCACACCATCCCAAGAAATCATCTTTTATGCCATGACACAGTTATAATTGGTGCTGGACAAAGGGTTATGTACTTTCACTAAAAGAGTTTTTTAAGAGTTAAGTTAGGGGAGGCTAGGTGGAGCAGTAAGAGCGCCAGCCTCGGAGTTGGGATTACCCGGGATCAAAACCGGCCTCAGAAAATGGGCACCCACACATAAAATGTAACCTTGTAACCTTGAGCAAGTTACTTAACCCCAATTGCTTTAAAAAAAAAGTTAAGTTAAACATTATTTTTTTAAAATTCTATTTAGGTCTTTATTTTAAAGCTAAATAGCACTGTTGACTCATATTGATTTTGTAGTTATTTCTGAATTCTTTCCTGAATTGTGAGAAAACATTTAATCCTCAATTTAGCAACAAAAATGTTTGTTATTTTAAATCTTGAGTGGAAACTCAATAAGCAGTAGTTTTTTGAATGGCTTAAATTGAATTGGTGAATAATCATTGCCAAAGACTTTAGACAAAAGCCTCAAATTTTGTTTTACCATTTTCATCACTAGCAAAATGAATTTTCATGTATTTTTCTCTGTTGGCTAGATAAGTAATGAAAATACTTTAAATTTAAAAGGGAGAGATTATAAATAGCCTACCTATATGGAACAAGATAGATAAAGCTTTAATTGCTTATTATGTTCCAGATACTGCCATAATATATATAACTATAATGAATACAGAAAATGATAGTTAAGGTACAAAGAAGTTCATACTAGATAAAGTCAAAGAGAGGATCCACTAGTAAAACTCTTGATTTCAAATGTTTACACACAAATGGAACACACACAATAAACAGAAAGCAAGCTTAAATAGAGGACCTTCCACAGAGAAAAATGTTTTACCTTATAATATTATTTGAGATTTGGTGAAAGGAGATCAATGGCATGTATAATGTTACAGATAGATATATTTTATACAATATAAACAGGTTAGGTATATGGGGACAAGAGATGGGGATGACTATATATTCATGTTAATAAATCCAGGAACAGGAAAAGGCAAGAATGGAGGAAAGCAATTGTGGAAAGATCAATGGAAAAAGAAAAAAAAAAGAGGGATACATTCACCAGAGTATAATAAAGACCATTTGAATGCAAATAGAAAATTGGAAAGATATTCAGCACCTGTGTTACAAGCCTAGCATTGAGGCATGATATATTAATAATGGTAGATGTCAAAGAATCAGATAGCCAACTGAAACAAATCATCTAATAAGACTGGGTCGCAGAAGGTATTGGAGAAGAAGAAAGATGATGTGAAAATTGCATATGTTATTAGAGCAGTTTTGGACATGTGGAAAGGTCCTATCAGTAAACTTCAGAATATAAATTTGGAGACATCTGGGAGAACTCAAAGAGACATTGAAAGAAAGCAACTTGAGTTAAAGGAGGAAAAAGGATACGAAGAATAGTGTTCAAGGGAGTTGTTGAGGTAACCAAAGTAAGGAATGGTAAGTAAAACAAATTAGTAAGATGACAGAGAGAGAGAGAAAGAAAAAAATGTCAAATGTGACTGGCAAGACATTGAGAAATGATGAAAGGGAGTGAAAAACAGCTCACATGTATGTAGCTGTTTAAAGGATTGTGCAGCACTTTACATATATTAAAACTTATTGGATCCTCACAACATTAACCGGAGTAGATGTTGTTATCATTGTTTATATGTAATAGAATAATCATTTTATTAAATGCATTTTCATAGCATTTTATGGTTGCAAAGTACTTTATATATTAACTTCTTTTATGCTAACATTTCCATTTTATAGATAAGGAAACCAGGCCCAGGGAGATTAAAGTGACTTGGCCAGAGTCACACAGTTGGAAGCAGGATTTGAACCCCAGTCTTCTTGATTCCAAATTATGAGCTCTAGCCACTGTGCCACTTAAATATGGGTAAGGAACTTGAGACTGAGAGGCTATGTGGCTTAGCCAGTAAGGGTCTGGTAGAGGGAGGTTGGGTCGTGGTTCTAACATATCTTTCTGACTCTATATCCAGCTCTATGCCATACTTACATATGGTCATAATAATGTATATAAGTAACTTGTAAAGCCACAAAAAGTTATGAAAGGGGGAAAAGAGTAATATCATGAAGAAGTGATAAAGGAATGGAATTGGAACAAATGAGCAGATAATATGTTTAATTTCCTATAAAAGTGTAGCCTTCCCCCACTCCACAAAGCAAAGAAATAAAAAATAAATTATTTTTTTAATGTGTAGCCACACCAAGAGATCCCATTATGAGGCACAAGTAGGTCCCTCAATGGATTAGAAAGGAAGCAAAACCATAGATAGATGAGATTTCTAGGTGACTTTTTTCTTAAATAGTATTTTATGTTTTCCAATTACGTGTAAATAGAGTTTCCAAAATACACTTTTATAAGATATTGAGTTCCAAACATTTTTCTCCCACCTTCCCTCATCTTTCCCCTCCACAGGATGGCAAGCAATTAAGTCTGTTCAATGAGAGGAAACATAAAGAGGAATCCAACAGTCTATGAAGGAGAAAGGGAAAAAAAAGAATGCAAGGAAATAAATATTTATATAGGACATACTATGTTCCAGACACTGCTAAGTGATTTTACAAATGTTATTGCATTTGATGTGATGTGTAGAAGATGAATATAGAATGAGAAAACAAAACTCCAAGAATTTGATGGCTCTTGGGCAGCAGAATCATGGGCAAATGATGCTGGAATGGAGCAAGAATTTCACTTTGTAAGACAGGTGACAGAGTTAGAGCATGAGGAATTCTGAGAACAGATGCAGTATTACAGAAACCTTCTTCAGGCTTCAGCCTTCAAGATGATAATCCTATATTGTGCTCCGTTTCCAAGTTCGTATACTCTGACATTCCTTTTATCATGTTCTGTTGTCATTCTATGTCTCCCTCTTTCTTGAAACCCCTAAACTTTATTTTTTGTTGTTGTTCTTACAATGACTTCCAAACTCTTCATTCTTCAATTCTTTACCAGGTCATCACTTGAACACTGACATTTGATCCCTTGGTGAAGCAGTTCAGCAATTAGAGAAAAAAAATCTTAATAAAGAAGGATAATATATTAGTGATAAAGTTTTCATTTTTTTTTAGACCAGTGGTTCTCAAACTTTTTTTTGTTATGGAAGTTTTCTTTGCTTTGAGAAATCATCAAATACTGAAAATAAGAGCAACAATATTCAGGTTGTTATGAATTCCTCTTTATTTTACATTTTCAATATCTCTTATATATGTCCTATTGTGTCTTCTAACACACCCACTACCTTGAGACAATCCCTCATCACCTCACATCCAGACCACTGCTATAACATTAGGGTTTGTTTTCTTGCCTCAACTCTTTCCCAACTCATGTTCATCTTACACTGAGTTTTCCAAGTAGTTTTAAAGTGCATATAACTCTCTCTCTGAGCCCTCTCTATTAATAAATTTCACTAGCTCTCTATCCTCTATTTGAAATTGAAAACTTTTATATAATTTGGCATTTTCAAACTTTTCCAGTCTTCTACTTTACTCTTCCCAACACAATGTATGATCTTGTGACACTGTCATTTTTGCTGCATATCACTCAAGACAAATCCATTTCCAAACTGTTAATTTGCACTGGTTATATCCCATTCCTTTTCCTTCTTATTTCTGTCTATTCCTTCTTTGATGCCATCAATGTCTCCAATGGCTCAGATAAAATTGTACCTTCTATAAGAAGCCTTTCTCAATTTTCATTAATGTTAGTGCCTTCCCTTTAGACTTATCTCCAAGTTATCATATATATATATATATATATATATATATATATATATATATGTGTGTGTGTGTGTGTGTGTGTGTGTGTGTGTGTGTGTGTGTATGTATA
Organism: Gymnobelideus leadbeateri; assembly: GCA_011680675.1. Lineage (NCBI taxonomy): Eukaryota > Metazoa > Chordata > Mammalia > Diprotodontia > Petauridae > Gymnobelideus > Gymnobelideus leadbeateri. The sequence continues at coordinate 63,615 of WOXC01005943.1, read as the reverse complement.
TATGTATGTATGTATGTATGTATATGCTGTGGGCTGCTCAGTGTACAACACTTAGCATGATCCAGAGATGTGAAGAAGAAATGACCAGGCCATGTAGGCAGTTCAAGGAAGAACAATGAACTCCATTTACTGATTCTGAGGACAAGGTTTTTATAGAGCAAGGAGACAAAGGAAGGGAAGGAAGGGATCTCAAGTATTCATATCATTATCTTAGTCTGTCCTATCCTTGGAAGCAGCATGGCAGTAAAGGCCTTTTGGTCTCTAGGTGCCAGAAAGTCTTAGGAAAAGTCAGTTACCTCCTTTCATATGCAGTCACATCACAAAGGATGCTCTTGAGAACTGGCTTCAAGGCCTGAAGCCAAAGCCACATCATCAAGTACATCTGCATAGGAACTGACCACCTAAGAATTCAAATATTTAGGTTTTGAATAACTAAAGTTTTGGGGCAGAGCCTCAGATATAGGCCTCAGGTACCTCTTAATGCAGCCATAGTCATAAATGGATACATTGAGAGCAGACTTCAAAGTTGAAGCACAATCCTCAAAAGACATAACATTTAGAGCTGGCCACCCAAAGACACCTGAGTGCAGAATCAGATATAAGTCTTGGCTCTGGCTCTCAACATGTATGTATATAGTTTGTTCATTGTCATTTGCTTTTTGTCCAAATTAGGTTGTGAACTCCCTGAAAGGGTCTGGACTAGCCTTGCTTTGAATTCCCAGTAGCCCAGTTAGGTCACTTGATAACTCTTTTTTGGCTTCATCTCACTTAATATTAATTAGCCTTACATGAGAACATCTAAGAACATCAAATCTTTTATGCATTCAGAAAGTTTCTTTTTTAATGGAGTATTTTCTGTATTCAAATCATAGACATAGCGTTAATAGTAACAGATTGTTGACAATGGAATAAAAAGGATCACTTTTTCCCTCTTCTGCATATATTTCTTGGGAGTTCAAATATGCTCACCTTGAGGATCCATAGGAAAATATTTGGTTTTGAAATTTTAAACTTATTAAGAATATATAATTGTTCATATAGTTATACTTTTCTTTACAGACATGTTTACTTACTTAAATAGAGATAAAGGTCTGAGACAATTATTCTCAAGCTGTTATTAGAAATAAGTGGACAATTCAAGAAAAAATTTCTACTCCTGATGATCAGGGAATTTCCATTAAGTTCTACTTACAAGAGAGTTTCTAATTTATTATGGTGAAAATGAGAACCACAATTTTTTAAACCACAATTTAAGTAGTATGTGTGTGTGTGTGTGTGTGTGTGTGTGTGTGTGTGTATGTAAGAGGAGAATTATTATTTCCTAGAGAATCTCTTTATATTGGATAATATTTTGACTGATTTTGGGCCACCCACACAGAATGTTTTTTATAATCACATTCACGTAATTTTTGTTCATTCTCAGTTGCTTATTTCCTTAAAAAGCTTATAAAACTCCGTGCAATTTTTAAGAATATGCAAACCACAAAGGGAAGCTGGCTGTTATAGGAAAACAGACTTTGACATAGATATTTGCTGTATTTTCAATCCACATGTAGGGTACTGTTCTTAAAAGAAAGTAAGAAATCAGGTAATTAGAATAACTGAATCATCATTTTCAACCTTAAAAAAACTATAAATTATCAGGTCTAATCCCAGTATTCTATGATGATGCCCAGAAGAGTCAAATGATTTGCAAGAGTAAAATTTAGAAAAAAAATCTATGGTTTCATTTGGAAGTATCTCTGTCTGTCAACACATGTGTAGATAAAATTGGTACAATCAATTAATATTTTAAAATAATACAATATGAAAATAATATTCCCCAAAAGACAAGTTATTAAAGAGTATAACCAGATCATTTTCAAATGGAGAAAAGAAAACTTTTAAAGACTGTTTTACTCATATCACTAATAAGGAGAGAAACATAATTTATATAATACTTGAAATCTATTGCATACTTATCAAAATGGCAAAGATGACAAAAGATTTTGTCCCATGTCTATGATGATATGCATTATTCTGTCGTTCAACTGCCACTGCCCTTGGGAACTACTTTACTATCTATTGCTGTCTACTCTGATTCTCAGGTTACATTGTCTGGGGCAAATATCTTTGCCCTTTCTCTATATCCACTACTTCTGGAGGATATGTCTGAACCTGCTTCTCAATGATTAGAACTCCTGGGGTCTATGTTTTTCCCACTCCCCCACCCCTGCCACAGTAGCCTGCATAATCTTTAACCAATCCTCCTTTGTTTCAGGGTCAAAATTGCTACCCACATAAGTTGGGGCAAGACAACTTTCACCCTGGGTACTTGAGCTCCTCTGCTATATGTTGTAACAGAGTGATAAAGTAGGCTTCAGTGCTACTGCTGGCAATGTTGGGGAGTTGCTCTGTCCTGTAATTCTGGGGCCAGGTTCTACAGGCAATAGGATCACTGCCCCTCCATAGTTGATAAGGTCTATAAATTTCACATGGGATAGCTCAGGATTAGTTTCATTTATGATAAGACTTGGGCTTGGCGCAGTGAATAGAGCTCCGGCCCTGGAATCAGAAGGACCTGATTTCAGAGCTGGCCTCCGACACTTAATCCGCACAAACAAACAAAAAAAAAAAAACCTAGCCCTGTAACCTTGAGCAAGTTACTTAACCCCAATTGCTTAAAAAAAAAAAAAAGACTTGGGCTTCCCTTCCTATCACTGATCATTCTCTCCAGGGCAGGAAAGTTTTCCTGTAGACCCCTTCCTAGAGAGCCAAGAACACCAGCAATCTCAAAGTTACAAAGCTACCATTAAAACCAACAATATCCAGCTACAAATCACTACATTTTTTTTCAGGAAAACATAGAAAAGATGAAAAAAGAAAGAAATTTTCACCATGGGCAAGCATTAGCTGTTGCTACTGAAAGGGAAAATACTGAAAATGTAGAACAAATAGGACTTCACAACAACCTGAATATGGGAGTTGAGAGGGGGTAAGGAGTAGAGGATGAAAACTACCTTGTGATTCTGGGAAACTGAGAAGATAGTGTTGCTCTTGACAATAATTAAGAAGTAAGAAGTATGGGATAATTTGGGGAGAAAGACAATGAGTTCAGTTGTTTTTTGTTTGCTTGTTTGTTTGCTTTTGTTTTAATTCAACCATTTTGAAACTAGCTCTAAGACTTTTTTGTTGCTTTTTTTTGCAGGGAGGGCAACTGGGGCTAAGTGACTTGCCCAAGGTCACATGGCTAGATTTTGTGTTAATTGTCTGAGGCTGGATTCAAACTCAGGTCCTCCTGACTCCAGGGCTGGTGTTGTGTTCTCTGTGCCACCTAGCTGCCTTAGCTCTAAGACTTTTAAATATATATTTAAAAAATTATAGCATTTTCCCCCAATTACATGTCAAGAAAAATTTTAGCATTCATTTTCATAAGATTTTGAGTTCCAAAATTTTCTCTCTTCCTTCCTTCCTTCCTCCCCTCCCATCTTCTGAAAATGGTAGATGGTTTGATATAATTTATACATGTGCTATGATGTAAAACTATTTTATATAGTACTAGCTGTAAAATAAGAAACAGATCAAAAGGGGAAAAAAACAAGGATCAATAAAGTAAGTGGAAAAATACTTCTATCTACATTCAGAGTCCATTAGTTCTTTAACTGGATATGTATATTATTTCCCCCCATGAGTCCTTTGTATTTGTGTTGCTGAGAGGAGCTGAATCATTTATAGTTGATCATTACACAATGTTCCTGATACTGTGCACAATGTTTTCCTGATTCTGCTCATATTCATGTAAGTGCACTAGTTCATATAAGTCTTTCCAGGTTTTCCTGGATTCTGCCTGTTTATCATTTCTTATTGCACAATAATAAATATACTTTTACATTCACATGCCATAGTTTGTTCAATCATTCCCCAACTGATGGGTATCCTTTCAATTTCCAATATTTTGCCACCGTGGAAAGGGCTGCCATGATTTTTTTTTTTTTGCCCAGTAAGGTCCTTTTCCCTTTTTTATGATCTCTCTAGGATACAGACCTAGTAGTGGTATTACTGGATCAAATAGCATGCCCAGTTTGGTTACTCTTTGGGCATAGATTTAAATTGTTCTCCAGAATGCTTGAATAGTTTGCAATTCCACCAGTTGTCAGTGTCTGAATTTTCCCACATCTTCTCTAGCATTTATCATTTTCCTTTTGTCATATTAGCCAATGTGATAGGTATGAGACAGAGCCTCAGAAGTTTTTTTTTTTGCATTTCTCTAATCAAAAGTGATTTAGAGGGGTGACTGGGTGGCTCAGTGAATAGAGCACTGGCCCTGGAATCAGGAGGACCTGAGTTCAAATCCATCCTCAGACACTTGATACACTTATTAGCTGTGTGGTTTTGGGCAAGACACTTATCCCCAATTGCCCTCCAAAAACAAACAAATAAACACTTATCACGAAATGCCCTCCAAAAACAAACAAACAAACATTTGAGACAGCTAGGTGGCACAGTGAGTAATGTCGGCCCAGAGTTGGGATGACCCAGGATCTGTCTCAGCCTCAGAAAATGAGCACCCACACATAAATAATGACTGGTCGTGTGACCATGAGCAAGTTACTTAACCCCAATTGCTTAAAAAAAAGTGATTTAGGGGTGGCTAGGTGTCGAAGTGAGTAGAGTGCTGGCCCTGGAGTCAGAAGGACCTGAGTTCGGATCCAGCCTCAGACACTTAACGCACACACACAAAAAAAAAAAAAAAACCTAGCCGTGTGACCTTGGGCAAGTTACTTAACCCCAACTGCCCTCCAAAAAGCAAAAAAAAAAAAAAAAAAGTGATTTAGAACACTACTTCATATGCCCATAGATTGCTTTAATTTCTTCATATGAAAACTGCTTGTTCATATTGTTTGACCATTTATCAGTTAAGGAAGGACATGTATTCTTATAAATTTGACTGAATACTTTATATATTTTAAAAATGAGGCTTTTATCAGAGACACTTGCTATAAAGATCATTTCTCATCTTTCTATTTTCCTTTTAATCTTGGTTACATTGGTTTTGTTGGTACAAAAGCTTTTTAATTTAACATAATCACTATTATCTAGTTTACATTTTGTAATGTTCTCTATCAATTGTTTGGTCATTAATTCTTCCACTTTTCATTGATCTGCCTGGCAGAGTATTCCTTGTTCTTCTGATTTCTTTATGGTGTCAATATTTATGACTAAATCAAAGCACATGTTTGTCATATCTAACTTTACTAATATTCTAATTAACATTCCATTTAACTACTTATTTTTTTTCTTATTTGTTTTTGGTTGGATTTATCAATCTCTGAGAGAGGAAGAATGAGGTCCCCCACTAATACAGTCTTATTTTCTATTTCTTCCTTTAACTCGCTTAACATCTCCTTTAAGAATCTGTATGCTATGCCATTTGGTGTTACATGTTTAGTATTCATATTGCTTCATTGTCTATGGTACCTTTTAGCAAGATGTAAATTCCTTCCTTATTACTTTTAATTAAATCTAGCTTTGTGTTTGTTTTGTCTTAATCAGGATTGCTACTCCCGCTTTTTTAAATTTCATCTGAAGCATAATAGTTTCTGCTCTAGCCACTTATCTTTATTCTGTCTGTATCTCTCTGCTTCAAGTGTGTTTCTTGTAAACAACATATTGTAGGATTTTGGTTTTTGATCAACTTTGCTATTCACTATCATTTTATTGGAGAGTTCATCCAGTACAGATTCACAGTTGATTACTAACTGTGTATTTCCCTTCATCCTACTCTCCCTCCTGTCTGTCCTCTCTCTCCTTTCAACCTTTCCCTCCTCACTAGTGTTTTGCTTCTGTCTACTACTACCCACACTTCTATCAGTCCCTACTCTCCACTTTTGCCAGATCTCCTCTTCTTCTATTTCCCTGTCAGGCAAGATAGATTCCTACATTCTATTGTTTGGGTAAATGATTTCCTCTTTGTACCAATACTATTGAGAGTACCCCATTCTACCTCTTCCTTCCTTCTGCATCCATTGAACTCCTTTTTCTCATCACTTTATCTTTATGTTATTCCCTCAAATTCATTGTATACCTGTACCCTCTGTGTATATTTTTTTCCCACTGTACTATTAGTGACAATTTTTAAGAATCATGTTTCATCTTGCTGTCTAGAGACGTAAATAAGTTTAGCACAATTGAATCCCTTCTTTTTCCCCTTGAAGTATAGTGCTTAATTATGTTTGGTAAGTGTAAATTGTAGTCCTAGCTCCTTTGCCTTCTGCAATATCATGTTCCATGACCTCTAATCCTTTAATTTTGCAGCAGCCAAGTTCTATGTACTTCTGCTTAGGGTTCCCCAATATTTATCTTTGCCAATTTCTTGATTAATTTTAAGTTTTCCACATTCATTTCGACAAGATTTTGAGTTACAAATTTTCCATGACTTTCTCCTACCCCCCACCCCAAGATAGTAAGCCTACTGAATACTCCTACTCCCAATCTGTTCTCTCTTAGGTACTCTTTCATCCCCCCACCCCAACTTTCTTGTAGGGCAAGGTAGATTTCTACACTCCAGTGTCTGTATATCTTAATTCCAATTTGCATGCAAAAGAACATTTTTAAGTCGTTTTTTCTTTTGTTTTTAAAACTTTGATTTCCAAACACTTTCCCTTTCTTCCTCCTCACCCACCCCCACTGAGAAGACAAGCATTTCAATGTAGGTTGTACATGTGTAGTTATGGAAAACATTTGCATAATATTTATATTGAAAGACTAACTATATTTCCCTCCATCCTATCCTGTCCTTCACTTATTCTATTTTCTCCTTTGACCCTATGTCTTTTCAAAAGTGTTTGCTTCTAACTACCTTCCCTCCCAATCTGTCCTCCCTTCTATCATTCCTTCCTCTTATACCCTTCACCACTACTTTCCTGTATGGTAAGATATCCAGTAAGAATGTATGTTGCTGGGGGCAGAGCCAAGATGGCAGAGTAGAAACAGCTCATTCAAGCCACTCAGCCCCCACATTCCCCCCAAACGATGTAAAAGGGGACTCTGAACAACTTCCGGAGCCCCAGCACCCACATAACGACACAGAGAAGCTAAACTCCCGCTGAGGACAGCCCAGCAGCCCTGCAGGAAGGACCAGCGCAGTGGTCTGGGACCTGGCAGCGTGCAGCGCGCAGAGTGCAGGAGCCGAGCCGAACCGAGCCCAGGTCCCCATGAGCCGAGGTTTTAGCCCCAGGGCGGCAGGGCCAGCAGCCAGCTGGAGGAACCCCAGAACACCAGGAGCTGTGGCGACTCCAGAATTATCAACATAGACTTGCCTGGGACAAAGTAAGAGGTTAGTATCCTATGGACTTTGGGACTGGTATTAGGGAATGCGTCGGCTCCCTCCCCTGGGGGCTAGAAGCCGCTGAGGACAAACTCCATTTTGTAGTTTTCAGAGGCAGCTCCCGCTCCCAGCCTGCAAATTTGTAGGGAGATCCAGCGATCAGTCTTGGGGGGTAATCGCTCTTGCTTTAACCTCCCTGGATCTGGATTGTGATCTGGGGTGGAAGTCGTGGGTGGGTTTACAGCTTGCCAGAAACGGAAGTTGCCCCCTACACGTTCGGGACGAAAATTCCTCTAGCTGGCCTTAAAGCCATAGTTTGGCAACAAGCCCAAAAGTCAAGCAATTAAGTGGCAACATGCCAAGGCAAAGGAAACAGAAAAATGCAACCCTAGACTCCTATTTTGGGGGCATAGAGCAGGAAAAGGACTGTGAGGTCAGAAGTCCTGCTCCAAAAGCCCCAGGGGAAAACATGAGCGGGTTGCAGGCCATAGAGGACCTTAAGAAGGACTTTAAAAATCAAATAAGAGAAATGGAGGAAAAACTGGAAAGAGAAATGAGAAGGATGCAGGAAAAGTATGAAATGAGGGTCAACAGCCTGACTGAGAAAAGCAACACCTTAAAAAATAGACTAACTCAAATGGCAAAGGAGGCCCACAAGGGCAATGAGGAGAAGAATGCCTTAAAAAGTCGAATTTGCCAGATGGAAAAAGAATCTCAGAAGTTTACTGAGGAGATTCATTCCTTCAGAGTTAGACTGGAGCAAATGGAAGCTAGTGACTTTATGAGAAATCAAGATGCTGTTAAGCAGATACAAACAAATGAAAGATTAGAAGGCAATGTGAAATATCTCATGGGAAAAACCATTTTTTTTTTATTTTTATTTTTTATTAATTTATTAGTTTAGTTTCAGTTAACAAGATTCAATTCCATAGTTCCTTGATTTTCAAATTTCCTTTACTTCCCTCCCCCCTCCCCTCATGACAGCATATAGTACAGTATAGGGTCTGCAAATGCATTCATATTAAACATTATTCCAATTACAAAGGCATATTGTACTAGGTGGGATGAAATATAGTAAGGACGAAGTAAAACCAAACAATGAGAAGAACAAGATCATTTAGTTTGCTTCCATCAGGATTCAGGCTCAGTTCTTTCTAGTTATATCTCTGGATGGCGCATTTCTCACTTTCTTGAGTCATTCGGGATTAATTTATATCACTGCATTGCTGAAAAGAGTCCAGTCTGTCATAGTTGGTCGTCACAGATATGGTATGTCTGTGATTGTATACAAATTTCTTCTGATTCTACTCTTCTCGCTCAGCATCAGCTTGTATAAGTCTCTCCAGGTAATTATGAAATCCGTCACCTCCTCGTTTCTTATAGCACAATAAAATTCCATTACATTCATATACCACAACTTGTTTAGCCATTCCCCAATTGATGGGCACCCCTTTAGTTTCCAATTCTTTGCAACCACAAAATGGGCTGCTAAAAATATTTTTGTACATATGGTTCTTCCTCCCACTACTATGATCTCTTTGGGATATAACCCTAGAAGTGGTATGGCTGGGTCAAAGGGTATGAAATTATTTATAATCCTTTGGGCATAATTCCAGATTGCTCTCCAGAATGGTTGGATAAGTTCACAACTCCACCAACAATGTATTAGTGTTCCAATTTGTCCACATCCTCTCCAGCATTTGTCACTTTCTTGTTTTGTCATCTTAGCCAATCTGACTGGAGAGATGTGGTCTCTCAGAGTTGTTTTGATTTGCATTTCTCTAATTAATAGTGATTTAGAGCATTTCTTCATATGCTTATAGATATCTTTAATTTCTTTCTCTGAAAACTTCCTATTCATATCCTTTGACCATTTCTCAATGGGGGAATGACTTGTATTCATATAGATTTGGCTCAATTCTCTATAAATTTTAGAAATGAGTCCTTTATCAGAGACACAGGTTGTAAAAATTCTTTCCCACCTCTCTCTTGATCTTGGTTACATTGGCTTTGTTTGTGCAGAAGCTTTTCAATTTAATGTAATCAAAATTACCCATTTTGCATTTTATAATGCTCTCTAATTCTTGTTTGGTCCTAAAATCTTCCCCTCTCCACAGATCTGTCAGGTAAACTATTCCTTGCTTTCCCAAATTGCTTACAGTATCATCCTTTACATCTAGATCATGCACCCATTTAGACTTGATTTTGGTATATGGTGTTAGATAGTGATCTATGTCCAATTTTTGCCATACTGTATTCCAGTTTTGCCAGCAGTTTTTGTCAAATAGTGCATTCTTATCCCAAAAACTGGGCTCTTTGGGTTTATCGAACAATAGATTGCTATATTCATTAACTGCTGGGTCTCCTGCACTTAATCTATTCCATTGATCCACTGCTCTACACCTCTGCCAGTACCAAGCAGTTTTGATGACTGCTGCTGTATAATACAGATTAAGATCTGGCATAGCTAGTCCACCTTCCCTAGCATTTCTTTTCATTAATTCCCTTGATATTCTAGACCGTTTGTTTTTCCAAATAAATTTTGTTATTATTTTGTCTAACTCTACAAAGTAGTTTTTTGGTAAATTGATTGGAATGGCACTAAATATATAATTTAGTTTGGGTAAAATTGTCATTTTAATTATATTAGCTCGACCCAGCCACGAGCAATTGATATTTTTCCAACTATTTAGATCTGTTTTTATTTGTGTGAGAAGTGTTTTGTAGTTGTGATCATATAGATTCTGGGTTTGTTTTGGCAAGTAGATTCCCAAATATTTTATGATGTCTACAGTGACTTTAAATGGGATTTCTCTTTCTATCTCTTGCTGTTGAGTTTTATTAGAGATGTATAGGAATGCTGAGGATTTATGTGGGTTTATTTTATATCCTGCAACTTTGCCAAATTTATTTATTGTCTCAAGTAGTTTTTTACTTGATTCTCTAGGATTCTCTAAGTATATCATCATATCATCTGTAAAGAGTGATAGCTTGGTCTCTTCTTTGCCTAATTTGATTCTTTGATTTCTTTTTCTTCTCTAATTGCTACTGCTAACGTTTCTAGTACCAGATTGAATAAGAGGGGTGATAGTGGACACCCTTGTTTCACTCCTGATCTTATTGGAAAGGCTTCTAGTTTATCCCCATTGCATATAATACTTGCTGATGGTTTTAGATAGATGCTAGCAACTATTTTAAGGAAGGCTCCATTTATTCCTATACTTTCTAGTGTTTTTAATAGGAATGGATGTTGTACTTTGTCAAAAGCCTTTTCTGCATCTATTGCGATGATCATGTGGTTTTTGCTAGTTTTATTGTTGATATGCTCAATTATACTGATGGTTTTCCTAATATTAAACCATCCTTGCATTCCTGGAATGAATCCTACCAGATCAGGGTGTATTATTTTTGTGATAAGTTGTTGGAGTCTTTTGGCTAATATTTTATTTAGAATTTTTGCGTCTAAATTCATGAGGGAGATTGGTCTATAATTTTCTTTCTCTGTTTTATCTCTTCCTGATTTAGGAATCAGTACCATATTTGTGTCATAGAAAGAGTTTGGTAGGACTCCTTCTTCACTAATTTTCCCAAATAGTTTGTAGAGTATTGGAATCAATTGTTCTTTAAATATTTGATAGAATTCTCTAGTGAACCCATCTGGCCCTGGAGATTTTTTCCTAGGGAGTTCATTGATGGCTTGTTTGATTTCTTTTTCTGAGATGGGGTTATTTAGGTAATTCAGTTCCTCTTCAGTTAATCTGGGCAATTTGTTATTTTGTAAATATTCATCCATTTCACTAAGATTGTCATATTTATGTGCATACTATTGGGAAAAAATAATTCCTCATTATTTTTTTGGTTTCCTCTTCATTGGAGGTAGATTCACCATTTTATTTTTGATACTCATAATTTGGTTTTCTTCTTTCTTTTTTTTATCATATTGACTAAGGGTCTATCAATTTTGTTGATTTTTTCATAAAACCAGCTCTTAGTTTTATTTATTAATTCAATAGTTTTCTTAATTTCAATTTTATTAATCTCGCCTTTGGTTTTCAATATTTCTAATTTAGTACTAAATTGGGGGTTTTCAATTTGTTCTTTTTCTAGCTTTTTCAATTGCATGTCCAATTCATTGACCCCCCCCTTCTCTCTGCTTTAATTAAGTATGCACTCAGGGATATAAAACTTCCCCTGAGAACTGCCTTTAGTGCATCCCACAAATTTTGGTATGTTGTTTCATTATCATTCTCTTGAATGAAATTATTGATTGTTTCTATAATTTCTTCTTTGACCCACCAATTTTTTAGGGTTAAATTGTTTAGTTTCCAATTAGTTTTTAGTCTATCTTTCCATGGCCCTTTATTGCATATAATTTTTATTGCATCATGATCTGAGAATGATGCGCTTAATATTTCTGCCTTTTCTTCACTGGATTGTGAGGTTTTTATGCCCTAGTACATGGTCTATTTTTGAGTATGTACCATGCACTACTGAGAAGAAAGTAAATTCCTTTTTATCCCCATTCAGTTTTCTCCAGAGATCCATCATATCTAGTCTCTCTAAGATTCTATGCACCTCCTTAACTTCTTTCTTGTTTATTTTGAGGTTAGATTTATCGAGTTCAGAGAGGGGGAGATTAAGGTCCCCCACTAGTATAGTTTTGCTATCTATTTCTTTCTCTAATTCCTTTAACTTCTCCTCTAGGAATTTGGATGCTATACCACTTGGTGCATATATATTAAGTAGTGATATTGCTTCATTCTCAATGGTGCCTTTTAGTAGGCTATAGTTTCCTTCCTTATCTCTTTTAATTAGATCTATTTTTGCTTTTGCTTTATCTGAGATAAGTATTGCTACCCCTGCTTTTTTTACTTTAGCTGAGGCATAATAAATTTTACTCGAACCTTTTCCCTTTACCCTGTGGGTATCCCTTTGTTTCAAATGTGTTTCTTGAAGACAGCATATTGTAGGATTATGGTTTTTAATCCATTCTGCTATCCGCCTCTGTTTTATGGGAGAGTTCATCCCATTCACATTCACAGTAATGATGACTATCTGTCTCTTCCCTTCCATCCTATTCCCTCCCCTGTTTATGTTTTTGTTTCTTCCTTCTCCCTTCCCCTCTTGGAGTTTTCCCTTTTGACCGCCCCCTCCCTCAGTGTTCCCACCCAGTGACCCCCCTTCTTAACCTACCCTCTCCCCTTACTACTATTTCCCTCCCTTATAATCCCTCCATTTAGTCTCCTGCTTTTCACCCCACCCCCTTACCCTCCCACAATCTATAGGATACAATAAATTTTTATACTTATCAGAGTAAATTACTCCCCGTTCGATTCCAAACCAATGAGAGTAAATTTCAAACAGTGCTCCTCTCCCTCCCTCCAATTCCTCTATTTAATGAATTTATGTGTCTATTCATGTTAGATTCTTAAACTTCACTGATTAATTTGATCCTTCTTTGAACCAGAACCAGTGAGAATAGTGTTTAAATGATGTTCCTCTCCCTCTTACTTTCCCTTCTTCTATAGTGTGTTTTGATGCCTCTTCAGATTGCATATTTTACCTTTTCCTAGCTCATCATTTCCTTTTTCCCATTACAGTACCATTGATCCCCATAATAGTCTTTTTTTTTTTAGACTCCATGTTAGTGCATTCATACCCACACCCTCTAAGTATAACCCTTTTGCAGGTCATGATAATCATAAAGATTTCAAATATTGACAGTTATCAGCTCCACATATAGGGATGTGAACATTTTGCTCTTGTTGCATCCCAGGTAATGAGCTTGTGTTTGTGGATGTGGGTGTGTGCACTTCTGCATGTGTGAGTCTATGTTACCCTTGTTTACCTTTTTATGTTCTTCTGGAGTCTTGTAATTGGAGATCAAATTTTCCATTGAGCTCTGGCTTTTTCATTAGGAAAGTCTGGAAGTCCCTTACTTCATTAAACGTCCATCTCCTTGCCTGAAAGATTATGCTCAGTTTTGTCGGGTAGTTAATCCTTGGTTGTAGTCCTAGCTCTCTTGCCCTATGAAATATCAAATTCCAGTCCCTCCACTCTTTTAATGTAGAGGCTGCTAGGTCCTGTGTGATCCTAACTGTAGTTCCTCGATATTTGAATTGTTTCTTTTTGGCTACTTGTAGAATTTTTACTTTAATTTTTAATTCTGGAATTTGGCTGCTATATTTCTTGGAGTTTTCAGTTTGGGATCTCTTTCAGGAGGAGTCCGGTGAATTCTATCAATAGCTATTTTATCTTCTGATTCCAGGACCTCAGGACAGTTTTCTTTGACAATCTCTTGGAGGATGTTGTCTAGACTGTTTTTCTCATCATGGCTTTCTGGTAGACCAATAATTCTTAGATTGTCTCTCCTGGATCTGTTCTCTAAGTCAGTTATTTTTCCAGTGAGATATTTTACATTTTCTTGCAATTTTTCGATTATCTTGTTTTTTTTGATTGACTCCTGCTGCATCATAGAGTTCTGAGTTTCAGATTGATTGTATCTAATTTTTAGTGAATTATGGTCTTCAGCTAGTTTTTGAAGTTCCTTTTTTAGGGAGGTATTTTCTTTTTCCAAGTTGGTCATTGCCTCCCTGATTAGGTCTTTAAAATGTTTCTTAAGCTCCTCCAGGAGTGCTATTTGGGCTTGAGACCAGATCATGTTTCCTTCTGTGGTCTCTGGTGTGGGCAAAGAGTCTATATTGTCTTGTGTGTTTTGTTGTTCTTGCCCTGCATAGTATGCTCGAATAGACTTTTTTGCCTTCCCCTTCTCCTTTTCAGCTTCCTTCCTTCCCATTTTGACTTCCTGTTTCTTAGTGTCTCAGGCTATGAGTTTGGGGCCTGATCCTTGACTTTGAATACCTCTGGGTGGCTAGTTTATGGCTAAGTCAGGGAAGTCAGTGAGGAATGTAGATGTGTAGGTGGGGATGAGTCTGACCACTTCAGATTTCTGCCTCTATACCCCTGGGCTATAAGTAGGCTTTTGTTGGTGAGGAGGTGGGGCTTGTTGGGTCCCCTCCCTCTCTTCTCTTCAGATTCCTGGCTGTCTCAGTTACACCCCTTCTTGGAGATTCTCAAGCCTGAGGCTATTTCCATTTACTTGGGATTTCAATCTGGGTGGGAGACCTATCTTTGGGTTTTCTGCTTCATGAAGGAGGGTTGGGAGGATCTGAGCAGCCAGAATTTACTTTGCCATTCCAGCCCCTGTATTATACAGGCAGGCAGTTTCTAAACTTCCAGGATGGGGGCCGAATGCAGCCCGAGAAGCCATTCTCTCCACTGGGGTCCCGACTCTCCTACCTGGCTCCAATGATCAGTTCCCCCTGCTAGATGACTGCGATTCGTTCTTGGTAAGTCTGCAGGCTGGGGCTTTTTCTCTCTCTGGTGTAGTCTGCTTGCCTGCTCTTAGGTCTGAGTTGTGCAGACCCCACACTCTCTGCGCTTGACCTGTGTGGACACACTGGCCAACCTCCTGGGCTGGATTCTGCCACACTCTGTCTTCCACTTGGCTCCGTCACTCCGGAATCCGCTCAGATTTACCCTTTGAGACTTAGTGACAGAGGAGCTCAGCGAAGTTACTGCTTCCTTTCCACCATCTTGGCTCTGCCGCCCCGTCTCCCCTGGAAAATAGATCCAGGAGAGACAATTTAAAAATTATTGGACTACCTGAAAGCCATGATCAAGGAAAGAACCTAGAAATCACCCTTCAAGAAATTCTCAAGGAAAACTGCCCTGATATTTTAGATCCAGAGGGCAAAATAGAGGTTGAAAGAATCCACCGATCACCTCCTGAAAAAGATCCCAAAAAGAAAACTCCCAGGAATATTATAGCCAGGTTCCAGAATCCCCAGATCAAGGAGAAAATACTACAAGCAGCCAGGAAGAAACAATTTCAATATTGTGGAAACACAATCAGAATAGCCCAGGACCTGGCAGCTTCTACACTGAGGGATCGAAGGGCATGGAATATGATATTCCAGAGGGCAAAAGAACTGGGAATGAACCCAAGGGTCACCTACCCAGCAAAACTGAGTATTTTGTTTCAGGGGAAAATATGGTCATTCAGTGGAATAGAGGACTTTCAAGCATTCTTGAGGAAAAAAGCAGAATTGAATAGAAAATTTGACATCCAGACACAAGAAGCAAGAGATGCCTGAGAAGGTAATCAGGGAAAAGAAATCAAAAGGAACTTATCAAAGTTGAACTATTTACATTCCTATATGGAAAAGCAATATCTGTGACTGATGATATCTTTCTCACTATGAAAATAATGGAAGAAGGGGGTGTGGTCATATGAATACATATGTGAATGTGTGTGTATATGGCTGCAGTTATATATGGATAGAGGGCATAGGTTGATTTTGTTGGGAAGGGAGAGTACTCAAGGGATGAAATTATGAGGTGAGAGAGGAAAGTGGTAAGAGGAGATGGGGAGAGACAGGGTAGTGTAAACCATCCCATGCAGAAGAAGCAAGGGGAAGTGGTTGCAAAAGAGGGGGAGAATAAGGAAGGCTAAAAAGGCAAAACCACATTCAAATTGAATTTGGTTCAGGGAGAAAATGACATACATAGTAAATGGGATATCTCAACCTGCAGCAGGATAGGGGGAAGGGGGATGGGAGGAGGGATGATGGAAGGGAGGGCATCCTTGGGGTGAGGGGAGGTTGGAAGTACCCACTATAGAAGAGGGACAGGATCATGTAGGGAATGGACCAGGTGGGGAGTGGGATGAGTGGGAGGGAATTATAAGCAGCCTTGTACAATATATCTACTATGATAATGTTTTGCATAGCTAGACATGTACAACATATACTGAATTACTTATCTTCCAAGAGGGAATGGGTGCCAAGGGAGGAAGGAAATGGATCTGAAATTTGAGGTCATAACATTAAATGTTTCAAATACATATAAATACTATTATTAATACTCTTTTTCTTGTAATAGGGAGATAAGATGTGCAGGCATTGGGATGCAAAGACTCACCTTCCTCTAACTGAAAAGTCGATGGGGGTATGGGAGAAGGTATGGGAGAGAGCATATTGGAGGAAGCGATATCTTGTGGGATTACTGTTCTGGGAGGTTGGGTAGGGGAATAATGGGGGGAAAATGATTGTAACTCAAAATCTGGCGGAAATGAATGATGTAAAACAGAAGTTAATAAAGCATTTGTTTAAAAAAAAAAAGAATGTATGTTGTTCCTTCCTTGAGCCATATTCAATAAGAATAATGTTGCCCCATTCCCTTTCACTTTCCCACTCTTCCCCTCCATTGTAACAGTTTTCTCTTGCATCTTTTATGAGAGACTATATACCCCATTCTGTCTCTCCATTTTTCCTTCTCCCAAAATATTCCTCTCTCACCTCTTAATTTTATTTTTCAGATGTCACCCCTTCCTATTCAACTCATCCTGTGCTCTTTGTCTATGTCTAGATGTAAACATATACACACATTCACATATGTATTTCATAGACATACACCTTCCTATACATACATATATACACATATATATTTCTTCAACTCTCCTCATATTAAGAAGTCTCATAAATTACAATTATTGTTTTTCCATTTAGGAATGCATATAATTCAACTTTAATAAGTTCCTTATGATTTCCTTTACCTGTTTACCTTCTCATGCTTCTTTTGCTTCTTCTATTTGAAAGTCAAATTTTCTGTTCAGCCCTGGTTTTTTCATCAGGAATGCTTGAAAGTCCTATATTTCATTGAATAACCATCATTTCCCTTGAAACATTATACTCAATTTTTCTGGGTAGGTGATTCTTGGTTTTAATCCTAGCTCCTTTGACCTCCAGAATATCATATTCCAAGGCCTTCAGTCTCTTAATGTAGAAACTGCTAGATCTTGTGTTATCTTGATTGTCTTTCCACAATACTCAAATTTTTTCTTCCTGGCTGCTTATAATGGTTTCTCTTTGACCTGGGAACTCTGGAATTTGGCTATGATATTCCTAGAATTTTTTTCTTTTTGTAATATTTTTCAAGAGGCAATGGGTAAATTCTTTCAATTTTTACCTTGCCTTTTGTTCTAGAATGTCAGGGCAATTTTCCTTTAGAATTTCCTGAAAGATGTTGTCCCGGAGCTTCTTTTGATTATGACTTTCAGATAGTCCAATGATTCTGGTATTTTATCCCCTGGATCTATTTTACAGGTCAACTGTTTCTTTTTTTTCTCCATGAAGGATTTCATTTTTTTTCATATTTGTTTCATTCTTTTGAATTTCTTGGATTGATTCCTGATTTCTCAGAGTCATAACCTTCCACTTGCCCAAATTTTAACTTTTAAGGTACTGTTTTTCTCAATTAGCTTTTGTACTTTTTCATTTGGTCAATTGTATCCTTTAATGATTTGTTTTCTTCATTGCCTTTTTGTATCTCATTTTGCATTTAGTCCTTTCTACTTTTCATGCCATTTTCCAACCTCTTGACTGTTTTTTCTTATAATTCTCTTGTGCCACTCTCATTTTTCCTCATTTTTATTCTATCTTTCTAATATGATTTCAAGTTCTTTTTTGAGTTCTTCCATGAATTATTTCTGAGTTTGAGGCTACTTCCTAATTTTTTTTCAGGGTTTGGCTCACAGGTGATCAAATCCTGAACAAATTTTGTGTATCTCTTCCTTTCAGTTCTTCATATAAATTCTACCCAAAGTGCTAAAATTCTTCTCAGTCTTTTAATATTCTGTGGCTATTGGTACAACTTTATCTTTTTGCTGTCCCTTGCTCTTGATACATTGTTGAGTCATCTATTCTACTAATCATTTGCTTAGCATTTTTTAAAAAGTGTAGCTTTAATTTCATCATTGTAGGAGGACTTCATACACAGCTCCCTCCTTCCGACTCTCTAAGTTATAATCAGAGACAGTTGTCTGTCTCAGTAAATGGTTAAGTGACTTGTCTAGGCTGATGCAGCCATACCATGGTAACGGAAGAACATGAAATCTAGTATTCCAAACTCTGAGACCAACTGCACCACATTGCCTCTTCTGCTGGACTCATAGTAGGTACTTAGCGAGTGCGTGTTGAACCATTTGAAGTGTAATAGTTTAATACTACTGCTTGTAAATAAATAATAATATATGTACTACAAAATTCTTCAGACACAGGCATATTTTAAATTTCAAAAAGTTATTGCAAAATTGAATACAATGTAACATTTGATACAAGAAATGGCCTTGCAAATTTTCTCATGGTTAGGTTTAAAATTAATATATAGTAAATTTAACATTTATTAATGCTAAGTTATTAAGAAAGCCATGGAAAAGATTTTCAATGTTCGCACCCCCCCCCCCAAGAAAACAAAACATTACAAAACTGGCTGCAGAAACAGCAGTCTAGCAGAAATTGGGCATATATCAACAATTCCTACCATATGACAAGCTGTAGATGTATACATTACCTAGATCTAAAAAGGTCACAAAATAAAAACATTAGATGTCTCAAAAATAAATTAACTTTTACATATATGGATATGGGAAGAGTTCATGAATAAACAGGTAATTGGAAGGACCATGAAAGACAAAATGGACAATTTTGATCATATGAAATTTAAAAGTTCTTACACAAACAAATCTGTTCTAGCTAAAACAAAAAAGAAAATCTACAACAAATTACTCTGATAAGGTTTCTTAACTAAAACATATAAGGAATAAATTAAAAATCTAATAATTGCCATTCTCCAGATGGTAAATAGTCAAAAGTCGTTATGAACCTCCTATTTTTTTTTTCTTTTTGTAGGGGGAGGGGGATGGCAGGGCAATTGGGGTTAAGTGACTTGTCCAAGGTCACATGGCTAGTAAGTGTTAAGTGTCTCAGGTCACATTTGAACTCAGGTCCTCCTGACTTCATGTCTGGTGCTCTATATATTGTGCCACCTAGCTACCCCAGAACCTGCTATTTTTTTTAAACAAATGCTTTATTAACTTCTGCCTTACATCATTCATTTCCGCCAGATTTTGAGTTACAATCATTTCTCCCACGTTATTGCCCTACTCAACCTCCCGGAATAGCAGTCCCACAAGATATCGCTTTCTCCAATCTGCTCTCTCCCATACCTTGTCCCATACCCCCTACGACTTTTCCATTAGAGGAAGGTGAATCATTGTGTCCCAATGCCTGCACATCTTATCTCCCAATTATAAGCAAAAGAGTATTAATAATAGTATTTATATATATTTGAAACATTTAATGTTAAGACCTCGAAATTCAGATCAATTTCCTTCCTCCTTTGTCACCCATTTCCTCTGGGGAGATAAGTAATTCATTATATGTTGTACATGTCTAGCTATGCAAAACATTATCATAGTAGATATATTGTACAAGGCTGCTTATAATTCCCTCCCACTCATCCCACCCCCCACCTAGTCCATTCCCTACATGATCCTGTCCCTCTTCTATAGTGGGTACTTCCAACCTCCCCTCCCCCCAAGGATGCCCTCCCATCCATCATCCCTGCTCTCATCTCCCTTCCCCCTATTCTACTGCAGGTTGAGATATCCCATTTAGTATGGATGTCATTCTCTCCCTGAACCTAATTCAATGAGAATGTGGTTTTGCCTTTTGGCCTACCTATTCTCCCCCTCCCTTGCAACCACTGCCCCTTGCTTCTTCTACATGAGATAGTTTACCCTACCCTGTCTCTCCCCATCTCCTTTTGCCACTTTCCTCTCTCACTTCATAATTTAATCCCTTGAGTATTCTCCCTTCCCAACAAATTCAACCTATGCCCTCTATCCATATATAACTGTAACCATATACACACACATTCACATATGTATTTATATGACCACACACCCTTCTTCCATTATTTTCATAGTGAGAAAGATATCATAAATCAGTTATTGCTTTTCCATATAGGAATATAAATAGTTCAACTTTGATAAGTTCCTTTTGATTTCTTTTCCCTGATTACCTTCTCAGGCATCTCTTCCTTCGTGTGTCTGGATGTCAAATTTTCTATTCAATTCTGGTTTTTTACCTCAAGAATGCTTGAAAGTCCTCTATTACACTGAATGACCATATTTTCCCCTGAAACAAAATACTCAGTTTTGCTGGAGAGGTGACCCTTGGGTTCATTCCCAGCTCTTTTGCCCTCTGGAATATCATATTCCATGCCCTTCAATCCCTCAGTGTAGAAGCTGCCAGGTCCTGGGCTATTCTGATTGTGTTTCCACAATATTGAAATTGTTTCTTCCTGGCTGCTTGTAGTATTTTCTCCTTGATCTGGGGATTCTGGAACCTGGCTATAATATTCCTGGGAGTTTTCTTTTTGGGATCTTTTCCAGGAGGTGATCTGTGGATTCTTTCAACCTCTATTTTGCCCTCTGGATCTAAAACATCAGGGCAATTTTCCTTGAGAATTTCTTGAAGGGTGATTTCTAGGTTCTTTCTTTGATCATGGCTTTCAGGTAGTCCAATAATTTTTATATTTTCTGTCCTGGATCTATTTTCCAGGCCAGTGGTTTTTCCCATGAGATATTTCACATTACCTTCTAATCTTTCGTTTGTCTGGATCTGCTTAACAGCATCTTGATTTCTCATAAAGTCATCAGCTTCCATTCGCTCCAGTCTAACTCTGAAGGTATGAATCTCCTCAGTGAACTTTTGAGATTCTTTTTCCATCTGGCAAATTCGACTTTTTAAGGCATTCTTCTCCTCATTGCCCTTGTGGGCCTCCTTTGCCATTTGAGTTAGGCTATTTTTTAAGGTGTTGTTTTCGTCAGTCAGGCTGTTGACCCTCATTTCATACTTTTCCTGCATCCTTCTCATTTCTCTTTCCAATTTTTCCTCCACTTCTCTTATTTGATTTTTAAAGTCCTTCTTAAGGTCCTCTATGGCCTGCAACCCGTTCATGTTTTCCCTTGGGGCTTTTGGAGCAGGACTTCTGACCTCACAGCCCTTTTCCCGCTCTATGCCCCCAAAATAGGAGTCTAGGGTTGCATTTTTCCGTTTCCTTTGCCTTGGCATGTTGCCTCTTAATTACTTGACTTTTGGGCTTGTTGCCACACTATGGCTTTAAGGCCAGCTAGAGGAATTTTCATCCCAAATGTGTGGGGGGCAACTTCTGTTTCTGGCAAGCTGTAAACCCACCCACAGCCTCCACCATAGATCACAATCCAGATCCAGGTAAGTTAAAGCAAGTGTGATTACCCCCCAAGACTGATCACTGGATCTCCCTACAATTCACAGGCCAGGAGCTGGAGCTGCCTCTGAAAACTACAAAATGGCATGTGATCTCAGTGGCTTCTAGCCCCCAAGGGAGGGAGCCAAAGCATTCCCCAAATACTGGTCCCAAAGTCCATAGGTCACTAACCTCTCACTTTGTCCTAGGCATATCTCTGTTGATAATTCTGGAGTCGCCACAGCTGCTGGTGTTCTGGGGTTCCTCCAGCCGGCTGCTGGCCCTGCTGCCCTGGGGCTAAAACCTCGGCTCATGGGGACCTGGGCTCTGCTCGGCTCGGCTCCCAGTGCTCTGTGTGCTGCCGGCTCCCGGAGTGCTGTGCTGGCCCTTCCTGCAGGGCTGCTGGGCTCTCCTCAGCAGGAGGTTAGCTTCTCTGTGTTGTTCTGTGGGTGCTGGGGCTCCAGAAGTTGTTCAGAGTCCCCTTTTACATAGTTTGGGGGTAATCTGGGGGCAGAGTGGCTTGGATGAGCTGTTTCTACTCCACCATCTTGGCTCCGCCCTCAGATCCTGCTATTTTTAAAGGAAGAAATCCAAGCTGTCACCAATCATATTAAATATATCCACAACTCTCTATCTCTCTGTTTACCTATCTATATATCAGTAATAATGAAAGAAATTCAAATTTAGGCAGCTTTGAGGTTCTACCTCAAATATATATAAAACTGCTAAAGATAGCAAAAGTGGAAAATAACAAATATTGGAGGGATTACAGGAAATCAGGTACATTAATGTGATATTGATGGAGCTCTCAATTTGACTAGAAATTATGTAAAGAAATTTGGATCTATGTCTCCATAGTGTCTAGACTGTAGACATATTTTTAATAAACTCTACCGCAACTAGACCTCTACATATAAAGAAATCAAATAAATTGGAAATGAATCTATGTAAACAAAATGTTTCTAGAGTTTCTCTTCATTTGTTGACTGTGGTGGTCTCTCATTGGAAAATGATTAAACATGGTTTATGAATTAAAATTTATATTATTTAGCATAAAATTAATCATTGTAGAAGAAATTTGGCAGGTGTTTATGAAATGATACAGAGCAAAGTAAGAATATGTACAATAGGATGAAGTACCTGTGGGTGCTGGGCCAGGGGTTTGGCCAGGTGAAGGTGCACAGAGATGTCTTCAGCTACCTGCACCAATTATTCAGGGTAAACGATTTGAAGTGTGGCACACTAGTAGGGGAAGACAAACATGGAAAGAAATATTATGAAGACAACAGATAGTTTTTTGGCCAACATCAATGGTTATCTATAACACTGAAATGAATGGCAAAAATATGTTATGGGATATAGATGAAAGCATGGTGCCCCGAAATGGCACCGATGGCTCCGCTGCATAACTGATAACCCTCCCACAACTGTCCCCTCCACTTCTTGTAAGTTCATCTGGAAGAACCACAAATTCAACCTGAGTGGCACCCCCGAACAGTACATCCCATATTCTACAACTCAGAATAAGATTCAAGAATTGGTTCCACCTTCCAGCTGAGAGGAAAAGCTCCAGCTTTGTTTTCTGGTGTGACTAGGCTGTGTGATTTGTACATTTTATGCTTAAATCCTTTACTAAAGTTGTATTGTGTCTTCACAAAAAAAGGAACATGTACAATAAAAATAACACTAGGAATAAAAACAACTTTGTAATACTTCAAAATTCCAGTCAATCCAATGATAAACCATGTGTATTAAAGACTGAAAATGAAACACAATACTCATTTTTTTCAGAGAGGTGATGGAACTTAAATTAAAGTAAAAAAGAGAAATTTTCAGGCATGGTCTCATAGGAATTAGTTTTCCTGGACTTTACCTATTTATGATGAGGTTTTTTTGGTTTTTGGTGTTGTGGTGGTGGTGGTTATTTTTCATTCAGCTGAGTTGGGCAGAGAGGAGGAACTATAAATATTTCTCTGTGTGTATGTGTGTGTGTGCGTGTGTGTGTGTGTATTATAAATAAATTTATTTTTTAAGAATAAAATGCTACAGGGGGGGAGATCATAGAAGTGGGAGGAAGACCCATATGTACAAAAATATTTTTAGCAGCCCTTTTTGTGGTTTCAAAGAATTGGAAACTAAAGGGGTGCCCATCAATTGGGGAATGGCTAAACAAGTTGTGGTATATGAATGTAATGGAATTTTATTGTGCTATAAGAAATGAGGAGGAGACAGATGTCATAATTACCTGGAGAGACTTATACAAACTGATGCTGAGCGAGAAGAGTAGAATCAGAAGAAATTTGTATACAATCACAGACATACCATATCTGTGACGAACAACTATGACAGACTGGACTCTTTTCAGCAATGCAGTGATATAGGTTAATCCCAAATGACTCAAGAAGGTGAGAAATGTGCCATCCAGAGCTATAACTAGAAAGAACTGAGCCTGAATCCTGATGGAAGCAAACTAAATGATCTTGTTCTTCTCATTGTTTGGTTTTACTTCTTCCTTACCATATTTCATCCCACCTAGTACAATATGCCTTTGTAATTGGAATAATGTCTAATATGAATGCATCTGCAGACCCTATACTGTACTATATGCTGTCATGAGGGGAGGGGGGAGGGAAGTAAAGGAAATTTGAAAATCAAGGAACTATGGAATTGAATCTTGTTAACTGAAACTAAACAAATAAATTAATAAAAAAAAAGAAAAAAAAAGAGTTGATGTTCCCATTTTCAGCAACTTCCTTTGAGAAGACTAGATTAGAATAAAACTGATTATTAACCCCTCTGAAGGTATCTGACTGTCTGACCAGATCAAAAATAAACCTATTAGAGCCTGAAGGCCCAAACCTCAAAAAAAAAAAAAAAAAAAAAAAAGAATAAAATGCTACGGGGGGGGGGGGGGGAGCCAAGATGGTGGAGTAGAAACAGAACAGCTCATCCAAGCCACTCTGCCCCCAGATTACCCCCAAACTATGCAAAAGCGGACTCTGAACAACTTCTGGAGCCCCAGCACCCAAAGAATGACACAGAGAAGCTAACCTCCTGCTGAGGAGAGCCCAGCAGCCCTGCAGGAAGGACCAGCACAGCACTCTGGGAGCCGGCAGCACGCAGAGCACTGGGAGCCGAGCCTAGCGGAGCCCAGGTCCCCATGAGCCAAGGTTTTAGCCCCAGGGCGGCAGGGCCACCAGCCAGCTGGAAGAACCCCAGAACACCAGCAGCTGTGGCGACTCCAGAATTATCAACATAGATATGCCTAGGACAAAGTGAGAGGTTAGTGACCTATGGACTTTGGGACCAGTATTTGGGGAATGCGTTGGCTCCCTCCCCTGGGGGCTACAAGCCACTGAGGACACATGCGATTTTGTAGTTTTCAGAGGCAGCTCCAGCTCCTGGCCTGTGAATTGTAGGGAGATCCAGTGATCAGTCTTGGGGGGTAATCACACTTGCTTTAACCTACCTGGATCTGGATTGTGATCTATGGTGGAGGCTGTGGGTGGGTTTACAGCTTGCCAGAAACAGAAGTTGCCCCCCACACATTTGGGATGAAAATTCCTCTAGCTGGCCTTAAAGCCATAGTGTGGCAACAAGCCCAAAAGTCAAGCAATTAAGTGGCAACATGCCAAGGCAAAGGAAACGGAAAAATGCAACCCTAGACTTCTATTTTGGGGGCATAGAGCGGGAAAAGGACTGTGAGGTCAGAAGTCCTGCTCCAAAAGCCCCAAGGGAAAACATGAGCGGGTTGCAGGCCATGGAGGACCTTAAGAAGGACTTTAAAAATCAAATAAGAGAAGTGGAGGAAAAATTGGAAAGAGAAATGAGAAGGATGCAGGAAAAGTATGAAATGAGGGTCAACAGCCTGACTGACGAAAACAACACCTTAAAAAATAGCCTAACTCAAATGGCAAAGGAGGCCCACAAGGGCAATGAGGAGAGGAATGCCTTAAAAAGTCGAATTTGCCAGATGGAAAAAGAATCTCAAAAGTTCACTGAGGAGATTCATTCCTTCAGACTTAGACTGGAGAAAATGGAAGCTAATGACTTTATGAGAAATCAAGATGCTGTTAAGCAGATACAAACAAATGAAAGATTAGAAGGCAATGTGAAATATCTCATGGGAAAAACCACTGGCCTGGAAAATAGATCCAGGACAGAAAATATAAAAATTATTGGACTACCTGAAAGCCATGATCAAAGAAAGAACCTAGAAATCACCCTTCAAGAAACTCTCAAGGAAAATTGCCCTGATGTTTTAGATCCAGAGGGCAAAATAGAGGTTGAAAGAATCCACAGATCACCTCCTGAAAAAGATCCCAAAAAGAAAACTGCCAGGAATATTATAGCCAGGTTCCAGAATCCCCAGATCAAGGAGAAAATACTACAAGCGGCCAGGAAGAAATAATTTCAATATTGTGGAAACACAATCAGAATAGCCCAGGACCTGGCAGCTTCTACACTGAGGGATTGAAGGGCATGGAATATGATATTCCAGAGGGCAAAAGAACTGGGAATGAACCCAAGGGTCACCTCCCCAGCAAAACTGAGTATTTTGTTTCAGGGGAAAATATGGTCTTTCAGTGTAATAGAGGACTTTCAAGCATTCTTGAGGAAAAAAACCAGAATTGAATAGAAAATTTGACATCCAGACACACGAAGGAAGAGATGCCTGAGAAGGTAATCAGGGAAAAGAAATCAAAAGGAACTTATCAAAGTTGAACTATTTATATTCCTATATGGAAAAGCAATAACTGATTTATGATATCTTTCTCACTATGAAAATAATGGAAGAAGGGTGTGTGGTCATATGAATACATATGTGAATGTGTGTGTATATGGTTACAGTTATATATGGATAGAGGGCATAGGTTGAATTTGTTGGGAAGGGAGAATACTCAAGGGATTAAATTATGAGGTGAGAGAGGAAAGTGGCAAAAGGAGATGGGGAGAGACAGGGTAGGGTAAACTATCTCATGTAGAAGAAGCAAGGGGCAGTGGTTGCAAGGGAGGGGGAGAATAGGTAGGCAAAAAAGGCAAAACCACATTCTCATTGAATTAGGTTCAGGGAGAGAATGACATCCATACTAAATGGGATATCTCAACCTGCAGCAGAATAGGGGCAAGGGGGATGAGAGGAGGGATGGTGGATGGGAGGGCATCCTTGAGGGGAGGGGAGGTTGGAAGTACCCACTATAGAAGAGGGACAGGACCATGTAGGGAATGGACCAGGTGGGGGGTGGGATGAGTGGGAGGGAATTATAAGCAGCCTTGTACAATATATCTACTATGATAATGTTTTGCATAGCTAGACATGTACAACATATACTGAATTACTTATCTTCCCAGAGGAAATGGGTGACAAGGGAGGAAGGAAATGGATCTGAACGTTGAGGTCTTAACATTAAATGTTTCAAATATATATATATATATATATATATATATATATATACTATTTTTAATACTCTTTTGCTTGTAATTGGGAGATAAGATGTGCAGGCATTGGGATGCAAAGATTCACCTTCCTCTAATGGAAAAGTCGAAGGGGGTATGGGAGAAGGTATGGGAGAGAGCAGTTTGGAGGAAGTGATACCTAGTGGGACTGCTATTCTGGGAGGTTGGGTAGGAGAATAATGGGGGGAAAATGATTGTAACTCAAAATCTGGAGGAAATGAATGATGTAAAACAGATGTTAATAAAGAAATTTAAAGGAAAAAAATAAAATACTACAAAAGTATAAACTTTTATAGAATAGTGTAACAACCATTATGGCTGGACACAGCAATGGACTATTTTATGGCTATTGCCCAAAGATCAGCCTATTAGGTCTTAAGGTCTTTTCTTAAGCAGTGGTTTTTTTCTATAGAAGATACCCATAGCTGCTTTTGACAAGATTAGTTGGAGTTAGTATTTACACATGGAATGCCTATAAAAGTGTAATTAGGACCTTTGAAGTAAGTTTTCGAGTAAGCTACATCTTTTGAGAGGCAATGTGGTATATCACCAAGAATAGCACATTTAGGAACATGGACTCTAGGTTCACGTCCTGACTCAAACTTGTTTATTCTCCTAGTCCTTAGTTTTCTTGTCTGTTAAATGATGGAGTTAGACTTGAAAACTTTTGAGATTCAGTTCATTTTCACTCTCTTTCATATATTTCCAGAAAGAAGATAATCTACTTAAGAAAAGGCATAATATGTATTAAATCAATATTAGAATATTCCACCTAAGAACTGAATTCTTTCCTAGCCCTTTTAATCTTCAAAGAATAAATATAAATATAGTGGTGTGCTATTTATTGGAAATGTGGAGAAGGAGAAAAGAAAGCTTAATCATTAGCAGAACCCAAGTCTCTTGATTTACAAACCAATTATTTTTCTTCTTGCATGCACATGTGGTAAACAACCACCAGAATTTCTTAAATAATGTCTTCCTCTTACCCCATATCATAGTACTCTCAACTATTCCTATTTGATAAATCCCCAAGATGCTAACCTTCCCCTTATTCATTGTATACAGCATTCTTACCCCATTGGAATTCAGGGCTTCATAAAATTATATATAGTCTATGCTTAAGTAATTTGTTTTTCTCTCTGAAAACATTAGCTTTTGTTAATTCTTTTCATAAATGTGATCTCATCAATTATCATCACTGAATTTACCTTACATGGGTAGGAGCTATTATATTTTTTCTCAATGTAAAAATAACACAAAAAGATCACTAAAATGATATGATATGTAATTGATGCTAAATTTCATTTTTAATATGATAGTGTACATTTCTGTATCCAAATTAGCAGGGAACTGTTGGTATTTTTATCAGTGTCCTGCGACTAAACATAGTTTCTCTGCTGAAAGCTTACATAAAATATTTAGTTAAACATAATTACACCACAAAAGCTTACTCAAAATGTCAGCTTGCTTAAGGATATTTTTGGAGTTATTTTAAAACTAAATGGGAGGGGGGAAATACCCTATAATTAATCTTGTCCCATATGAAGCATGTACTACACAGTATTTTAAGACACTGGTACATGGAGGAGAGTAGATAAAGAATCATAGGAATGGATTCAAATCCCATTTTTCTTACCATATGAGTTAAAAATTAAATTCTCCTGAGGGAATACAAAATGTTCCTAGCTAAGTAACCAGAAACTATTTCCACAACAAATACCAAATGATTTGGGAAGGGGGCACTATCCCCTGAGGGAATTAGGGAAAGGACTCTTGAATGATATATTACTGAACTGAGTCTTGAACATGCTCTGGCATTTCAAGAAATGGAGATGAAACAGGAGATCATCCTGTGTATGAGGGAAGACTGATGCAAATACAGAGTGGGTGTTAGAATTACATATTGAGAATAGTAATTAGATCAGTTTGGTTGGCATCAAGACTGCATGGGGGTGAGAAATATGTATGCAGCCTAGAGAGGTACATTGGAACCAGATTGTGAAGGTATTTAATTTTTTTAAATAGACTGTTTTCTCTTTGGAAGAAGTAGTGGTTCATTGATGATCCTCAAGCAAAAGAGTGCCATATTCATATCTATGCTTTAGAAATATCATGTTTGGGCTGGCTAAGTAGCACAGTGAGCAAAGCACTGGCCCTGGAGTCAGGAGGACTTGAGTTCAAATTTGACCTCAGACACTTAACACTTATTAGTCATGTGACTTTGGGCAAGTCATTTAAACCCAATTGCCCTGCCTTTCCCCCTCCAAAAAGCAAAAAACAAACAAGAAACCTTATTGCATAAATTAAAGAAGGAAGAATATTACATGCAGGGATATCAAACAAGGGAATATCACAACATATCTGGTGAGAGGTGACAAGGACATAAGGGCAACTTGCTGGATACTGGGGAATGGAAGAGATGGTGCCAATTTAGAGTGAAGAGATGAAGATGCAAGCATTATTCATTCCTAGAATGTAAGACTGAGATCCTGGGAAAATGCCAATATCCTCAATAGAAATAGGGAACATAAGAGGGGGGTTTGGAGTAAGGAAACATTGTGGAAAAAGACAATAAGAGCTATTTAGAATATTTTTATTTGGAGATACCTATGGGTTATCTGGGGACAGGTTGGGGGAGTATGCAGCAGGTACATATCAATGTGAGAGTGAAGCTCTTAAAAAGGTGAGTTCAAGATACATAAATTAATAGGTCTTCTACATAGGAAAGATCTATGGAAGCTAATAATATCAGAAAACAGTCAGTGAAGAAAGAAGAGAAGAGAGACCAGGGCAAAGCCCTGAGTACATATGGGGACATGGGTAATAATCCTACAGTGAGGAATGAGAATTTGACAGGTAGAAAGAGAAGCATGAAAGAGCAGTGTCACAAAAACCCAGGGAAGAGAGTGTATCAAGAAGTGGGACTGATCAACAGAGTCCAATTGTTCATAGAATATGAGATGGATAAGAAAAGACTATTAGGAGGAATAATTAAGAGATTGTTATTGATTTTGGTAAGAACAGTAACAATAAGGAATAATGCAAGAAAATCACCAGAGTGATAAGCAATAAAGTGGTAAATGAATGTGAAGAGTTTTCAAGAGTTTGTAGAAAGGGAGGAGAGATATAGAAAGATATATTAAGGGGATGGAAAAGTCTGGTGAAGGGTGTTATTTTGTTTTCTTTGCTTTTTGTTTGTTTTGTGATGGGAGACATGTGGGTATTTGTAAATGATGCAGAAAAGGACCTAGTGGCTAAGGAGAGGTATAAAAGTGAGGAAAAGTTAGCAGATAGGTGCTGAAGCAGTTAGGAAGGAATGCGATCAATCGCACAATTAGGTTTAGCTTGAAAAAAAGAAGTCATATCATTTTACAGTTGAGAAAAAGGGGAAAGAAAAATGGGGATGGCATTGAGCTGATTTCAACCAATCAATACCTACTTATTAAGGCATCTACTATGTGTTATTCACTGTACTATTTAATGCACACATAAAACAGTATGTACACTCAAAGTACTATACATGTTCCTTATTTCTAAAATAATGGTCAGTCTTGGTTTCTAGCAAACTTTTTTGAACAGCTCATCAAGCTACTTCCCAGTAAGCATAAAGAAAAGTCCCTGTTTTTCAAAAGGGTTATGATCTTTTTCTTCATGAGAATTGAATCAGTTCCAGATGATAAATATAGAGATAGAAAAAGAGGCACCTAGGTGCTCTGCTATAATTGAGTGCTGGACTAGGACTCAGAAAGACCTGAATTCAAATACTGCCTCAGATACTTACTAGCACTGTGACCCCAAGCAAGTTACCCAACTCTGCCTCAGTTTCTTCATATGTAAAATAAAGATATTAATAGCACCTGTCTCAAAGGGTGTTATGAAACATTGTGGAAAAAGTGGAAAAAGACAATGAGAGCTATTTAGAATATTTCTATTTGGAGATACCTATGGGTTATCTAGGGGCAGGGTGGGGGACCATGCAGCAGGTACATATCAGTGTGAGAGTGAAGCTCTTGAAAAAGGTGAGTTCAAGTTAAGTAGATTAATAGGTCTTCTACATAGGAAAGATATATTAGGTAATGCTAATAAAATAAAAAATGAAAAATTAATAAAATGCTATATAAATACTACCTAACCACTACTAATAGTAAG
This sequence comes from Gymnobelideus leadbeateri, assembly GCA_011680675.1. NCBI lineage: Eukaryota > Metazoa > Chordata > Mammalia > Diprotodontia > Petauridae > Gymnobelideus > Gymnobelideus leadbeateri. The sequence goes on along the minus strand of WOXC01005943.1, from coordinate 32,570 downwards.
AGTAGTAAATAAGTACCAAATATTGGTGTACACTAGGAATTTTTAACCTTTTTTTTCCCAATGGATTCCATCGTCAGTCTGATGAACCCTTCTGAAAACAATTTTTTGCATAAAATAAAATACAGAGATTTATCAAGGAAACTATTTATATTAAGGTATAGATTTAATTAATTTTCTCTATCCAAGTGCAGCTGGGTTAAGAATCCTTCATTATATACAGTCCCTACCCCCAGAGCATCTCATTAATGTTGACCATAGGGATTATGTAATCTATTGAAGCAAATGCAACTATTTTAAACCTTTTGAACTATTGTGTGATTAGATAATATCAACAGCTCTTTTTTATGAGGAATTTTGTTTTCAAAGAACTTATAAAATAATCTGTTACTTGATCCTCTTGATAGCCCTGGGACTGAGGTACTATTAGTACCCCTCATTTTATAGATGAGGAAATTAAGGCAGACAGGGTTGAAATGTCTTGATTTTGGGTCACACAGCTCGTAAATTTGTGAGACCAGATATGAATTTAGACCTTTTTTGATTCCAAACCCAGTGTTCTATCTACTGTACCACTTAGATGACTTACCTTTTATCTCCTGTGCTTGCAGAACACAATTGCAATGGTACCAAATTTCTTTACTGCAATTAGCCCAGCCTTATATGTGGCCTGTGCTATATTACTTAATTGCTACTATGCAATCATTTAATGCTATGATTAACTGACTCTTGGCAGTTATGGCCTAAAAATTTTATACTAGCAGTCATGCTCCAGGTTGCCACATCTGGGAATTTTTGAACCCATTTGGCTGACTAGGCAGACAAAAAGGGCACATTTATAAATGTGAATATATACACAGATAGATGAGTGTGGGTGTATTTCTACAAGAAAAAGAGGGGCAGAGAGAGAGAGAGAGAGAGAGAGAGAGAGAGAGAGAGAGGGAAAAAGAAAGAGACAGAAACCTTATTGGTTACTGAGCATTAGGAAGTGCTGACTCAATAGATCTAATAAAAAAAAAAGAGTCTGTTCTCTCTGAATTCTTCTAATCTTACAATCCAAGCTCCTCAATCCTTTGCCAGGAGACATGGAAGAGGGCTTGTAGTTTTCCCATCCTAACTGAAGGAGACTTTAAGTCAGTGACGTCTAAAGATTAGGTCAAGCCTGAATCTTGAAGGCCTAAATGCTGTTTTTGCTTTGTGTTTCTTTCCTGACTATAAGTGATTATATGACAGTTCTAAGATACAAAGATTTTCATCCTTCGAGTCAAACTTATAGGTTCCAAAAGTTAAGAGCTCCTGGGTCCTCTGATTGTTCTAGCTGCCCTTTGGATGGAATGCCCCAGTAATTAATCTAGTTCTTGGGTGGGGGGAGACTACCAGCAAAAAATTTAGTCCAATCACTTCTCTGGTTTGCCTGAGGCATTTGTTTGGATATTGATGAGACAAGGTTATGGAGAAATGTCCGTTAAATCATTCCTCAAAAGTTTCATGTTTTGATATTTTAAGTATCAACCTCTCAGAAGAGCATAACAACATTTTAGAATTAGTACTTCTCTTGTTTTCATACTTTTGTTGAAATATGTTTATAAATCTTTTATGTTATGAATTTATTTGCATGTGTGTAGTCTGTATTTTTTGCAAGAGTGCAATAAAGTTGTATTTTGTCAAATTTGCATTGTATATTAAGTATCTTTCTATCTCCTCTCCCTGTGGGGATATACTAGACATGATCCAAATCTTTATATGATTCTCTCCAAGATTTAAAGATACAGACACAAAGAGTTTAAAAAATTGGATAGGATGAACCATGCCATGAGGAAATAGGGAGAAGCCCACCCAGTGCTCACAGTGCTTTCACTGTGCTGAATGTGCAAGAGAACATATGAGATGCTAATAATGCAACCAAGCTACATAGAAGGCATCTGAAATAGATACTTGATCGCTGTGTATATCCTGCTAGCTGAAATCAAAACTTGGTGGTTCTATATACTTGTATATCCTTTGCTCCACTTGGTCAGCTTCATATGCTTTCCTAAACAAGCTCCTAGTCTTCTTCCTCAATCTTGTTTGCTTTAGGAATTTGATTTTTGGTATCACCACTCTTTTAAAAAGAAATCGATTTCTCTAATAAATCAGTGATTGCTGTTCCTGAAGAGATTAAAGGAAACATAATGAGATGCTATGATTATTAAAATATATAAACACATATAGGCATATTTTGTTTCTGCTATTGAGACCTTTTGTTAGCTGGGGACCTGAGGTGAACATCGGACATTTTATTGATGCATATATTTATAACTTACCAAATAGAGAGAACAAATTAATCTGAAACATCTTAGTTGTGGGTCTTGCTATACGCTGTCTCTTATATTCAAGGTAGTACCTCCATTAACTGTGTTAAATTTTATCTTGTTTTTGTACCCCTGACAATCTCACCCACTTTTACTCAGTATATTAAATAACATGTTAAAAAGCCAATATAAAGTCACAATAGTAGGAAGTAAGAAAACAAAGAAGAAACTGGAAGTGGAGTCTGAACCATCCCAAAGATCAAATGAGCATAATTTTCAAATTAAATTCACTGAATCAGGGGAAACCATCTAGGTGCTGCTTTTTAGAATTCTCTCCTGTGTTATGTAAATTCCAGAAAATTTCCAGACCTACACAAGTTCAGTTGATTTAGATATATTAATGGAATAACCCCAAGGTTGTACAGATAAGAGTTGCTTTGCCCCCCAAAAAATGCCAAAATGAGATCTTAAATTCTGTCCTCCCCCAGCTTTTTCCATATTTTTTGGGTCCAGGGTAGCTAGTGCTCCCAACTCTAATCCGTGGTTTCATGAATAAGAATTTCTTCCCCTCTTGCTCCCTACCTTCTTCCCTAGGCTGCCTACCTTCCTTCACCATCTCATTCATTTGGTTATACTCTGTACCTCACTGTCTTGTCTCTGAATTTATGGGTTTTTCCCTCCCATACCCTCTGTGTTCAATCAAAATATAATTGCTGCCCTGTTTCCTGCTGCCAATCATGCTCTTTCCCAAAGAGTACCCAAAGAACTAGGCATATCTGTCCTCATTTAATAATTTCATAAATTAATAATAAATTCACTAACAATATTAAGTCCAACTTTCTGAGGAGGATAAAAGTAATTGAACAAAGAAAAAGTCATCTCCTTAAGGGAGGCACTGGTAACAAAGGACACATAGAGGTCTGGGTGATAGAAAAGAAAGTACCTAACTCTCTTCATCAACCAATATACTGTACAACAAGCATATTACCACCCACTATTCATATGTATATGCATGTATATATCACATGAATATGGAATTATGTATGCAACTAAACATACCTAAAGTGTATGTAAGCATATAAACACATATTTTAAGTATATGTGTATACACATATTTATGTGAATCAATAGAGTATCAGCATATATGCTTATGTTCTCCAATTGTTCAGTTGTGTCTGATGCTTCATGATCCTGTGGAACATAGCATGTCACTACTACCCATGGGGTTTTCTTTACAAAGCTGCTGGAGGGGTTTATAATTTCCTCCTCCATTGATGAACACAAACAGAGGTCAAGAGACTTGCCCAGGTTCACTAAGCTAGTAAGTATCTGAAGCAAGATATGAACACGTCTTACAGACTCCAAGCCAAGCACTTCATCCACTGAGCTAACTAGCTACCTCCAAATGTTCTTATTCATATATATGTGTATGTATATACACACACATATATATACATATATACATAAACACATATATGTATATACACATGCATGTACATATATACATACATACATGCGTGTGTGTGTGCCAGATCCTCCAAGAGAATATAAGCTCCTTTAGAGCAGGGTGCAAAGAGCATATTCCATTTTTTCTTTGTATCCTTCATTTCTAGCACAATGCTCTGATTTTTAAAAATTTGTTATTGTTATTATTTTGGTTCTTATCCATGATATTTTGAGTTTCAATATTTCTGCAGGAGAAATTTCTGTCTTCTATTGCAGACCAGTAGCTGTTCAGCAACTTACAGTGTTAAAATGTTTCCTTGGGAGCACCTAGGAGTAAGTGACTTTGTAAGGGACACATAGTTTGAGGGAAAGAATGTGAATCTAGATGTTCTTAACTTAAAAGTGGTTTCTTTATCAACTATACAATCATGCCTTACTTATTGAGTGATTGATAAATGTTTATTGACTGAAAGAATCTTAAAGACTTCATATATTATGTAATACTATTATTTTTCTTCTTAAAACTCAAGCTGGTATGTTTTGTCATTGTTACATTAGACTATGTATTTGTATAGCCCCTTCACTGAAAATATACTTCAATGTCTCTATCATTGTGGTGGCCCTCAGCACCCCAGTGAAGGACTAGCTATGGGACCTCCTGTAGGTCTGGAAAGGCTTTGAATGTTTATCCAGTGATGGATTGTATTGCTATTTGATAATCAAAGTACATACAGGCTGTCATCATTGCATTATTTTCTAGATCCATAAATCAAGGTCATATCTTATGATCCATAAATATAATAGTCTGCTTTGGTTCACAGACTATTGATATCAATGAAATCATGATCCTTGAAGAAGTGAAAAATGCTTGTTTAGTTAATGTAAATTCCTAATTTAATTATCACGTGGCAATTCTAACCATTGTGTGTCATCAGTAATTGGAGGTCTAAAAATATTGTTATTTTCATGTACTTACACACAGAAAGGAAATGAACATTAACAAAATTACTAATGTCATTTAGCCAAATGTGGCACTGACCTAGGTATTCAAAAATGAATTATTTTTTCACAAAATAGAAGGGGAAAATATGTCAATATCTTAATCAGTCAGACTCATGATTTCACTGATGAGGGAATTTCCAGTGAGAAAAAATCCTTTACCCAAACAAATCAAGCCTTTCTTTGAATTTATAGTCTTAGAGAGTTGTCTGAGACATTGAGAGATGAAGTCACTGGCACAAGATGACATGTGCAGTTTATGTCAGAGATGTGATTGGAACCCAAGTCTTTACTTTGAAGGCAGCCTTCATTTACTATTTTGTAATTTTCTCTTTATACATAATTATCCTTATACCTATAAGAACTAATAAATGATGGAAAATTATGACAATATTTGATCTATTTAAGCATTATGATAATTCTTAATCTTTAAAATGTATTGCAGAATGTTTGCAAAAGGGGCAAAATATTAACTTGCATATCTTAGAGAATCATACAATTAAATCCAACTCAAACATGTCAAAAAAAAAACCAAAAAACATCACCCTGAAGTATCCCTGACAAGTTGTCAATCAGACTTTGCTTAAAGCACTCTTCCAGGGGACAAGCTTTTTTAATAAAATCTTAAATAGTTAATAATTTTGAGATGAAGGTTTTCTTTCCATTTCTATGGCTGTACTTTAATTAATTAAGAAAATGTTGTCAATGCCTATTATCTCCATGTGTGTTTTAGTAAGTCCAGTTTCCTGAGGACTACTTATCAGACAAGAGAAGGGAGAACTTTGTGCTGCTTACTAATAGCTATTAAGTCTTTAGAGCTAATAGAGGATAGTGGCAATCAAAGAAGAGTTAGCTTTATGTACTGATTAGGATAAGGTACTTTAACTACCTTGTGATTTTTCTATAACCCTTTCTATAATAACTTTAAACTGAGGGCTCTATTTGCTTGGGCAACTTTGTTTACTCATTCAACGAATTAATAAGTACTCAGTACTGGCTAGACACAATACTAGGCCCTGTGGATACAAGGACAGAAGCAGAACAGTCTTTGTGATAAAGAGTCAACACTCTTTGGGATCATGGAGGTGGGGCATTTTGTATATATACTTATATACTGATCATATTCAAAGTAGAAAACAGATAACTGTGGAGGGGGTAGTTACAACTGGGGAATAGGGGTGACATTTTACCAGAGAGCTTAATTTATCTCTGTGTAAGATTGATTGAATTGGCAGAAGCTCAGTTGATAAAAACAGGTAGTTAACTGACTTTCAATTTTTATGATTTTTAAAAATTATTATTATTTGAACACACTCTAATTTAGCTGGAAAAGAGAGAGTCCAGAGAAGGGTTGACTATAATTTTATTTAAGTAATAGGGTTTTCTTGGACATGGATACATCTCCTATTATGAAAGCAATCTGCTTTTAGGAGAATTGCCTCTCCTACCACATGGTTGGTAGTCACTTTTGATTGGCTATGCAACCAAAAAAAAAAAAAAAGCTGACCAGACTGAGAAAGTGTTTCTCTTTCTGACTTGTTCTCTCCTGAGGGTGAATAGCATATTTCCACACAAAGCATAGAACTCCATGAACTGAAGCAATGAAAAGGAGAGGCATTATTTCCCCTACTAGCCCTCTCTTTTACTCCACCTCTAAGAAATGGACCTAAGGATGCTTATTTCTGTTTCATCTATGTTTTCTAGGTTTAGGTGGTAACTATGCCCACTCATACTGGGATCTCATAATAACCTTGGAACCACAATTGCAGGTAACATGATGTAGCGAAGGTACCTGGAACTCAAGCCAATGGGGATTTTTGGACTTGGAACTGGAACTGTATTCTACAGGAATGAAGTTAAGCTAAGTCTATCAGACCATACCTAAGCTACTCATGAGAAGTGTGAGAGTAAGTCACTTAACTCCTCTGTATCTCAGTTTCGTCATCTCTATCACAGGGAGCTGTATGATAGGTCTCTTCCAATTTTGAAATCCTTGATGCTATGAAACCATTACCGATGTTCATCCAATCAGAGATTTTAAAGGAAAATAATGAGTGTGAGGTAGGAAAAGGTGAAGCAAGATTAACAAGCAAAAGAATGCCTAGATACTTTTGAATCTAGACTATTCTGGAGATTGCCTTTCTGATCACTACTTTGATTCTGTCTCAAGTATCACTTTCATTCCAAAATGGAGAGTAGAGTTTGGGCACAAGCCAGATTATGCACACTCTCACAACCCACTTAAAAAAAATGTTGTAAAGTATGGCTTTGTTATACTTCATATGATTAATGAGGGAGGGGAGGAAAAGTAGGAGAGCAGACTACTACACCAATTGTTTTGATAAATAGGGCATTTGTATTATATTCAAACACAAATTAACAAGAATTAGTCAGTGTTGTCAAATATTCTGTCCTTTTCTCCCTTGACCTTTAAAGTATTTTCAGGCCTAAAACAATTGACATATTCTTATAATACTACTCTCATAATGATATTTCCCACTGTCTGGAAAGGTTATTACAAACACTATTGAATAAACTACTTGGGTTGTACAGTAACATGAGTTTAGACTATGACAAATAGCTTTTGTCTAGGTCCAGAGACTTAGAGGGATAACTTGAAAAAGCTAAGTGAACATAGATTTGAGGAGTGGATTTGAAATCAATTAAATAAAATGTATGGAATTAATGGGTTATTTGTTCTTGTCAATAAATCTTCATTGCCTAAATTTAGTCTATAGATTTCATTATCAGCATTCTTTGTGATTCAATTAGCTCATACTCTTGGCTTTCCAGAGTGTTATTTTAGCTATTATCCAATCATCTAGTTCATGTTTTCTGCATCAAAAAAGTCACTGATTTATTTTTATTATTTCATCCTTAGCCTCATGACCTGTTTTGTTTGTTGCAGATAATGCTGACAGTTTCAAAAGAAAATGTTCCATTGGAAAATCTATAAACTTTTACAGACACTAATTAGTTTGCGTCATTAAAGAATATTTTTAGATCTGTGCCAAGAAATTAGTGGAGAAATAAAGGAGAAAATACTAAAATGCATGTATTCTACATTAGTTTTTATCTTTAGGTTGTTTCTGCATATATACTATTGTGATATATAGATATTGGATATATAGAGACAATAATATAGACATAACTCAAAAAGAAATCAGAACCATTAAAATATACATAAAGACCTCAGGGGAACATATATTCACTTAACAAACTACAAGTTTATGTATTTCTTTTTTTTCTTTGTTTTTTCCAAATGCTTTATTAACTTCTGGTTTACATCATTCATTTCCGTCGGATTTCTGAGTTACAGTATTTTCCCCATTTTCCCCTACCAACCACCCCAGAATAACAGTCATACAGGATATCCCCTCATCCAATCTGCTCTCTCCCATCTCTTCTCCCATACCCCCTTCAACTTTTCCAACAGGGCAAGGTAAATCCTCTCGCCCCATTGCCTGCACATCTTATCTCTCAACTATATGCAAAATAGTATTAATCATAGTATTTATATATTTTTTAAAAAGTTGATTTTAAAAGGAAGATAAGCAACTTAGTATATGCTGTAAATGTGTAGCTATGCAAAACATTACCATAGTAGATATATTGTAAAAGACTGACAATGTTTCCCTCCTCCCATCCCATCTTCCACCTGGTTCACTCCCCATCTTGTTCCTGTCCCTTTACAAAAGTGGGTGCTTCCAACTTCCCTCCACCCCAGCCTGCCCTAACCTCCACCACCTTCCCCCATGCTCCTTCCACCCACACTCCTGTAGGGTGGGAAACCCTATTTAGTATGCATGTAATTCAATCCCTGGTACAAATTCAATGAACATAAGTTTTGCCTTTTTGCCTTCCTATTCTTCCCCTCCCCTGCAACCACATTCCCCTGCTTCCTCTACACGAGACAATTCACACCATTGTCTCTCCCCATTCCCCCTCTCCACATTACTCTCTCACCTCCTAACTTCACCTATTAAGTATCATCCCTTCCTATTAAATACGACCTGTGCCCTCTATCTATGTATACATGAAAACATATATACACACATTTACATATGTACTCATATGCCCATACACACTTCTTCAACTATTTTCATACTGAGAAAAGTTTCATCAGTTATAGTTATTGTTTTTTCCTGTAGGAATGTAAATAGGTCAACTTTGATAAGTTGATAATGATTTCTTTTCCCTGTTTACCTTCTCAATCATCTCTTACTTCTTGTATTTGAATGTCAAATTTTCTATTCAACTCTGGTTTTTTCCTCAAGAATGCTTGAAAGTCCTCTATTCCACTGAAAGACCATATTTTCCCCTGAAACATGATACTCAGTTTTGGTGATTAGGTGATTCTTGGTTTTAATCCAAGCTCCATTGCCCTCTGGAATGTTATATTCCATGCCCTTGAATCCCTCAGTGTAGAAGCTGCCAGATCCTGTGTTATCCTGATTGTGTTTCCACAGTATTAAAATTGTTGCTTCCTAGGTGCTTGTAATATTCTCTCCTTGATCTGGGAATTCTGGAACCTGGCTACAATATTCCAAGGAGTTTTCTTTTTGGGATCTTTTGCAGGAGGTGATCTGTGGATTCTTTCCACTCTATTTTGCCCTCTGGTTCTAAAACATCAAGGCAATTTTCCTTGAGAATTTTTGAAGGGTGATTTCTAGATTCTTTCTTTGATCATGGCTTTCAGGTAGTACAATAATTTTTAGATTGTCTGTCCTGGATCTATTTTCCAGGTTAGTGGCTTTTCCCATGAGATATTTCACATTGCCTTCTATTCTTTCATTTGTCTGGATGTGCTTAATAGCATCTTGATTTCTCATAAAGTCACTAGCTTCCATTTGCTCCAGTCTAATTCTCAAGGAATGAATCTCCTCAGTGAGCTTTTGAAATTCTTTTTCGGTCTGGCAAAGTGGAAAGGCAAAGGCATTCTTCTCCTCAGTGCCTTTTTGAGTCTCTTTTGCCATTTGAATTAGTCTATTTTTTAAGGTGTTATTTTCCTCAGTCAGGCTGTTGACTGTCTTTTCATAATTTTTTGCGTCTTTCTCATTTCTCTTCCCAATTTCTCCCTCACTTCGCTTTTCTGCTTCTTAAGGACCTCTATGGCCTGTAACCAGGTTGCATTTTCATTTGGAGATTTTGGTTCAGGATTTCTGACCTCACAGTCCTCCTCCTGTTCCATGCTGTGATCCTCTTTGCCCCAAAAATATTATTCTAACGTTGCATTTTCTGTTTATTTTGTTACCTTTGCCACTCAATTACTTGACTTTGGGGCTTTTTGCCACCATACGACTTTGCCACCATCAAGGGGAACTTCCATCCCAAATGTTGGGGTTTTCTCAACTTCTGGAGGTGTTATTTGGGTGGCCTCTGTGAAACCTCCACACAGTCTGGCAAATTGGTGACACACCCAAAGACCTCCACCCCAGTATGAAAATAATTAAAGGAAATATAAATAGGTATTCATGTAATTAATATAATCTAAATGATATAATATAAATGATGTAATATAAATAATATTATATGATATGATATAATATAATATAACATAATATAATATGATATGATATGATGTGATGTGATGTGATGTGATGTGATGTGATATGATATGATATGATAAAATATAATATAATATAATGTAATGTAATACAATACAATACTATATAATATGATATAATGTAATATGATGTAATATAATACAATATAATGTACTATATTGTTATATATTATATATTAATATTGTATATTATGTATGTTATATATTATATTCTGTATAATATAATATTATATATTAACATTGTATATCATATAAAAGTGTATATTATAATATATATTATATCATATATTATGTTTCACATTATAATATATATTATATCATATATCATATTAAATATAGTATATATTATATTATATGTATTCTATTATATATTGTATGTTACATATACATATATATTACATATACATACATAGACATATATTATAATAAAATGTAATATATCATATATTATAAACATTATATGTTAATATTATATATTATACATATTAAATTGTATGTTATATAATATGTATTGTATCATATTATATTATATTATATTACATTATATTATATTATATTATGTTATGTTATGTTATGTTATGTTATGTTATGTTATGTTATATTATATTATATTGTATTGTATTGTATTGTATTGTATTATGTTGTATTACATTATATTATATTATGTTATGTTATATTATATTGCATTATATATAGTCAGTCTCCCACAATATATCTATTTTGGGAATGTTTTGCAGAGCTACCCATGTACAACCTATATTGAAATGCTTATCTTCCTTGTAAGGGTGGGTGACAAGGGAGGAAGGGAATGAATCTGGAATTCATAGTTTTAATATCAAATATTATGTATATATATATGCATATATATATATACTATTATTTGTATAAAATACATATATATGTATATATACTATCAATATTATTTTACATGTAAATGGGAAATAAGATATACAGGCATTGGGGCATAGAGATCCACTGTGCCCTACTGGAAAGTTGGAGAGTGTATGGGAGAAGATGTGGGGGAATGCAGATTGGAGGAGGGGATATCCATTGGGATCGCCATTTCAGGGTGGTGGGTAAGGGAAAATTGGTGAGAAAATCTGGAACTCAAAATCTTGTGGAAATGAATGATGTAAACTCTAAGTTAAGAAAGCATTTAATTAAAAAAAAAGAAAGAAAGAAAGCCTCCATTCATTCCTATGCTTTCTGGTATTTGTGGATTTATATTTTTGTTTGTTTGTTTTTTTTATAAGACTAGGTATGGTATTTTTGAAGGCTTTTTTCTGTTTCTATTGATATAATCATAAGATTTTTGTTGGTTTTGTATTTATTTTATTTTTGTTGGTTTTGTTATTTTTATTTTATTTTATATGTGTTGGTTTTGTATGGATATGGTCTCCTCTCTCCCCTTGAACTATGACCCAGAAGCAGGGCTAGTGACAATGAGTTGCCAAGCAGTATCTGACCCTGAGATTAGTGCTTGCATATTGGTACCCTACAATCTTTTTTTAACCAGTTGCAAGGTCCCATTACCATCTCTGGCTTGAGAGATGCCAAAGCTGCTGCTGCTGCTTATGTGCTTATGTCACTACCCCCTAGACCTACTATGATGATTCATGTGGGCACTAGGTCAGCCTCCTACTCTATGCCATAGTTATCTCTTTCCAACCTTTTCTGTTGTCTTAGGTTGGAAGTATATCTCAATCAAGAATTTGTTTTGAGAAATCATTTAGAGTTGTGAGAAGGGCAATATTGGGAGAGCTTGACTGAATGCATCTCTACTTTAGTCTCTTGGCTTTGCCTCTGGAAGTGAACATTTCACCATTCCTTTTTAAGTATTAAAAATGTTAATATAATTGTTCCAGGATAAACAATAAGATTCCAAAAGTTCCTTCATTGGATTGTTTCAGCACCACTCTTGGTTGTTGTCTAGCACTCACATAGAATGTTGTTTGTTTTGTTTTGTTTTGTTTTGTTTTAAAATAAATTTGTCCTGATACCATTACCAATAAAAAATTCAAGCAAAACAGTATTCCAGCAAATTCTGTATTCACTTTTGAGGAAAAAATAAAATTCTGATAAGATAATAATCTGGTCTTCATGTTCATAGCTAAAACTTCAATTCAAAGGTCATATAGCCTCAGGAAATGTTTAATGCATGTTCCTGAGAGAATGAGAATGAAAAAGGCAAATAATATTTTGGGGTTATTTTTTAAACAGTTTTTGCCAAACTCCTTCAAAGGTTCTCTGGCAGGAGTGCACTGGAACCAGCTTGCACTAACTTTGGAAAGCAGATATTTTCATTTTTTTCTGTGAACATTTACACCTTGGAAATTGACAGACTATAAATCTGGGCTTGATTTATTGTGAAGTTGATTGTCTATACTTAAGAAAGTTATGGGGGAAATGCCAGTTGTTAAACATTTATCAACACACCATTGCTCAGGGATTCCTTAGGGGTCTGCAGAATACATTTTGAGAACTACTGCTCTATACTATCTTGTTTCATGATCTGATGAACTTCCTCGAGTTCAATCCTCATTTCTATGAAAATTATTCCAGAATACCCTAGTCTCTCTCCTGAGCTCTAGTTGCAATTTGCAAATTTCCTTTTTGACTGATTGGACTTTATGTTTTATAGCCATCTTGAACTCAATGTGTCAAAACATATTCATTGTATTTTTCTTAAAACCTTTTTCCCCACATTTATTTTATTATATGGTACCACCACTCAGGCTTGAAACCCCTGTCATTTCACATTCCTCAATAATATCTATTCTCAAGGCTTGTAATTTTCATGTATCTCCAGTAAGTATCTTTTCTTAGACTTTTACAATTATGTCCCTGGTAGAGGCCCTTTTTACTTCATGCCTATACTATTGAAATAGGCTTCTGGCTGGCCTTCATATCAGGCAGTTAGGTGGCACAGTGTCTAGAGTGCTGGGCCTAGAGTCAGAAAGACTATTTTTAGTTCAAATCTGTTCTCATTGACTTATCAGTTAGTTACCTTGGACAGGTGCCTTTACCCTGTTTACCTCAGTTTTTCATGTATAAAATGAGCTGGAGAAGGAAATGGAAAACCATTCCAGTAACTATCAAGAAAACTTCAAATAGGGCCACAAGGAGTCAGGCAGGATTGCAGTTATTCACAACAATGATCTTTCTGTTCACTTTCTTACAGTGACTTTTCTTATGTGTAGTTCTTACCATATCACCCTTCTTAATAAAACTGATTGGTTCCCTATTATCTGCAGGATAAAGGTAAAACATTCTGCTTTTCATTGAAACTCCTTCTAGACCTGGTCCCTTCTTGCATTTCCATCCTTTTTTACAAATACTTCCATCTAAATACTCTTTTTGTCCAAATACATTGGCCTACTTTCTAAAGTCATTCCATTTCTGGCTTACTTTCTTTAACTAATGTCAACAATGCCTGAAACATTTGTTCCTACTAACTTCCTCCTGGTTTTTCTGACTTATTTTAAAATTCAGCTCAAATTCAACATTCTGATAGAGACTTCTCCTGCTCCCTTTCTCTACTTGGTGGCTTCCTTTTGAGATTACCTCCAATTTACACTATATATGTCTTGCAGGTACCTATTTCTTTGGGTATTGTCCCTTCTCATTTGAATCTGAGTTACTTGAGGGCAAGGGACCATACTACTGATTGTTTGTCGAATCTTTTTAGCTTTCTTTTATCCACACTGCTTAACACAGTATCTGGCATAGATTTAAACACTTGATAAATTGTTTTGACTGACTGGATGTTGATTTTTTAAATTTGTTTTTTCTTGGGTACTTCATAGAACCATTCCTACCCATTGCTCAAATCATTTGATGATAAGCTTGTAGATACAGAGCAACAAGGGGATTTTTATTTTATTTAGTCTAGTTGCTTTATTTTACAGATGAGGAAAATGAAGTCCAAAGATGTTAAGGGAGTTGTCCATGATCATATAATTTCTAAGTGCCAGGATTTGACCACAAGACTTAAGACTCCAAATAGTACACTCTTTCCATTGCACCACCCATTGGCTTTTGTCTATAATATCCTTGAATAGCAAGTGAGCATCCACTTGAAGACTTTCAGTGTTAAGTATCTCACACCCCTTAATAAGCCAATTCACATTGGGAAATTATTTTTGTTAAAGAATATATTCCTTGCATTGAAATGAAAATTACCTTGCTGCCAATTCTTTTCTGATCATAATTTTGCCTTTCACTATTAACAATATTTAAAAACAGAAGTTCAGGGCAGAGCCAAGATGGCGGAAAGGAAGCAGTAACCTCCCTGAGCTCCTCGGTCACTAAGTCTCAAAGGGTGAATCTGAGTGGATTCCGGAGTGACAGAGCCCACTGGAAGACAGAGCGTGGCAGAATCCAATCCAGGAGTTTGCCCAGTGTGTTCGCACAGGTCAAGCACAGAGTGTGTGGGATCTGCACAGCTCAGACCTAAGAGCAGACAAACAGACTACACCAGAGAGAGAAAAATCCCCAGCCTGCAGACTTACCAAAGATGAATCGCAGTGATCTCCCAAAGGGAACGGATCATTGGAGCCAGGTAGGAGAGTCAGGCTCCCAGTGGAGAGAGTGGCTTCTCAGGCTTCATTGAGCCCCCAGCCCAGAAGTTTAGAAACTGCCTGCCTGTATAATGCAGGGGCTGGAATGGCAAAGTAAATTATAGCTGCTCTGATCCTCCCATCCCTCCTTCATGAAGCAGAAAACCCAAAGATAAGTCTCCCACCCAGATTGAAATCCCAAGTTAATGGAAATAGCCCCAGGCTTGAGAGTCTCCAAGAAGGGGTGTAACTGAGATAGCCAGGAGTCTGAAGAGAAGAGAAGGTTGGGTCCCAACAAGCTCCACCTCTCCTTACCAACAAAAGCCTACTCATAGCCCAGGGGTATAGAGGCAGAAATCTGAAGTGGTCAGATGCACCCATACCTACTCATCTACATCCCTCATTGACTTCCCTGACTTAGCCATAAACTAGCCACCCAGAGGTATTCAAAGTCAAGGATCAGGCCCTAAACTCATAGCCTGAGAAACTAAGAAACAGGAAGTCACAATGGGAAAAAAAGAAGCCGAGAAGGAGAAAGGGAAGGCAAAAAAGTCTATTCGAGCATACTATGCAGGGCAAGAACAACAAAACACACAGGACAATATAGACTCTCTACCCACACTTGAGACCACAGAAGGAAACATGATCTGGTCTCAAGCACAAATAGCATTCCTGGAGGAGCTTAAGAAAAATTTTAAAGACCAAATCAGGGAGGCAGTGACCAACTTGGAAAAACATCTCAGCGAAGTAATTGGAGAAAATACCTCCCTAAAAAAGGAACTTCAAAAAATAACTGAAGACCGTAATTAGATAAAAATTAGAAACAATCAAATTGAAGCTCAGAACTCAATGATGCAGCAAGAGTAAATCAAACAAAACAAGACAATCGAAAAATTGCAAGAAAATGTAAAATATCTCACTGGAAAAATAACTGACCTAGAGAACAGTTCCAGGAGAGACAACCTAAGAATTATTGGTCTACCAGAAAGCCATGATGAAAAAAGCAGCCTAGACAACATCCTCCATGAGACTGTCAAAGAAAACTGTCCTGAGGTCCTGGAATCAGAAGATAAAATAGTTATTGATAGAATACACTGGACTTCTCTTGAACGACATCCCAAATTGAAAACTCCAAGAAATATAGTAGCCAAATTCCAGAATTACAAGATTTAGGAAAAAATTCTGCAAGCAGCCAGAAAGAAACAATTCAAATATTGAAGAACTACAGTTAGGATCACACAGGACCTAGCAGCTTCTACATTAAAAGGGTGGAGGGACTGGAATTTGATATTTAGTAGGGCAAGAGAGCAAGGACTATAACCAAGGATTAACTACCCGGCAAAACTGAGCATAATCTTTCAGGCAAGGAAATGGTCATTTAATGAAATAAGGGACTTCCAGGCTTTCCTGATGAAAAAGCCAGAGCTCAATGGAAAATTTGATCTCCAATTACAAGACTCCAGAAGGACATAAAAAGGTAAACAAGGGTAACATAGACTCACACATGCAGAAGTGCACACACCCACACCCACAAACACAAGCTCATTACCTGGGATGCAACAAGAGCAAAATGTTCACATCCCTATATGTGGAGCTGATAACTGTCAATATTTGAAATCTTTATGATTATCATGACCTGCAAAAGGGTTATACTTAGAGGGTGTGGGTATGAATGCACTAACATGGAGTCTAAAAAAAAAAGACTATTATGGGGATCAATGGTACTGTAATGGGAAAAAGGAAATGATGAGCTAGGAAAAGGTAAAATATGCAATCTGAAGAGGCATCAAAACACACTATAGAAGAAGGGAAAGTAAGAGGGAGAGGAACATCATTTAAACACTATTCTCACTGGTTCTGGTTCAAAGAAGGATCAAATTAATCAGTGAAGTTTAAGAATCTAACGTGAATAGACACATAAATTCATTAAATAGAGGAATTGGAGGGAGGGAGAGGAGCACTGTTTGAAATTTACTCTCATTGGTTTGGAATCAAATGGGGAGTAATTTACTCTGATAAGTATAAAAATTTATTGTATCCTATAGATTGTGAGAGGGTAAGGGGGGGGGGGTGAAAAGCAGGAGACTAAATGGAGGGATTATAAGGGAGGGAAATAGTAGTAAGGGGAGAGGGTAGGTTAAGAAGGGGGGTCACTGGGTGGGAACACTGAGGGAGGGGGCGGTCAAAAGGGAAAACTTCAAGGAGGGGAAGGGAGAAGGAAGAAACAAAAACATAAACAGGGGAGGGAATAGGATGGAAGGGAAGAGACAGATAGTCATCATTACTGTGAATGTGAATGGGATGAACTCTCCCATAAAACAGAGGCGGATAGCAGAATGGATTAAAAACCATAATCCTACAATATGCTGTCTTCAAGAAACACATTTGAAACAAAGGGATACCCACAGGGTAAAGGGAAAAGGTTGGAGTAAAATTTATTATGCCTCAGCTAAAGTAAAAAAAGCAGGGGTAGCAATACTTATCTCAGATAAAGCAAAAGCAAAAATAGATCTAATTAAAAGAGATAAGGAAGGAAACTATATCCTACTAAAAGGCACCATTGAGAATGAAGCAATATCACTACTTAATATATATGCACCAAGTGGTATAGCATCCAAATTCCTAGAGGAGAAGTTAAAGGAATTAGAGAAAGAAATAGATAGCAAAACTATACTAGTGGGGGACCTTAATCTCCCCCTCTCTGAACTCGATAAATCTAACCTCAAAATAAACAAGAAAGAAGTTAAGGAGGTGAATAGAATCTTAGAGAGACTAGATATGATGGATCTCTGGAGAAAACTGAATGGGGATAAAAAGGAATTTACTTTCTTCTCAGCAGTGCATGGTACATACTCAAAAATAGACCATGTACTAGGGCATAAAAACCTCACAATCCAGTGCAGAAAGGCAGAAATATTAAGCGCATCATTCTCAGATCATGATGCAATAAAAATTATATGCAATAAAGGGCCATGGAAAGATAGACTAAAAACTAATTGGAAACTAAACAATTTAACCCTAAAAAATTGGTGGGTCAAAGAAGAAATTATAGAAACAATCAATAATTTCATTCAAGAGAATGATAATAATGAAACAACATACCAAAATTTGTGGGATGCACTAAAGGCAGTTCTCAGGGGAAGTTTTATATCCCTGAGTACATACTTAATTAAAGCAGAGAGAAGGGAGGTCAATGAATTGGACATGCAATTGAAAAAGCTAGAAAAAGAACAAATTGAAAACCCCCAATTTAGTACTAAATTAGAAATATTGAAAACCAAAGGTGAGATTAATAAAATTGAAATTAAGAAAACCATTGAATTAATAAATAAAACTAAGAGCTGGTTTTATGAAAAAATCAACAAAATTGATAGACCCTTAGTCAATATGATAAAAAAAAAAGAAAGAAGAAAACCAAATTATGAGTACCAAAAATAAAATGGTGAATCTACCTCCAATGAAGAGGAAATCAAAAAAATAATGAGGAATTACAAGACTCAAGAAAGACATAAAAAGGTAAACAAGGAAAACCCACACTCACACACACATGCTCATTACTTGGGATGCAAAAAGAGCGAAATGCTCACATCCCTATATGTGGAGCTGATAACTGTCAATATTGAAATTTTTATGATCATCACGACCTCTAAAAGGGTTATACTTAGATAGAGTGTGTGGGCATGAATGCACTAACCTGAAGACTTAAAACAAAACTATTAAGGGGATCAAAGGGACTGTAATGGGAAAAAGGAAAGGTTGAGATAGGAAAAGGTAAAATATGCCATTTGAAGAGGCATCAAAACACTCTATAGAATAGGGGAAAGAAAGAGGGAGAACACAATTTAAACACTATTCTCCCTGCTTCTGGTTCAAAGAGGGATCAACTTAATCCGTGATCAAAGGAGGTCAATGAATTGGACATGCAATTGAAAAAGCTAGAAAAAGAACAAATTGAAAATCCTCAATTTAGTACTAAATTAGAAATATCAAAAACCAAAGGAGAGATTAATAAAATTGAAATTAAGAAAGCTATTGAATTAATAAATAAAAATAAGAGCTGGTTTTATGAAAAAAATCATTAAAATTGATAGACCCTTAGTCAATATGATAAAAAAGAAGAAAACCAAATTATGAGTCTCAAAAATGAAAAGGGTGAATCTACCTCCAATAAAGAGGAAATAAAAAAATAATGAGGAATTATTTTTCCCAATTGTATGCATATAAATATGGCAATCTTAGTGAAATGGATGAATATTTACAAAATTACAAGTTGCCCAGATTATCTGAAGAGGAAGTGAATTACCTAAATAACCCCATCAAAGAAAAAGAAATCAAACAAGCCATCAATGAACTCCCTAGGAAAAAATCTCCAGGGTCATATGTGTTTACTAGTGAATTCTATTAAACATTTAAAGAACAATTGATACCAATACTCTACAAACTATTTGGAAAATTAGTGAAGAAGGTGTACTACCAAATTCTTTCTATGACACAACTATGGTACTGATTCCTCAATCAGGAAGAGATAAAACAGAGAAAGAAAATTATAGACCAATTTCCCTCATGAATGTAGATGCAAAAATTTTAAATAAAATATTAGCTAAAAGACTACAACAACTTATCACAAAAATAATACACTTTGGTCAGGTAGGATTCATTCCAGGAATGCAAGGGTGGTTGAATATTGGGAAAACCATCAGTATAGTTGAGCATATCAACAAGAAAACTAGCAGAAACCACATGATTATATCAATAGATACAGTAAAGGCTTTTGACAAAGTACAACATCCATTCCTATTAAAAACACTAGAAAGTATAGGAATAAAATAAATAAGGAATAAAATCCTTAAAACAGTTGATGGCATCTATTTAAAACCATCAGCAGGTATTATATGCAATGGGGATACACTAGAAGATTTTCCAATAAGATCAGGAGTGAAACAAGGGTGTCCACTACCACCCCTCTTATTCAATCTGGTACTAGAAACATTAGCAGTAGCAATTGGAGAAGAAAAAGAAATCATAGGAATCAAATTAGGCATAGAAGAGACCACACTATCACTCTTTGCAGATGATATGATGATATACTTAGAGAATCCCAGAGAATCAAGTAAAAAAAAAAAAACTACTCCAAACAATACATAAATTTGGCAAAGTTGCAGGATATAAAATAAACCCACATAAATCCTCGGAATCCCTGTACATCTCTAATGAAACTCAACAGCAAGAGATAGAAAGAGAAATCCCATTTAAAGTCACTGTAGACATTATCAAATATTTGGGAATCTACCTGCCAAAAACAAACCCAGAACCTATATGATCACAACTACAAAACACTTCTCACACAAATAAAATTGGATCTAAATAATTGGAAAAATATCATTTGCTCATGGCTAGGTCGAACTAATATAATAAAAATGACAATTTTACCCAAACTAAACTATATATCTGGTGCCATACCAATCAATTTACCAAAAAAAAATACTTTTTAGAGTTAGACAAAATGATTTAAAAAATTTATTTGGAAAAACAAACGGCCTAGAATACCAAGGGAATTAATGAATAGAAATGTTAGGGAAGGTGGACTAGCTATGCCAGATTTTAATCTGTTATTATACAGCAGCAGTCATAAAAACTGCTTGGTACTGGCAGAGGAGTAGAGAAGTAGATCAATGGAACAGATTGGGTGCAGGAGACCCAGCAGTTAATGAACATAGTAATCTATTGTTTGCTAAACCCAAAGACCCCACAATGGGATAGACTTCTTGACATGAGGAGAGGGGGCTGAACTGGGAGGAGCTGGTGTTATGGATAGAGAGGCCCAAGCAATGAGAGGCAAGAAGAACTTCTGGGAGAAGCATAATGGAGGCAGAGAGAGAAAGAGACTTGCCAGGGGCCAGAATTGCTGAGAGAGAGAACTGCCAGTAGAAGCCACCTGGATTGATGAGGAGCAATTGAAGCTGCCCAGGACTTTAGAGAACTGCCACTCAGAGCTGCTCAGAACTGAGGAGGAATGAGTATAGTACCCGTATTTTTCTTTCTGTTTTGATGTTACTTTGCCATATTTGTCTGCTGGGAAAGGACAGTGCTGTTGTTATAGAGTCCTAGGACCTTGCTGTTGGTTCAGAAGCCCTGAAAGAGGATTTTCTTATAGTTTTACAGAAATTTTGAAGAAGGATTTTGCTGATGTTTTCAAGGGAGCTGACACTGTTCTGCAGGCAGAGAGTGAATTGATGAAGACACTGGCAATGTATATTGTGGCTTTGTTAAACTTTGTCTTCCAAGGAACAGAGATTGCTGAGAATTTGCTTCTTGTCAAGATGAAGAAAAGACCTCTCATTGGGTATTGAATGCTCTCATGTTAGTGTAACCTTGTTGTGGCTTTGGGGAAGATGGCCTTTGTGCTCCCCACCCTTTGAGAAGGTGCTTGGTGGTAACTAATTATAATTATAATACAGTTGTGATCCAAGGATGGAGTACTTTGATTTTTGTGCTTTGTGACTGACCAAATGAATGCACTGTGTATGTGACTGGAAACTAATTTCCAGTTGAAGAGAGAAGACTTTGTGATTGACTAAATGAATGTACTGGCCAGGGGTGGAGTACCTGGACATTAGAACTTTATAATTGAATTGAGGACTTAGTAAATTATTGAGTTACACATGGTGAATGCAGTATTTTGATTTTCTGTGAATGTTTTGCCTTAATCTGTCACTGAATAGATGGAGTTTGCTGTATTTGTAATCCTAACCTGGAAGTTGCTTGTGATTGGACAAAACTGGTGAGATAAAATAGTTTCTAGAGGCTTTTGGAGAAGGAGGGAAGGCTTAAGGGAGAATATATCTATAGCTATGATAAGCCAGGGAGCAAGGTGTTTGGAAAGGCCTGAATCTGTAGCTCCTATTCAAGGCTGGACTGACCCCTATAGTTATAAGGGGTTATAAGTTATAACCCACAATTCTACTTGTTGGGGTACCCTGTACCTCCCCCATAATCATGGTGTGGGTTTTGATACCAAATGAAGAGGCCAAGGAACTTCATACTAATTATAGGAGTTTTATCAACAATTATAATTACTTACAAAACAAGAACAATCTGGGGGAGCTGTCAGACAGTTCAGTGGATCCCCATAAAAGTACCCTCCAAGGCACCATGATAATTGTAGAAAACAGACAAAGGAAAGAGGTGCTAGGGAATGGATCCCTACTGATTGGTTGATATTTTTGATTTTCTATTTTGCAATTAGCTTGGGTGTTAAGCCAATATTATCAGGTAAAATGTCCAAACACAGATTTGTGTATCGAATTGTATTCCGTTCAAATATGAATCACAATATTCTTGTTTTGGCTTTCATTGGTCATAGTATCTAAACTATGACTCATTTTCTAAATCATGATTCAGTATCTAAGTTATGATTTTTAACAGGTCTCCATGTCCAGAATTCAACCTTTCACAGAGTTTAGGCTTCATGTTTTTTCTCTTTTCAATATATTTCATTGCTTTTCCCCAATCAGGACCCCAGAGTAGCCATTTGATCACTGGTATGTGGAGCAGTTTTGAGTCTCAGAAATTATTCTAATTGCCTAGTTATTGTGTATCAGCATTGACCTGCTCCACTATCAAGAAGGTACGTTTTAACATATAGTGTAATCATTACAAAGCTCATGTCCACAGACTTTATCTCACATGGCTGTTTTGAGTATTAATGAGATCATGTATGTTAGGTACTTTGCAAAACTTAAAGTAATATCTGAATGTCAGTTATGACAATGAGGTTTTTGTGCCTGCTGTTAGCCTATGTAGGAGCATGTTAGGGCTTTTAGTAGAAATGTAAGATTTAGGAAACCTTTTTCTTGTTTTCCAGCCACATTACCTCAGCTCCTGTAGCCACTCACTAATGTGGTGGGTCAAGCAGGTCACTTCAAATCTGGATCAGGCTCCACTATTGCAGCTACTAGCTCCATTCCAAACTTTTGACATACATCAGCTCATTCATAACCAGGTCCATTCCTTCTATGATATTTATATAAGTCAGGAAAGGATAAACAAAAAATAAAAGAGAAGAAACAAAAACACCATGAATTCTTGGTTGCAGAGCAGCAGATGAGCAGACACTCTTTCCCCACAAGGAGCCCAAAACCAGTATTTGATTTGCTGTCTATTAGGAAAGGGAGAAAGACAGTTTATGTGTTTGAGTCTTTTCCATTCACACTCATTTGTGACTAAACATCCAATTAAAAGGAATATTGTTTTCATAGAGTAAGCTGATGGGAAACATAAGAATATGAATCAGGCAGAAAACATTTTGCATGCTTCAAGGACTTGACCCTCATTAGCTAATTCCTCCTTTTTACGTTATTATCATTACCATCTAGTTGGAGAGATAAGGAAGAGACACTTGAAAAGAAAGTTAATTTAGAAGGTAGGATATGATTCTTTTCAACAGTGATAGTAGCAGTGGTTTCTGTTGGTGGCCTCTGGAAATCTTTTGGTCTAATGGATTTAGACTTTAACTTAAAAGACCCTACCATTTCAAATGCAATCATTATTGTATATGCTTTGGAAGGGAATCCTGTCATATTGAAAACAGAGAATGGTTGATTCAAGAGACCTTTTTTTAAAAATAGATTTGTGTTGGGACAGCTAGCTGGCACAGTGAATAGAGCACTGGCCCTGGAGTCAGGAGGACCAGACTTCAAATCTGACCTCAGACACAACACAAAACTAGCCATGTGACCTTGGGCAAGCCACTTAACCCCAATTAACCTGCATTCCCCCCTCCAAAAAGGAAAAATGAAATAAAATAAAATAGGCTTTTGTGACCCATTAATTATAGGGTATTGCAAAGTCACTTTGTGTAATGAATAACTTCCTTATTGGTTGTATCACAGAAATAGTGGTTTGCATTTGATGGAAATAGCTTCAGCTCAATCCATCCCTGCTTTTTTTTTTTCTCTTTTACTTTTTCCTTTCCTCAGCATGTGGTATTTCTACATTTACTTCTTCACAAAAATGTCTTTTGTTCATCCTGAACATTTCAAAAATTGCAAAAATTTGCCTCATAATTAAGCTAATTTTCCAAAATTTTATTTTTTAATAAATTATTATACCCCAACAATAAGGAGTAGAGGAATTCAGAGGATGGAGAGATCACCATGCTGAGGTAGTGATAGGAAATATGAAAGAAATGCTAGAGATGACATGTAATAATAATACTGAAAATGAATAGGATTTGAATAGGTGTAAGGCAAGCACAGAAGTAGTTCACACTTTCTTTAAGCTATTGAATTAAAACCTTATTTCAGTTCAAGTTTCTTTTGAACTTTGTACCAAGTCTGCCAAGAAACAGAACATGTGAAACCCACAACTTGTGAACCCAAGCACTCATGAACTCCTTCAACAGAAAGGGGAGGAGTTAATGACCATATATAAGGAGAGTCCCTAGGTTAGAGACAGCAGAACTGAAAAGAGGACTCTTGTGGTGGCAGAGTCAAGAAGTAGAAAACTTGTGGTATCCTGGCACTCTGTTTGTCTGCTCTGTCTGTGTTAATGTTTCTTTGTGGTACTTTGTACAGAAGCTCTGGGACCTTACCGGAAGTCCTGAAAGAAGATTTTCTGGTTGTATGTCTACAGAAGTCCTGGATGAGGGTTTTGGAGGGCCTGGGACTTTGCTGATGATTTGTGCTGACCTCTTGGACCTTGTTTGTGGGTCTGCATTGATTCCTATGTTGATTATTTGTTTTAAGTTCTCAGACCTTGTTGGTGGGTCTGACTTGATTTCACAGGCAGATAGTGAATTGATGATGGCTCTGGAAATGTGGATGAAATTATTGTGGCTCTGTCAAGCTTTGTCTTCCCAGAAACAGGAACTGTGAAGGACTTGAGGTGGACTGGACACTGTGAAATTCAATATGGAACAGGAAGTGGATGAAAAACTGGAGAAGGAGCTGGACAAGGAACTGTGAGTTGGGATCATGGAAGAGCATCCACGGAAGCTGAGAGCCAGCCTTGAGTCAAGCTGAAAGAAGACTTTACTTGGATACTGTGTACTGACTAAGAAGATTTTGATTTACTGTGACCTAGGGATAGAGAATTTTGACTTTTGCTCTTTTTTTTTTTGAATTAAGGATTTTGTGATTGACTACATGAATATACTTTGCTGAAAACTATGTGACCACTTTGGTCAAAATTTTAGTGATAAGTTGTTGAGTTGTGACATGGTGATTGCTGTATTTTGACTTTCTGTCATAAGTTGTAATATTGTGAATGCTGTACCTTGATTTTCTGTGAATGTTTTGTTCTAATTTGTTATTCAATAAATAGAGTTCACTATCCTGTGTAATCAGAAACTTGAAAGCTGTTCACAGGAGCAGTCCTCTGGAAAGCTGTTCATACATGGCTCTACAATAGGTGGGAGTTTTTTCAAGGAAATAGAATGCTAAGAACATGCAGAGAGATAGAAAAACACAAGATATTCTTTAAGTTCCAAGAATAAATAAGTTTGTTTGGAGTAGAAATTTCACATTTTAGTGTAATGGCATCAAATAAAATTGCAAGGGGCAGTTATGTGGTGAAGTGGATAGAGGACCAGACCTAGAGCCAGGAAGACTCATCTTCGTGAGTTCAAATCTGGCCTAAGACATTTACTAGCAGTGTGACCCTGGGCAATTCACTTAACTCTGTTTGCCTGAGTTCCCTTATATGTAAAATGAAACGGAGAGGGGAATGTCAGACTACTACAATATCGCTACAAAGAAAACTCAAAGTGAGGTCATGAAGAGTTGATCATGAATGAAACAGCACAACAATCACAAGGGTACAAAGGTAAGTTGGAGTCAACTTCACAAGGCATTAAATCTGAGGCTGAAATGCTTAATCAGATGAGATAATATATGTAAATATATAAAAATATATTTACATAATATATGTAAATAGCACACTGGCATTTTAGGTGCTGTGTAAATATTATTTGTTATCATTGTTGTTTGTGTTGTTGTTATTTCCTATATTTTCCTTTTGTGAAAGCCTGAAAAAATATTTACCATGCTTGAAACCAATTCTATAACAAGTTTCATTTCAATGGAAACCATATACATGAATTTGAACTTCCAAAGAGAGAAAACTCAAGTTAATTTTGAGGGAGAAAAAAACTTGTCAGTGAAAGATATCATTCAGCTCAAAGCTGTCCATATACATGCTAGAATATATTATGCAGAATAAAACATGGAAATCTACTGCTCCTATCCCAACTTAATCACTCTGTTACTTGGTGCTCCGTGCCAATCAATTTCCTCTTGTAATATCCTCCAATGGAGTAGCATGGTAAAACAGAAGGCCATCTTCACAATCAAGATGATCAGGGTTTAAGATTTACCTATTTCTGTCATACACATATGCAGAGAAAGAGACAGAGAGAGAGACAGAGAGAGAGAGACAGAGACAGAGACAGAGACAGACAGAGACAGACAGAGACAGACAGAGACAGAGAGACAGAGATACAGAGAGACAGAGAGAGAGACAGAGACAGAGGCAGAGACAGACAGAGAGAGATAGACAAACAGTGAGAGAGAGAACACACTATATGGTCTTGAGAAGAAGATCTGGTCACATACAGTGATTCATTCTGACTGAAGCACTTCCCATAGAATGCTAAGCCTGTAATATGGTTTATTCTGGGGAAATATGTCATCAGCTCTGAAGCATTTTACATATTGGGAAAAGTGCAGCAAAAACTAGATATTCTTTACATCCTCTTCCAAAAAGAGATTGAATTTTCATCAAAACTGCATAAGAAATGATTGGAAATAAATTCAGAAAAGTCACTCTGATTTTTTTTTAGGAGTTAACTCTTTCTTCTGGATCTGTGACTACAGGATACAGAAAAGATGTTGCATTTTCATTAGCAGAATGAGTTTCATTACCTGAGATCACATATACATGTGAAATAACAGGGCTAGTTGCTATTTCCTTTTTAAAAGTCCTTAATTTTATCAATTTTATATAATTTTTGTTTCAAGTTCTCCTGTATCTCCTCAAATTTTCATCTTTTGTATATGTCTTATGGTTGTTAATTTTATTTACTGCCTACATTTAAACATTTTGTGGTTATTTGTTATTAATAATCAGTTTTTACATTTTATTAAAATAATTTTTCATTGATGTAATTTTTTCTTCCTTTACTATTTTACAGCATTCCAAAAATTAATAGATAGATCTAGAGATAGATAGATAGATGATAGATAGATTGATTGTTATAATTATATAATTGTTATAATTATTTTTCACATTCATTATTTATTGTTTTACTGACCCATTCTATCTTCTTCATTATTTGTTGTTGTTTAGTTGTTTCTCATCAAGATTGAGTCTACACGACCCTGGCAAAGACACCAGAGTTCCATTTCCTTAGCCAGTTCATGTAAAAAATGAGGAATTGAGGCAAACAGTATTAAGTGACTTGTCCATAGTAGCACAACTATTAAGTATCTGAGACGAAATTTGAATTGAGGAAGATGAGTCTTTCTGACTCCAAATAAACCTAGATGCTCCCTATTCAATATTTAGTTTTTCATTACTTTCTCTCACATTATATATCTCACTGGATCATATTTTCATTATTCATCATCAGCTTTATTATATTCTACAAATGATGCATTTTATATGACTTTAAAAACATTTATTTATGATCTCTTTCAAAAAGCATAGGATAAAATCTTTTAATGGTACCACAAGGGACTAAGAAATATGATTTATTTTTTATAGTCCCATCTGAAACTCACCACAAGCTTAGTAAGTCTAGTCTATCCAACAATTTGTTCAGCTGTATAGATTTTCTTATATACCTTTTGTATTCTCTCAGACTGTATTTTGAAGGTTTTCTACTATGTTGCATTATTATCAATGTCTTCTTGGAATCCTCCTAATTTTTCATTTAAAGAACACCTATTCTATGTGTGCAAAAACATAGAATATTTTTTTCATTGTTGTGGTGTCTTCTGGCACAATGTTGCATTCTTGTTTGTTAGTCTTGAACTTAGTTTTTATTGTGGATTTGTCTAAAACCAAGACATAAATTCCTAATTTTTAATATTAAATTTTATGTTCATTTTTAGTTTACATAATTCATTTCCACAAGATTTTGAGTTATACATTTTCTCCCCATATTTCAACTACCCACCACCACAAAACAGTGATATTACTTTATACCCCCTCCCTCAATATGCTTTCTCCTATACCTTCTCCCATTCCCCCTCTGACTTTCCAGTAGGGCAAAATGAATCTCCATACCCCAGTGCCAGTATATCTTATTTCCCTGATGCATATAAAATAATTATATGTAATATATAATTATATACTACATATAATTATATATTTAATTAAATATAATATATAATAATATAATATCATATATATATATATATTAAACATTTGACTTTAAAACTTTAAATTCCTGATTCTTCCCCTTCCTCCCTCATCACCCACCCTTACTAGGAAGATAAGCCAGTCAATACAGGTTGTACATGTAGAGCTATGCAAAACATTTCCAAAGTGGATATGTTGTGAAAGACTGACTATATTTTGCTCCATCCTATCTCACCCCCACTTGTTCTATTCTCTTCTTTGACCCTGTCCTTTGTCAAAAGTGTGTGCTTACAACTACCCTATTCCCCAATCTGGCCTCCTCTCCATCATGTCCCCTATCATCCCCTTCACCCCTACTTTCCTGTAGGGAAAGGGTGAGATACCATATATTTTTAATATGAATGTCAGTCCCTCCCTAAGACAAATTCAATGAGAGTAAGGTTGACCCATTACCTTTTGCCTTCCAATTCTTCCCCTCCATTGTAACAGTTTTCCCTTCCCTCTTCTATGTGAAATAATTTACTATATTCTGTCTCTCCCTATCTCCTCTCATTATACTCCTCTCTCATCTCTCAATTTCACCTTTTAAGTATCATCGCTTCCTATTCAATTGGTCCTGTGCCCCCTGTCTATGTATAACTCTACACATTATATGCTTACATTCACATATGTATTCGTACACCCATATACCCACCTACATAGACATAAATATGTATGCATACATACATGTATGTATATATATATTCACTTCAACTATCATCATACTGAGAAATATTTCATAAATTACAATTATCATTTTTCCATGGAGGAATGTAAATAGTTCAAATCTGATAAGTTCCTTATGATTTCTTTTCCCTGTTTACTTTTTATGCTTCTCTTGCTTCTTGTGTCTGAAAGTCACATTTTCTATTCAACTCTGCTTTTTTCATCAGTAAAGCTTGAAAGGCCTCTATTTCATTGAATGACCATATTTTGCCCTGAAACATGATGCTCAGTTTTGCTGGGAAAGTGATTCTATATTTTAATCTCAGCTACTTTTATCTCTGGAATATCACATTCCAAGCCCTTTGGTCCCTCATTGTATGGAAATTTTGAATGTCATGAGACTTTTTGCTCCTAGTATGCATATCTTAATATATGTTGTAAGTGGCAATATTTCATAATAGAACTGGAGAACCAGTTTACCTGAATTTAGAAAAACATGGGTGGAAGTCTTGCTTCTGATATGTCAGTTACAATTCTTCATAGGTAAGCAGAATTTCTATGCTGATAGTTCCCCAAAGAGATAAAATCATGGGATAAAACTTTCAAAATAAGTCATAACATTCTATTTATCTGTGGATAGGGCTTACTTTGCAAACTCTTAGAGGGCAAGAAATTTCTTATACTATGTATTATATTCTATGTATGCATTTATATAAATAAAATGTTTTTCAGTCATGTCTATCTCTTTGTATCCCTATTTGAAATTTCCTTGGCAAAGATACTTGAGTAGTTTGTCTTTTCTTTCTCCAGTTCATTTTATAGATGAGGAAACAGAAACAGAGTTAAGTGGCTTGTGCAATGTCTCAAAGCTAGTAATTGCATAAGCTGTATTTGAACTCAGGTCTCCTTTACTGCAGGCCAAGTACATTGCTTCAACTAGGTGTTCTATATATAAATGTATACATATAGCGAGGGAAGGCTGTCTTGAGGAAAGGTACATAAGTAGGAAATGACAGCAATGATTTTTTAAAGTTATCAATAAAACTTAGAGAGACAGAGAGACAGAGAAATAGAGACAGAGAGACAGAGTGAGAGACAGAGAGAGAAACAGAGAGAGAGACAGAGAGACAGAGAGAGAGAAAGAGAAAGAGAGAAAGAGAGAGAGAGAGAAAGAGAGAGAGAGAGAGAGAGAGAGAGAGAGAGAGAGAGAGAGAGAGAGAGAGAGAGAGGAGTAAGGCCACATGAGGGAAAGTAGATACAATATTTTGTATTTTTTTTTTCTTTCCACAGGAATCCCTGTATCCTTCAAGTGGAATGTAAGACCCTGGAGGAGAGAAATTATTTCTTTTTTTATTCATAAATTGTTATTTGTAGGTTATCCCCACCTTCACCCCTCACCTTATAATATAAGCACCTTATAATTTAAACAGCAGTTCATTTGTTTGTTTCCAATAGTGCCTAGAACAGAGCCTTTGTAATCAATTATTACTAGTACCTACAAAAGTAGAATGCATTACATGTAGTATGTATTTAATTTTAAATTCATTCATAAATCCAGTCAGATAAAAAAGCAAAAAATAAAGGAAAAATCAAACCCCAGAGAATGATTAAATAAAGGAATGCTCATTTAAATTTTGTTGTTTCACTGTTAAGTATCACACAGGATTCCTACCAATGTGCTGATTTGTGGATATCTTTCTGTACAAGCTTACTTTTCAAATATCAGCTTCCTGTGTATTTCTTAAATATTATGCTCAGTTAGAACTCAGTGTGAATTATATGAAAAAAGAGTGAAAATTTAACAAATGTATAAAATGTAATTTCCATTTGATTTCCATGAATATATACAAGGTTAGGGCACATTAGAAATACATCCTGAACGGGGTTTTGTTGTTGTTGTTGTTTTTCCCCCATTTACATCATCCTCTCTCCATGTAGCTTACAAAGTTGTATAATTACTTTACTAAAATATATAGTTCAAAATCTTATGTATATATGAATCACAGGGAAACTTCCCTGTTAACAGCTACTCCTTTGCACAAAAATGTCCAACCCTGGAATTCTCTTGCATTCAATCCTTCTCTTGCCATATGGCATGCTTCTCTTTCTTTCAAAACTATTCTGAAAACTTGGAAAATAAAACGATTTCAGTTTTTTTTAAATTAAACTTAAATTACATTTAAATTAATCACCCATAGTACTTCATTCAAGCATTCTGTAATCCTTCATATAATTAGCTTTGCATTATTTAGATGAGTTTAGATGCTTTTTGCTGTGTATTATACATCTGGTACATTTAAATTTGTAAGCTTCCTAACAGATGAGACTTTTTTAGTCTTGTTTTTCCCTTTAGACACAGTAGATAAAATATTGCCTTGCACTTGTGGATCAAGGAATGTTATCACATAAAACGTTATAATCTATTTCAGTAAATATCTCTTTGAAGAATTAGTGTGATATATTCATTTAAAAAAAGAGTGTAAGAATTTCTGGACAAAGTTCTGGGTTCAAATACTGACTAAATTACTTGCTACATATACCACATGTCACAAGTCAATTCATCTCTCTGTTCCTTAATTTCTTCATCTGAAAAATGGGGATTGTAGCACCTCCTTTACAAGGTTTGGGGGAGGATCAACTGAGAACATAAGTAATTATTGTACCTGAAATCTAATACAAGTCTTGGAGTGGTTGATTTTGTGTGTGTGTGTGTGTGTGTGTGTGTGTGTGTGTGTTGAAGGTAAAAAAGATGATGAGAAGACATAGAATTTTAGCTACAAGTAAGAAATTCATTCCAACAACACATACCAACCTTTATTTTGCAATGTATTATCTAAGAGAGTCTTCTGGAGAAACTTTGAGCCAAAGTGAGTTTCCAAAGTCTTACAACAAAGTCTTACGGGAAGAACTTGAACCCAGGTCTTCCTGACTCCAAAGTCAGCTCTATATTAACCCATTCAGCCTCCCAAATGTTAGTTATAAATAGTTATTATTAGTTTTATAAAATTTTAGCCAGTGTTTCATCATGGTATTGAATTGATTGTGGGTTTGTAAAAACTACGACAGCAAAATATAAACTCTGATAAGTTCACCAATCTCAATAACTTTTAGTAAGATTCTGGCAGCAAATAAAGTTTACTTTATAATGATGAGCCCAGTTAATTAAAGGGATGTTCATCAATAATAAAATAGCAACTTGGTGATGGATTCTTGGCTATAACAAAGCAAAACTAGTACCAAATATTCCTCAGATATGCTTGGTCCCTTCTCTTTATGCAATGATGGAGAAATGGGCAGAAGATTATGAATAGTTACAAAGTTATTCAATTATCTATCAACTTTATTTGGTAGTATAAATATTGAAGGATCTGAATCACAAAATTATTGTCATTTCTACTAAAATGTAATAGAAGTATTATAATAAATGTGGAAAGTGAATAAAAGGATGGACAATATATCCTCCTTGGAGAAGCAGAAGAAGGAACTGGCAAAATTGGTTTCAACATGCTCTCACAGGTAACATAAACTATCATATGTTGGGATATTTGGTGATTTCATATTGCAGTACTCTTGATGAGTATGACTGGGTCCTGATCAAAGAGAAGAAATCCTATGAAGCATTTGTATTATTTGTATATATAGAAA